>CM021103.1:714853224-715270969 GCA_007115665.2 Sequoiadendron giganteum
TCCCTCTCTCCCTCTCCCTCTCCCTCTCTCCATCTCCCTCCCGCCCTCTCTCCCTCCCTCTCTCTTTCTCTCTCTCTCTCAATCTCTCCATCTCCCTCCCGCCCCCTCTCTCTCTATCGCTCTCCATCTCCCTCCTTCCCTCTCCCACTCTTCCAATCCCTCACCCTCTCACTCTCCCTCTCCCTCTTCCTCTCTCTCTCTCTCTCTCTCTCTCTCTCTCTCTCTCTCTCTGCCTCTCTCTCTCCTATCAATCTCCCACTCTCCCTCTCTCCCTCTCTCACTCTCCCTCTCTCCCTCTCCCTCTCTCCCTATCTCCCTATCTCCCTCAACCCTAAACCCTCTCCCTCTCCCTCTCCCTCTCCCTCTCTCAATCTACCACTCTCCCACTCTCTACCATTAACCCTTAGTTCTATGTGGGCACAAATCGGATATCCGATTAGTGAAACTCCGATGTGTAGAGCTAAAATCTTACCGTTGCAAAACATTTTAAAATGTTTTCTATATCAGATATCCGATTGTATTGGATATCGGATTTGTGGGCCATTTTTGTGCATTCCAACGGACCCTACATTTTGTTTGCAGCACTGTGTAGGCAACAAATGCGTGGTTTGAGAAAGCTTACAAAAGAACAAATTGAAGAATATAGACAAAGAGATAGAGAAGGTCATAGGAAGAAAAGACGAGGTATGTTAAATATTGGTGAACCTAAGCCCTATGGTCTTTCAAGTGAAGAGGAAATTGAATATGTTCAAGGTGAAAATGCAGAACATGATATTGAAATTGGAAATGAAAATGTTCAAATTGATATTGAAAATGTTCAAGGTGAAAATGTTGGAATTGAAGATGTTGAACATGATATTGAAATTGGGAATGAAATTATTCAAATTGATATTCAAAATGTTCAAGGTGAAAATGTTGGAGATGAAGATGTTGAACATAATATTGAAGCAAGTGTAAATTATGTTTCACCAGATTACATGAGAAACGAAGAACCTTGTGTGGAATAAAGACATATTCCAAATTCAAGACCTTCAAGGACCCCTAAATGGTTAGTTGAAATTGATGATAACATTATAAACAATTTTGAAGGCAAGAGGTCAACACGAACTGTTTAGTTGTGGGCTAGAAGACTTTTCAACCAATATTTTAGCGATAAGACATTGATTGAGCAATGCCAAATTTTTGTACAATTGCTAAAGATGCAAAAGATGAGACATTTGCTAGCCAAATTGAAGATTCATGTGAACAAGAAGACCAAAAAAATTCTATTATTGTCAAAAATATTTTTAATGCTCTCAAGTCTATTGGAAAAAATAACAAGGAAAAAGATATGAGAGCTGCTCGAAGAGTCATTACAACTGCCCTAGTAAGCCATCAATTGAAAAAGGCTCGCTTTATGAGACAAACTTGTATTTATTTTGACATAAATCATAAAAATTTGGATAGAGAACTTGCAAGAAGAGAAAGAATAGATGATCCTCTTCAAAATGATACATGGGATTTTGCCAGGAGGCTTCCATGTGTTAATAAGAAGCTAACCGATAATGCAAAGCAGGTAATTCAACAATTTTGGCATGATAACTCTAGAGTATCACCCAATGCAAAGGATGTTTTAAAGTTAAGAATTGGCAATCGAGACCATACACCGCATCCTAAACATTTCTTGGAATCAAGCCAAACAATGTTGTTCAACAAAATTATTGAAACACATCCAAATATGGAAATCTCGCAAAGGACTTTTGAAGGTTTGAAGCCAGTTTATTGTTGCCTCTTAAGATTCATAATACATGTTGTTGCAAATACGATGTGGCGTTTTCAATGTGCCATGAACTATTATGCTATATCCGTTCTACTTTACATACTAATGAAATGTTGCAGGAGTGTGGTGCAATGCTTCTTCCAAAATCATCAAGGGACCTGCTAAATTTATTTTTATGTTCTAGAGATGATGGTTCCTTTTTCTATAGAAATAATTGTTTAAATGCGAAGTGCTCACAATGCGGTGGCTTGTCAAATTTTGTTCAATGTTTTCATGAGGGTTCCGAACATGAATTTGGAAAGAATCTTGTTGAGAAAAAGAGATATGAGATAGTCAAATATACTTTGCAGAGTGGAGGTGAAGGTTCTAGATGCGAGTTGGTTACAAAATAATGCAGTGTTTTTGATTTTATTTTAGATTTTAAGGACAATATTTTCTACAAGTATGCAAGGCATAGTCATAGATCTTAGTGGTTGGATCAACAATTCAGGATATGTAAGGACTCTCTTCTGATTGGCACTATTATATCAGTGGTTGATTTTGCAGAAAACTACACATTGAAACCACAAAACGAGGTACAATCTCAGTATTATAATTCCATTCAAATTTCTATTTTTTTCCACATAACGTTTAGACATGCACCTGATAGTGTAGAGGAGGATTGAAAGATAATCAGAGAGTATCATATTTATATGAGTGATGATAGATCTCACTCGTTCGAGTATGTCCAACATTGTTTCGAGATTTTTTTTGAGTTCTTGCAGGAGCATGATATAGCACTAGGCCGACATCTCATTTGTTCAGATAACTACACAGGTCAATTCAAGAATGCTCGTATGTTTTATTGGTTGAGTAGAATGCATGTAGAGAGGGGTGTACCTAATATTTGGAGTTTTTTTGAAGCTGGGAATGGGAAAGGGGAGCATGATGGAGCAGGTGCATGTGTAAAGAGAGCTCCAGTTAAGGAGCAATTGAAGATTTCAGGAGAAAAATTCAGTGATGCACATTCTATTGTCGATTGGTTTAGTTCAGCATTGTCACAGGGGGGACACTTGATTCAACAGTGCACAGATTCTTTTGGTTGGTTGAGGAGGGTATAGTGGGAGGCAGATTGGATTGTCATACAATCAAAGATTCTTCAAAGATGCATTCATTTAGAAGCTCAGATGCAAGCACATGGACAATTTGGACATGAAAGTTGGCTTGTTTTTGTTAAAGTTGTAACAGTCCGTCAAAAATTGCTGCCCTTCTACACTTTGGAGTCTTAAGGGATTTGGTTGATTGAACATAGCTCAGACTGATTCGGTTTGTTTAGGTGTGAAAGGGAACCATACCTAACCTAAAATTACCCATACGGACGTGATGGAATAGTCAGTTTGGTCATACAAGTTATAGAACAAGATTTATTGATGCCGTTACAAGTAGTTTTCAGCCTCCAATTAAACTCCAATGTTATTTTTTGTGCGAAAAAAAGCCATGAGACCATATCTTGTTGCGAAAAACTAGTCAAACACCTTTATTTCAACCCTACCACAACTTCTAGACTCCTATCTTGCACTTCCCTTTACAATTTTAATAATTTGCGTTCAAAAAACTACATGGTAATTTTGACAATTTAAAAGCAAGAATGTATTTTTGGCATATTGGACCCCTAGACTCAAAACTTCAACTTAATACACCTTAAACGGTCTTCATTGACCTTATTTAGCATAAATAGATCACACCTAACCTCTCAACTTATCAACCTTCAAATGTGTAATCTTTCCAATAGTAGATTAGGTGGGAAACTAGAGAGGAAGAGTTGATGGTGAGTGGCCTAGTGAAGGCTGGAGAAGAAGAGTTTGAGGAATATGGTGTTAGGATAGGGGATTATCCTTGGTTGTCATATTTGGTTGTGTGGCAGATGTATGCTAGTATGGGGATTTTTCTAACCATAAAGAACCTGAGAAAGATTGTTAAGAGAAGAGTTGAAGGGCAGAGATACATGTCTAGTTGGAAAAAGCTTATGGAAGAGCATGAAATAGAGATACTAATGTATGGATGTTTAGCTTTGTGTACTGGTTTTTTGTGTGCAGGTGTCAAATCTTGGGAAACACCATTTGCAGGTATCAATGAAGACAAATAGCAGCAAGAAGATCCATTTGAGAAGGATCAAGCATGGCAAGACCAAGACAATGCAAAGCATGAAGGGTACAAAATCCCTCAGATGAAGATTTCCATGCAAGTGACTTGGAGCGGGTTTGAAGGGATTGTGAAGAAGATAGGAGTAGACCTATGGAGTGATTTATGGGGCATAAATCTTTTGTACCCGGAGAGTATGGTGTAGGAGCACCTAAAACATGTAAGATTTCATGAATTGACAAGGCCATTCCTCCTTCTGTATAGGTTGTACCTCAGAGGAATGAGCATGAATTAGATAGGGATAGGCATAGGAACACATTTTTAGGGGTGATAAAGGGATTAGAGTGGTCTGAGAAGGCTGCCCTGTTAAGAAACACGTATTTTTGTGCCTTTTGAGTAAGGCTAGAGAGTGAGTTTTTGAGAAGTTGAATGAAAATAGGTTGGAACTTGTTGGAAACTATTGGAACATGTGTATTTAATGGTGTTTAAGAGGTCTAAGTGATTAAGAGTAACCTAAGAAGAGTAAAAGTGTGAAACCCTATTTGGAAGGGGCAAAAACAAGGGAAAATTGGTGATTTTACAAAGAAAGTGTAAGCCAAATTATGGGGCAACATAATACAATGATGTTTTAAGTTTAAGAAAAAAAATGAAGAGGGAATGAAGTGGTTTTAGGATTGAGTGAGGTTGGAGCATACAAGTTCCAATAAGCCCTACCAACAAGCCAGTGAACTGTTCGATAAAAAGATTTGGTAGACATGTATGTAAAATATGGTAGCATAGACAAGGTAGTGGACTATTTGAAAAAAAGATTCAAAGAAATGTGGTCTCATAGAATTCCATGACAAGAAAATGCAATTGACAACTACTCATAGTTTTTAGTTATGCAATGTGAAGTAATTGCATAACTGCTTAGGTTGACTTTGTAAAAACTATATTGTAATTGAATTTTTTGCATCTATGAACATCTAGTTGTTAGTTATGCAATGTGAAGTAATGATTTGAGTTTGAAAGATGTGTAATGAAATGTAATCAGCGATATAAATATAAACTACATAATATAACCATTCTTTTTTATGCTATTGTACATTGATATTTAACCATTGCTCAAGATAAAATTTTCAAAGAGTTTAATCTGCACATGAGGAACAAATTAAATTTCGATTGTCAACTTCTATATATCGAATTATCCAATGATCAAGTGTATGTCCATATACAAAAATGGCATTGACGCCAACTCAAAAAATGTTTTACAAAATGTGGCATATGCCATCTCAATATCTATTCAAAATTTACATGCCAAAATGTCTATCTCATCGTAAACTACTGGTGGATCATCAAAATGGAGCCTCTTTGAAGCACTCATTGTCTCTAAAGGTAGCTGCACAAGAAAAATTCAAACCACAATTGAGATTAGTTATACTATATAATTTAGAATCGAATAATTAACATCAAAATCAATATACATTAAATTTTAATTGATCTCTAAAATTGAAATCTTGATTACCTAAAATATACATCTCTTCAAAGGGTCAGGAGTCCTAGAATATACCAAACCAACTTTTGAAATGCCAATCTATATATGTGAACAAAAACATAAAATTGATCCAAGTTAGCATACAATTATTGGTAATAGGAACATATTTACCAAACACAAAATAAAATAAACACATACCTCTTTAGGTTGATCTTTTTCTTTATCTCCTTCAGGTGTTTCAACACCTACTCCTTGAGGTGTTCCAATACCTACTCCTTCAGGCGTTGTGTCACTTGTCAACAACGATGTATAGCTCATAATCGCATGTACATAAAAATGACAAGTACGTATGAAACTACCAATCTATGTCAATGTATATATAATCAATATAAGATCTTAAAAATCTTAATTCAATCCAATTTGAGTTCAATTACCTTCCCCTTATCTAACTTTGTGCCTCCATGGTCTAGACAAGGCTGCACCTCACTCGCACTAGGTGTTTCCTACAAGAGGAAAATAAAATAAACATATAAGTTATTATATAATTTCATTAATGACAATTCAAATGACAAGCAAGTATATAATAAAAAATGTAAACAAGTGAGTGCAAAAATATATACTGTGTGCGTGTCAAGGCCAAATGAAATGGCCCCAAGAGTGCTATCAGTCACCCGTGTGAGTTCCTCCTTAGACATCAACTATTAAATAGACCATGTAAATAAATATTAGTACTTGATACTATCTCTTATTAATATTATTTAAAAACAAATGCAAGTTATGAATTTATAACTTAAATCTTATCTGTGTCACTATTCCAACACCCCCCTCTCTAGCAAGAGAGGACTCTGTAGGGTGTGCTCCACTCCCCTACGATTGATCTATAATGTCCACATCATGGAGGTCATAATCAGAAGTGTCCAAGGGATGCTCAGTGGGCTGTATAAGAGGACACAAGCATATTTGGTGGCACATAGTGCAAGTATGTGGCACACAAATATGTGGACCTGAGGAGGATGATGCAATAGCGCTTGAGCCTTCACCAACATCACCAGAATGTGGTTGAGCTACTGTAGAAGCATGCAAAACCAAATGACCACTCAAAGAGTGAATAGCCTGAATAGTCTGTGTGGCTACATCTTGGATAATCTTTGGATGAGATATTGGAGGTGGTGGAGGAAGGGGAACATTTGGGTGCGAGACTACTCTGACTACCCCTGGTCTATCCTAGGGCATACCTCCACCGACACCCTAGAAGGGTTTAATGTCAAAGTAATTGACACGATGCCCTAACACAAACTCAACATATAATTTTTTAATAAAGTAAAATGGTATATCAGAATTGTTGTTCAGTGGTTTATCGAAAACCATACACCAACGATCCCAAAATTTATCTACAATGTCCCTATTCGTGCACCATTTTATAGAAATTTTTGTTTTATTAACATTCATTGGAAAACCAGTGCGGGGTTAACAAATAAAGAGGCTATTTGGGCTTTGCTTATTTGGAGATCTTTCACATCATTGTAAGACAATCCACATGCATAATATTCCCTCATGTCTTTTTGCCATGAATGAAAGGCATTATGTTGGGTGGAGAGGGTTTCTATATTTTTTATTATTTCCTTCAATGTGTTTGTTATATCTCTCAATCGAGGGATTGTCTTATAAACTTCACAAATGCCCCTCAATTGCCCTAATTTTTCACCAATTAAGTCTTCAATTGGTGGTTGCAAAGGTGGTGGAGCATTTGGTTGTGGAGGCGGTGGAGTGTTTGACATTTGTGCATTTTCACTCTCAGCCATAATACCTGATTAAAGTTAAAAACTAATTAATCTAATTGAAATTGCACAATATAAATGAAATTATTGTAAAAAAACCCTAGTTTTTAATAAAAATAAAATAAAACCCTACTTTTTCACAAAAATCCATAACAAACTCTAGTTTTTGATAAAAATACATCAACAACACTAGTTTTTAATCAAAATTCATTTTAAACTCTAGTTTTTAATAAAAATAAATAAAAAACCCTACTTTTGAAAAAATATCGTAAAAACTACTTAAAATTATAAGAATCTAATTGAAAAATTGATTAAAACATAAAAAAGCCAAAAACTTATCTTTCAAATCAGATTTCTCGTGAAAATGGATATCGGATTTCTTCTTCTCCCTGTGTGCCTGCATCCAAATTGTGTGAAATGACTTTTAATAGTCGGGTTTTTATTTATATAGGCTTTTCAAATTGAATATCTGATTTACAAAAGTAGGTTTGGGCATTGCTTTGGAGCAATGTACTGACACCCGAACCTAAAAAAAGTCAACTCGGCATTTCCGCGTTTTTGAGTTGATCCAAAACGTAATTTTTTTCCCATTGCCACTTTTTGGCCCATCATGATCCTGCACATACCCATATAATCTCTGTATATGTATTCAAAAATTATAATAATATTTAAATACAATTTATGGACCAAAAACCTTAAAACTATTAAATATACATGAGGATGCATTATCATTAAGATAAATCAAGAATTGATTTCATGCTCATTTTAATATTAAAATTTGTATATATAAATTTGATTTATAAAAGTATAAGTAGATTTAATTTTTGATGCATTCACATTATGGCTGATTTGGGTATAGTGTGATATAAATAGGTTATGATGCATTAACAATGATAGCTTCTAAAGATGGTGTTTGCAATCTTTATTATTATTATGTTCAAAATGAGTGCTATTTGATTGAAGATGTTTATATTTTCTTTGCATGTGTTTTTTTCATAAATTCATTTAAAACATGTTTAATCAAAATTATTTACAGCACTGATTTGAAACTTTATAAAATTTACATCACAATTACTCCATTATGCTTCTAATTTGCAAATTTACAACATGTTTGTGTGTTTATATTACACAAATAGGTTAAATTAGTGGTTTGGAGAGGTAGTTTAATTTGTACAATAAAAAATGTATGTTATGATTTTGCATATGGTTCAAGAGTGTTTTTTTTATTATTATCTATAGACATGTTAATGTTGAAATCATCTACAATATATAAAGTAGTTGATGTATTCACACAAGGGAGTACTTGGTTTATGATTGTTAGAATCTATATTAGTTGTCTATTAGGTGTATATAGATTACATATGTTGATTTCACTTCTCATTAAATTTATTGTTCTTGTTAGAGCCTCAACATTTTTAATTTTATGTTGCATTATATCTCAAATGAATAGATTGTTTTTAGTGAAATTCATCACACCATGTGTATGTGATATGTTGAGAAATGGTTAAATTTTTGGAATAGATTATCAAAAATAGATGGTCGCATATGTGTTTCTCGTAAACTAAGAACATTAGATGACATTATATCATGATCGTTAAGTATGTCTTTTATATGTAAAGCTAGGTTACAAGTATTCAATGTAGATAGTAGTAAACATGCATTATTAATTTGTTGTAAATGGTCATTTTAAAATTGTTAATTTACGCTTGATTGGAGGCGTGACATTTCAATAAATACTTTTTTCTTTACTTTGAAATGGTTTTGTGTAAGAGGTTTTAACAAAAATAATGTGTCAATTTTTCTTGTGCGTGAAAGTGTCGTATATGTTAATCCATGTTTTCTTATGCCAAAAGGATAAAATGTCAGCCCTTGTATTGTAATTCTTTGAGATCTATGAATAGAATGGGCACATGCTAGTTTTTTCTTTTTTTTTGGTAAGTGCTACCAAGTATGGGGGTAGCTCCCTGTAGTAAATGGAAATCCAAGATTACATATAGTAGCTAAGGTAGGACCATCAGTGGTATTGATACCAAAAGCCATTAGCGAAATCCACAGGCCATACCATTACATTTTGTTCAGGAAACTCGAGATTCACCACCAGGAAGATCATGAAGTCCACAAGTTATGATTCTTTTCCGCACATTTCTTGTACTCAACACAAATCATCCACATCAATCACATCAAGAGGCATACAAAGGATGTGCCAAATTTCTTTGAGCTGGATGATAAGTGATGGAGAAGGGCTCCAACACAATGTTTAAATACAAAATTCTTTAGTATTAGGGGTAGGAGGGGCCACCGCCAGGTCCTTTTTTAGGAGCTTAAGTAGATCATCAGGTAGATTGTTTGAATCAAATATCACCTCGCTCAGTGGTGCCCGCAAGGAGACACTCGTATTGGCCAAGAGATCCGCCACAAAATTTGCCTCTCTATAGACATGACCAATAGAGTATCCAACTAGTTTTTGAAGGAGACCGCCAATTTTCTCCAACCAGCTATGAAGTTTCCAATTTTGAATTATGTGTTTCCTGATGGCATTGATGAAAATAATTGAATCCCCTTTGATTTCAACTTCATTTATTCCATTTTTGATACAGAGAGTCAAGCCATGAGCGAGAGCTTCCATTTCTGCCTTGTTATTGGTGGCCACCCCAACATTCTTTGCTAGTGCCAATACACATTCCCCTGAATAGTTTCTGATGATGCAACCAATACTAGATAGCCTTGGGTTGCCTTTCGAGGAGCCACCAAAGTTGAGCTTGTGGCATTGAGTTGAGGGGGGACACACCTAGTGTCTGCTCGAGCATTTGAAGCAGAGGGAGGATCCAAATGCGTGGGCATAAGTGCAGGCCACCATTTTTGTAGCTCATCATCCCACCATGTAAACTGGGTTCCTTTGCTATGAGTCTGCCATGAGTTAACGACCTCACATATACCAATTTCAATTTTCTTGATCACCTCTTCCATGGGCAAGCTAGACTCACAAAATATTCTTTGGTTCCTTTCTTTCCAAAGATGCCACACAACCATAGATGGAGTAGCCAATCAGACATTCGTCCACACATTATTCTTTCTCCTACATGGCCAACTTCGAATAAATTCTAGTAAATCATATTATCTGGGAGAGGACCAACCAAGAGATTGGAAAAGCCAATCCCAACATTTCAAAGCAAACTGATAGTTTAAGAGAAGATGATTTAAAGATTCCCCATCCTTGCAGAAAAGAGGACACATAGTCGGTCCCTGGAAGCCAAATGACCATAACTTGTCGCCTGTAAGGATCCTTTTGTGTAAGCCTGTCCTGAGGAATGCCCTAGCCTTGGGAAAAATTCTCACATTCCAACAAACCTTTTTTGGCTAGTCACCCTCAGAAGTGATTGTGTAAAATTTTGTATCCAATTTTCACCGTATATTCTCTAGACTTGGATCCGAATTAGATGATTTCATTTGTTTCCTCTGAAAGGACAACCTTCCAAGCTTCAAGAATTTTGGATAAGAGCCAAGCATCATCTTGAGGAATGCCAAGAGAGCCCTATTTAATCCAGTCACACTTTCTAGGCACACCACGACGCGAGTCAATAACATAATTTGCAACCGTCTTTCTTTGAAAACCAGTCACCCTTTTCAATCATTCTCTATTACTAAAAATAGAAGATAAGGCTACGTGGCCATTCTAAGAATCAAACCAAAAATTAGCTTTGCATCCATTCCCAATTTTCTAAGTTAGATGGTCAGTGATAATATCTCTGCAATTCCACAAAAAAATTCAGACAGTCGAGCCTCCGTTTGGGTTTTCCATAGTAAGGATCCTGGTCGAATCATCTTCGTCCAGATATTTTTTGCGCATAATTTTGCAACATTGTTTGTTTTGGAACCGGTAGATATGCTAACTGAGTTTTTCTCCCAAGGCTTGATTTTGCAGTTCCATTCTTCAAAGCCCAGCACCCACATGATATTTTCTTTGACAAGCCGTCTGCACTCTCACCTGTGGAATTCGCTTCTCATCTTTCGCACCTTCCTAGAGAAATATTTTCATGAAGCTTTCAATTTCGTTAATAACCTTGTTTGTCATTCCAAAACAAAACATCATATAAATTAGTACAACAACAAGAATTGATTTAATCATTAGAATACGACCTGCAAATGAGAGCCATTTAGACTTCCAAGTCTCCACCTTGGACCTACAACGAGAAACGACATCTTGCCAATGCTATGTTCTACATGTACCCTAAAAAGGGGGGAACCAAGATGTTTGGAAGAGAGGGAAGCGGGTTTGAAGCCCAATTTTTTTTGAAATCCTTTTACAAGTGCCAACTTTTGTGTGGAAGAAATAAATTTCAGATATTTCCATGTTAAGACTTGTCTAGAAACCTTGATATATTTGTCCAATGCCCCTTTGATAATCTCAACCTCCCTTATTGAGGCCTCACCGAGCAACATCGTATCATCCACCAGTTGGGAGTGTGTGATAGGGGCCAATCCATCAACCACCATTATCTCCTTCTAGAGCCCAAGAAACCTTAGACTAAAAAAGTGTCGGCCCATAGCTTCAGCCATGATCATAAATAGAAATGGAAAAATAGGGTCACCTTGGCATAAACAATTAGTAGCTTCAAAGAAACTACACATTGATCCATTTACCAATATAGAGTAACAGGGTGTAGAGATACAAAAGTTTATCATTTCTATCCAATCCGCACAGAATCCAAATCTGTTCATGACAGCCAGAAGAAAATCCCATCGCACGCGGTCATATGCTTTGCTGACATTGAGTTTAATGATCATGCTTTTAGAGCGATCCATTGTGATGGTATGGATAGATTCTACCACTATTATGATGTTGTCGAAGATCTCTCTACCAGGAGTAAATCTATTTTTTTCTTCAGAGATGACCTTCTCCAAGATACATTTCAATCTATTTGCAAGAGCCTTTGTAATAATTTTCTAAATTGAATTGCAGAGGGCTATCAGCCTGTACTTCGCAAAAGAGGGGCACTCATTCTTTTTCAGGATTAAAGCTATAGCAGTGTTTTTGAAATCCCTAACAAACTTCTTATGAAATTCGTCCACCACCCTCCAAATATCCTTGACCAAAAAATTCCAACAATTCTGAAAGAATTTAGCAGTCCACCCGTCAGGCCCTAGGGCCTTGTCCAAATGGAGCCCAAACACAACATGATGAACCTCTTCCAATGAAAATGGGGCACAAATCATTTTATTATCATCTTCATCCAAACATTTCGGGATGCAGGAAAGGAATGATGCCATATTGTCTATCTCAGACCACTCAGCATTGCCCAACAATGATTCAAAATATCGAATGGCCTCACCTTCGATCCCTTCCTGATCCTGAACCACCGACCCATCCAACCTGGTTATTTTTTTGATATGATTCAGACCCTGATGAGCTTTTGCATAATTATGAAAGAAATTTGTATTTGAATCCCCATCCTTTAACTAGGTTTCATGCGCTTTGTCCCGCCAAAACAGTTATTCTCTAGCTAGCAATTCTACATGTTTTACTTTCAAATATTTTTCTAGTTGAAATTCAGACAAAGTCATCCTACATATTATGAAAAGATTGTTCAAATTCTCCAGATCCCTTTCAATCCGCTCCTTCTCTGAGAAAATGTTCCCAAACTTGGTTTTTTTCCAAACTTTTAGCTTACTTTTGATGTGCATTAGTTTCTTTGCAAAGAAAAATCTAATCGTACCATCCTCATATGGGCACCCTTCCCACCAAGATTTCAATTTATCCAATAGAGAACGATCATGCCACTACATTGATTCAAATTTGAAATAGCTTATTCTTGGCTTCTCACTTAAACACATATGCAAACTTAATGGGAAGTTATCAGACACCGCTAAGGGGAGAATATTGGATTCTCAATAGTATTCTGCATCAAGCCAACCCACACCAAGAAAACATTTTTCTAGGTGCTCAACAATGTTGGTAAAACTAGCTCGTTGATTTGTCCAAGTAAATAACTCGAACTTGGGGATGCAATCGACCACTTGTAGGGATTCAACGAACTCATGAAAATCCATCATTGCCTTGGTTTCTTTCCTTAGTCCAACACTTTTTTATTTCAAGTCGAGTATAGCATTAAAATCACCACCCATGATTAGCTTTAAGATATTTAAATTTTCCGCTCTTGCTCTAATACTGTTCCAAACAACTAGTTTTTCTTCAGTTTTAGTAGGGCCATAAACATTGAGAAGTTGGAAAACTAGATCTTTGTGCTTACTCCTCACATCACATAGCATCTAATTCACATGAGATTTGCTCACATTGATGTCCACATTGTCTAGAGACCACATTATCCCTAAAACCCCAGATCCAGGTGCATCCAAAAAATTCCCAAACCATTTCCTACAAAAGCTAATGAATTTCTTGCCTTTCGAGTTGCACAGTTTAGTTTCCTGTATAAGAATTATGTCTGCTTCTATTCTGTCAAGGTGACACTTAACTAAGAATCACTTTTCAGGGGCATTTAAGCCCCTAACATTCCAAGAGATGATCTTCATCATCCTCCAAGGGAGATCTTTGCTCCCTTGGATAATAAAAAGTCCTTGACACTTAATAGGCCTTTCTCTTATGCTTCTTCTTCATGCTTCTGCTTGTGTGAATTTCTACCCTTCCCTTTTTTGTTTCTGCTTATGACCTTAGCCATAGTTTGACTGGCATGATGGTGTTCAAGGATGCCAATCTCATCCTCCTCTAAGGGGAAATCCTCAGAGTATTCATCTTCTAGGTCAGGGGATTGGCCACCGTGAGCCACAACCATCAGTTCCATTTCTTTAATTGGCTGAGTAGGCAAAGTGTCAGTAGGGATCTCCACCGAATTCTTTGGGAGACAATATCTAGAAGAAGCATTGTGATCGGCTCCGCTCAAATTAGTAGTGGCCTAGGAAAGTTGCATATCTCCCAAGGGAATGATTGGAGCCATATTGTTGTAGGAAGGAGTTTTCAGCGAATCCATGTGACCGTCACCAATTGTCTCATTCAGCATAGACACAATAGGAGGACCAGTAGGAGAAGGCACATGCTAGTTTTATTGGAAACTATTATTTAATAGTTAATTTATTTTGATATATATATTTTAATAGGATTTGTAATGTGAAGTATGGGTATCTATTTTTTGGCAATGCAATTGTTATAACATTACATGCTAACATTTCAACTAGTCGATGTCTGATTTGTGAATCCTTAAATTTGATCCAAACAACGTCAAAGTTACTACGTTTCATGCATGTTCTTTGATTTCTCAATCTAATCCATTGACTAGGCCATCTTCTATGTTGTAATTATCAACATAAATCTCAACTAGTATATTTGGTTTTAAGAGTATCTTAGATGGTAGGTTTATTGTATGATTATAGAATGGTGTTGCATCGTAATTGTCATCATAGTCATCAAATTATATTTAATATAATTAATTCTTTGTGATTAACAACACATTTTTGTTGTGTGTGTTTGACATATTTTTCTACAATAAAAGAGGAAAGGGAATATTGGGTCCATGGGTGATGAGTGTTACACCCTAAATTTTGATTTGCAAATTACTTTTAACTTTTACATTAAAAACATGTTTTTGACATTAGTGCATGATTACATGATAGATGATATTTGATGAAATTATAATGTAGTGCAATATTATGTTTCGATTTTAGTGATTATTATTTTTAGTCAATGATTATTATGTTGTGACTAATAACAAACTAATTGTGTTATTGGTTTTCTAAGTTGAATGTAGGATCAAATTTTACCCTCCCAAAGGGAGAGGGAGAGTATAATCGGAGAGAAGAGTGTAGACATGGGTAAATTAATTAGTATTTCCAATTGAGTCAAACACACACCCACATAGGATTTTGTATCAAATCGGGGTAAGTAACCCCAATATTGTCATTAAGTCTATTTTGTGTTGTTTTGAGTGTGGTTGAGCCATAATAATAGGCTGAAATCAGTATGGTCCTTGGTCTTATCTTTCACAATTAAAAAGGTGATATATGTGGATAACATTTCATTATCATTTTTATATTTTACCTATTATCAATAAAGATTTGTTTGATCATTATCTAAAATATTTTTTAATATATATACGTGATATATATACATGAATATAGGGAGAAAAATATATATAAATATATTTACATTGTAATATATATATTATATTGCTTTGGTTGTTTTAAAAGCCAACAACTTGTTAGAAAGAAGTCATGGCTAATGAGTAGTTGTTAGCATACTTATACATGCAAGTAAAGGAAAATAAAATAAAATTGTTTTAATACCTATGTGAGGCTAAAGCCTCCAACATAGGCAATATTCCCGCCTTAATAAAATGCAATGAATGCCTACATTGAGGCATAATGGCAACTGGTCAAGAATTTTTAATTTAAAATCTTTTAAGCGGCAATTATGAAAAAGGAAAAGGTTGCGGGCTATAGGAAAGACGTAGATCATTATTGAAGAGGATGATTATCAATTTGGGAGAGCTACATGTTGGGTGAATATTTTGTAATCACTTAATTAATTACAAAATGGTGATTTCAACCATAACTATGATGAGATTTAAATCTCTCCTCTCAGAAAGGGGACACTCCCTTCTTACTGCTCACTAAAACAACTAGTAACTAACCTAGATTTTGTACACTAAATTTATCCGTGGGTGTTACATTCATCCTTTTCTCTTTTTAAAAAAAATATGTTTTTCTCTTAAAAAAATTACAATGATACCTCATGATAATTATCATATAATTCAGCAAAAAATCCTAGAACAAGAAGTAATAACCAATATCTACTTGATTAAATGAAAGAGTAACCAAAGTGATAACAGTAAATGTCAGTAACAGAAAAACCCACAAAAGATCAGTCTTTTGTTGTCTTCAATGAAGATTTGTAAAGATATAGAATGAAGTATGTTGCAACTCAAACTCTTCATTATACACCACCAAAAGACCCACATAACACAACAAATAACCCGTAGGCCAAAGTCTCTCAGTTATCAACAAAATGTACACACAAGAACATAAACTTCAAATGTAATAATGTAGCACAAAGTCTACAAAATAATATTTGAATTCCCTTTCAAATATATGATATAACGCCACTTATTGAACCATTTACAAGAAAATGTAATGAGAAGGATATAAGAACAATCTCACACATAACATAAAGATCCAAGACAAAGATTGGATGTAATTATACCTCTTTTATTGATTGAAATTTGATTTGAACATTAAACACAAAGTCTTAGTATTTTTTTCACATGGGTAGTGCTTCACTTCAAAAGATAAAAGGTTCCTAATACAAAGAAAATCCCTCATATATATAGAGGAGAGCCAAGAGCTAAAATTCAAAAAGCTAAACTAACTTGAATTATTCAACAATAGAGTCCAATTTGATTTAGGACTGTGTTGTTTTTACATGTAATTACATATGTACAAAAGACATGTAAAATGTCATCAACTAATTACATAAAGAAAAATGTTGAAAATAAACTAAGTCTGGTAAGGCACGTTCCTTCATTCTTCACCATCCTTCTCCATGAAGTCTTTGTATTTCTTTAATGTCGCTTGGACTTCTGATTCATCAGGTCTTGAGGTATGTCTAGAGATAGCAAGTACTCATGTGATTGAGTCCTTGATGGTGATGCAATCTTTCCTGTGTCTTTCTAATACTACTTTAAGGTTATCCAAAGTGAGTTGAATTTCCACCAATGTGTCAATAGAAGCTACTAAAAAAGCGTCATCTTCAAATTGTTTTTGCACCAATGATGTGAATTCCTGGATAATTGTGTTGATGGGAAGGAATTTTGATTGTCATCAAACACTTGAAAAGGAAGCTCTTTGATTCAGAAAATAAGGTTTGAAACTTTATCTTTACCCACCTCTCGAGCCTCCTGTAAATCTCTGATTATATCACTAATGAAATTTATCTTATGGTTCATTGTTTCCCTTATATAAATGAACATATCTTGATTGGGAATTATCCCAATCTCCACTAGCACGTTGAGCTTGAGTCCTTTCATCTTTGTCTAAGCTTTGAGACTTTTCTCAATTTCCTGTTAACTCTAAGAAAGTGTGTCAATGGTCTGACTTAGTTTAGCTTTTACACTTTCCATATTGCCAATCCTCTCCATGAAATATTTCAACAGTCGTGTTCCTTGAGCCAACATCTTATCAATCCATTCTTCAACTGCCCTTCCCCGTACATGTGTTCTCCCAACCTTTTGAATAGTAGGATCTTCTATGCTCGTAGCAATAAGATTAATAGACTCGAAAGATTGAGTAATCTTCTATAGTACAGAGGTAAGTTGTTCAACCTTGGCCTTATATTGATCTTTTATTTTCTTCTCCTAATCATATTTCTTAATGAGAGAGGCCAATGTTTATTGTGCATCCTATTTTGCACTCTCATGTGTCCTTTTCCCCAATTATATCCTTGTGATAGAATATTCTAACAAGTCAATGTATTTTGTTGCTTTACCCGGGGGAGGCTGTGCAACCTCGACATATTTGTTACATGATTTATCTACTTACACCCTTGAGAGAGTCTTTGGATTTTTTGTAGATTTAGCCTTCACTGTCACCAACTAACAAAAATCAAAGTCATTTGGAGAGATGGCTTGCTTCTTTCTCTTTGAGGTATGTGAGGCCAATCAAGGGGGAAGGGGAGAAGAACTTCCTTCAGGACCCACCATCATGGTTTGAGTAGATGCCATTGCATTGATAATGATAGTAGTCACAAGTGGTGGAGTGTTAGTTAAAACAACTTCAAGAACTTCCACACTTGGCATATTTTGTATAGTCTCAAATTTTTTTTATCAAAATCAATTTGAGAAGTTACATCAAAAGTAGGAGAAGATAAGATTGGAAAAGAATAAAATGGACCAAAAACATTTTCAATGTTATCCCGTGGGCTCTCAAAAATGGACCCAAAAGTAGGGGATGAATGGAAAAATTAAACTAAAACATAAGGTGTAATAGAGATGGTAGAAACATAAGTCAAAGATTGTATATCTACAATTACAAGAGGAGTAGGAGGTGACACAATAGCAATGATAGGAGGAGAAGACATATGGGAATTCTCGGGAGCATCCTTATGTGGGGTTTATTGTGTTTCTTCATTTTGACCCTCCTCTTCTTGTTCTTTATCTTGAGTTGATGCTTCCTCTATGGCAGTGGATGGACCTTCCATACTCTTGCTTTGACCCTCTTTCATTATGAATTTGATTTTAGGCTTATGGGTTTTACTTGTACTTGGTGTGGCACCTTTGTTCTTTGTTCTCAACCCCACCTTCTTCCTAGCATGCCCCTCAAATTCTTCTTCTTCAGATGTAGTGTTAAAATATTTCAGCCTTATATCCCTTTCTAATAACCAAACATTGGTATTGGCAAGGATTGGTTGGAATCTTTCCCTAATGGAGATTTTTTCCTTTTTAGACCACTGGATTGGAGGGAGAGGGGTTTCAACAACATTATTCCTCTTATAAGTGGGATCTAGGATGTTATCTTCATCCTCCATGTCCTTTGGAATGTTGACAAGATTTAGGTTCACAATTTGTTCCAAAGTAAGCCAACAATAATATAGATTCCTTATATCCTCCTCAATCTTGTAGTCTCCCCAAATATCTTCCACTCTATGTACATGGGTGTGGCTCTTTTTGATTATTTTTTTCATTCCTCTATAGTCAAAGTCAGATTTCCTTCTATATGTTTTCATTGTGACCCACTACATATTTGATTCCATGGCCTTAGCTTTGGGATATGTAGTTATGGAATACCTGCCTATTGTGACAGGAAACATAAATCTTGGCTTATGTAATTCAACTTGTCTACTATGAACTGCCATGATCTGTCTACACAACTCCATGAGTATGATCTTATCACTCAAATACATTGGAAGCATGTATGGGTATCTGATCAAGAAACCAACTTGAATGTACGTGAAGGTAGGAAATTGTAGGAATATACAGCCAAACCTATTAACCACTATCCATGCTTCATCAAATACTCTCTTCTTCTCAAGTTCTATGTCAAATATGTAGAGGTATGGAGCAAAGAAAGCATCATTGACCCTTTGGTGCAAGGCACCATAGATATTTATGCAAAATGTTAGTTTTTTGTGACGTGAAGTCAATTTTTGTTCTAATAATGTCTCTTAAGACCATTCTTCATGTTTTTAGTCAGCATGGGTCATGTGGGGTCGATTTAGGGAAAGTTGTCAAAATTGTGTAAAAAGTTGAAAAGTTGCTAAAATAATTTTTGCATTTTTTTTGGTTTTAGGGAAGTTGAACGATAAAACTTTTATTTTTGGTGGGAAAACAGTTGGATATGCTTGGAAATGTTTAAATACACCATGTAATGGTCGAAACAAGGTTCTATTTGTTGTATTGAAGATCTAACATCAATAAAACTTTTTTTTTTGCATTTTAAAGCTATAAATTGCTGCTACAAAAGGTTGTATGGCCATGCATAGTTATGCCAAAGTGTGAAACCAATTGGATTTGTTGTGGAATTGAATCTTATTTCTATCAAACTTTTTCTCATTGAATTTAATTCATATTTGAGCATTTTAGAGCCAATTTACTGAAGGTTGTTTGAAACCCTCATTTAGGGTGTGCATTAATTGTAAATAATGGATTCCTCTCCATTCTACTGATGAATTGACTTAAAAATTGGTGGAATGGATGTAGATAGGGTGTATTTAGTGTTATTTATTTTTTTAGGATTGGGAGAGGAAGGTTGGTGAAGATTTGTTGATGCCCTAGGTGAAAAACCTCATGTTTTAGGCAACTAAGTTGCATAGAAGTTGAGGTTTGTAGAGAAAATATTTGAAAGGTGTTTTTTTTAATGATTGGTAAGGTTGAGTCAGACCCAATTTTACATGTCTAAGCCATTTTTGTGAAGGTTTGAGGCCTGGAGTGTGGAAACCCTATTTTGACCTAGTGGGATAAGCTTAAATAGGCCTAGTTTCAAGCATAACAACAGATTTTTGGATTTGTTATTCCAAAACAACCACCCCTAAATTTTGATTATGTTTTATAACTTAAAAATGGGTATCCAAAAAAATATATTATTTTTTGGTTATGAGGTCTGGTTGGGAAATTATGTTGGAAAACCACTTTTGAAGTGCTACTAAGGGATTGAGGGTTAGTGAGCAAAAACCCATCATTTGGTGATTGAACCTTTGAGAGTTTGCTTCATTGGAAAAGTTTTCAAGATTATTCCACCCTAATCTACATAAAATTGGTATCAAAGGATAGGTCTGATCTGAAGAAGAAATGTTTATATTGAAAGAAGAGCAAGATGCCTCCAAAAGGTAACACTATGGCTAGGAAAATGAATGAAATGGAAGAGAGGACTGCAAGAGAGATTAGTATATTGAAGGAACTCCAATATAGGATGGTAGAAATTTTAGATGCTATGGAAACAAGTCAAATAAGAGGTATGGTCATAGATGATGAGAGTGACCAAGAAGAGGAAGGGGAAAAGGAGAATCCCCCAGAAGAGACTCAAGAAGAAGAGTTGGATCCTGATGAGCAGAGGATGGCCAAGCTACTGAGAGTAGTCAAGGAAGATAAACATAAGGTAAACATTTATTTACCTATTTATGGAGGTAATTTCAATGAGGAAAAGCTTTTGGATTGAATTGTAGCACTTGACAATTACTTTGAGTGTGAAGATGTACCTGAGGAGCAAAAGGTAAAGATTGCAAAAAAAAAATTGAAGGGTCATGCTCTATTATGGTGGGATTATGAGCAGACTGAAAGGAGGAAGAAACGTAAGCCAAAAATAGTCTCTTGGGACATAATGGTGGCTTAAGTTTAAGGGTAAGTTCTTACCAGCTGATCATGCAATCCAAATATATAAGAAACTTCAAGGTTTGAAAGAAAGAGAGATGGATGTCAAAACCTACACTAATGAGTTCTATAAGTCGAGTATAAGAGCAAGTCACATGGAGGATGATGTGGAGAAGGTGGCTAGATATCTTGATGGGTTAAGATTCAACATTCAAGATGAGTTAACTGGCAAATCCAAGAACAATTGAGGAATGCTATCAAATGACAATTAGGGATGAAGAAAAGCTAAAGAGAAGGAAAGACAAGTCAAATAGGGGCAGAGGCAACAATTCAAGAGGAAGAGGGAAATTTTCTAATGCAAGGCAGTCATATGAGAGCCAAGAAGATGCAAGAAAAGTCCAAGATCAAGTTGTTGATCAGAGAGGTCGATTTAGAGGAGCAAGATTAGGCTTTAGAGGTAGATTTGGAGGTCAAGGAAGAGGATCAAATGAATTCACATGAAGGTGTTACCAATGCAACAAGTTTGGACATCAAGCATGGAAATTTAATGAAGGACATGCTTCTACTTCACATGGAGGAGAAAGAAGGACTCAATTGGTGCAAGAAGATGACAATGAGAGTGTAAACTCTCCATCACAACATGCTGCTCCAGAGGTTGGTGAATCACTCATGGTAAGAACTCTCATCAAGGCATTAGTAGAAAAGGAGCCACCACAAAGGATAACTCTCTTCAAGACAACTTGAAAGTGCTTAGGTAAGGTATGTAAAGTTGTAATTGATTCAGGAAGCACAAATAATATGGTTTCGGTTGAGATGGTGGATAAACTTAAGTTTCCTAGAATACCACATGATACTCCTTATAAAGTTTCTTGGTTGAATGAGGGCCAATATATTTTGGTAAATGAAAAAATTTGGGTGGAGTTCAATATAAGAGGGTATAAGGACAAAATTATATGTGATATACTACCTACGAATGTGTACCATTTGCTGCTAGGGAGGCCTTGGCAATTTGATAGGCATGCTATATATGATGGAAGAAGAAATACTTATGTGATAGAGAAAGATGGAGTTTCTTATACCTTGACACCATCGAAAGGGGAGGAAAAATGGAAAATTAAGGGAGCTAATGTGATGATGGTAGGTAGGAAGGAGTTCATCAAAGTAGAAGAAGAGCATAAAATGGGCATTGTAGCCACTCCTAACCTAAAAACATTGTGATAGTAGAAATGCACAAAGTTGAGAGATCTAATTTCAAACAAGAGGTTCCATATTTTGTATTGAAATCTATAGAGAGTAGAGGAAAGTAAGGGTCTATTGAGTGTGCATACCTCAAGGAGAAAGCAACATCCAACATTACAAGTTTGAGTGGTCAGAGTTATGTTGTGGACTCCCAATCCAAGCCCTTTCCAAATTTGATAGGTGATGGCATTGGTAAGGCAAGTGTAACTCAGATTTTTCTCCTTTTCATTCAAAATGCAGAATTTAAACATTTATTACAAGTGTTACATAAGGGTACATGGGAAGATAGACATGATTTATCTCTTTTAGCAAAGGGTAGTAACATTGGTCAAGAGTCTAAGTTTCGTGCCATGATTAGCAGGGACAAAGAGAGGTCGAACACCACTTTTGTTTAGGTTACATAATTAAGGAGTGAGGGACCGAAATTCAAGATGAAACATGTTGTTGAAGGAGAAAAAGATGCTATGATAGTATATGTAGCACCTCAGACAAAAAGGAAGCAACTACATGGTGGAGATGACAAATGCAATCAAGGGGCCATTAAATTACAAGCTGTAGATTTACCTTTTGATTTGTTTCAGTATTTGACTATATGGAAGGGTGTAATCTCTGATGGTATGAGTGAGTATTATTTCCTTAGGCATGGCTACATGGTTGCAGACTCAAATGAGACTTGAGTTCTTTTTTGCTCGAGGAGTATGGTGTAGGGCACCATAGATCTTTATGCAAAATATTGCAAGATGTTAGTTTTTTGTGATGTGAAGTCAATTTTGTTTGTAATAAGGTCTCTTAATACCATTATTCATGTTTTTGGTTAGCCTAGGTCATGTGGGGTCGATTTAGGGAAAGTTGACAAAATTGTGTAAAAAGTTGAAAAGTTGCTAAAGTAATTTTTGCATTTTTTTGGTTTTAGGGAAGTTGAATGGTCAAGCTTTTATTTTTGGTGCAAAAAAGGTTGTATATGCTTGGAAATGTTTAAATACACAATTTAATGGTCGAAACAAGGCTCTAGTTGTTGTATTGAAGATTGAACATCAATAAAACTATGTTTTCTACGTTTTTAAGCTCTAAATTGCTACTATAGAAGGTTGTACAGCCCTGTACAGTCATGTCAGAGTGTGAAACCAATTGGAGCTGATGTGTAATTTAATTTAATTTCTATAAAACTTTGTATCATTGAATATTATTCAGATTTGAACATTTTAGAGCTAATTTACTGAAGGTTGTTTGAAACCCTCATTTAGGGTGTGCATTGACTGTAAATAATGGATTCCTCTCCATTACACCAATGAATTGACCTAAAACTCAGTGAAATGTATGTAGATAGGGTGTATTTAGTGTTATTTATTTTTACAAGAGCAGGGGAGGAAGATTGGTGAAGATTTATTGATGCCCTAGGTGGAAAACCTCATGTTTTGGGCAATTAAGTTGCATAGAAGTTGAGGTTTGTAGAGAAACTCTTTGGAAGGTTTTTTTAATGCTTTGGAAGGTTTAGGAAGAAAAAAATTGAAATTTATAAGCCATTTGTGTGAAGGTTTGAGGCCTGGAGTGTGAAAACCCTATTTTGACCTAGTGGGATAAGCCTAAATATGCCTAGTTTCAAGCATAGCAACAAATTTTTGGATTTGTTGTTCCAAAAAAACCACCCATAAATTTTGATTATGTTTTATAAATTTCAAATGGGTATCCAAAAAATATTTTATTTTCTAGGTATGAGTTCTGGTTGGGAAATTATGTTGGAAAACCACTTTTGAAGTGCTACTAGGGGATTGAGGGTTAGTGAGCAAAAACCCATCATTTGGTGATTGAACCTTTGAAAGTTCGCTTCATTGGAAATTTTTTCAAGGCTATTCCACCATTCTCTACATCACCCTTCTAAAGTGATGAATACTTTGTTTCAGGTTCAATTGTGAATAATATCAGTAGACTGGAACATGCCTCCTATCACCCTCTGATGTCAATCCTGGAAAGTTCATCATTGATGCAGCAACATAAACCAAGTATGAAGTCATATAAAATCTCAATGAGGTGGGTAAATTTATGAGTTGATTGTGACATTCATCACTTATCTATTAGCCCCACAATATTTGTTGTTTCCTCTTCCTTATGACATGAAGGTACAAGTACATCCACTCTTAAAAATTGGAAGAGTTAGGCAATCATTTTACCCTGTTGAGAAGGGTAATTAAGTCATTTAATTCCTTGATGAACTCACTATGAGGAAATATCATAGACCATATTTAAATATTAGGCATTGGGTTCTTTAACCACCTTGTATTAATTTCCCTCCTACAACTATTTGGATCCTTATCATAATGAGCTTGGGCATCCTCAATGGTAAGATCAATATACGCATCAATGCTTAGACATAGGAAGATCTTGTCAAAGAATTGTGCATCTAGTTTGATGATCACATTCCCATCAAGATCTCTAACACTTCTGGATTCCTTGTGATAATGGGTCACCATGGCTAGAAAAAGCTCAAGATTGTGTACTGCTACTGGAAATGTAGCCACCAATTGAATATTAGTCTCTACTACACATACCATGCCTGAATCCAAAGGTTGCTTCTTTTTCCTCTCCAAAAATTCAAATATATCAAAATGTCTTATCTTTGTATCTTTTATCTCATCAATGTTCGAAGCAATAGAGGTTGTTGCAAAAACCCCTTGATATTTATACTTCATGGCTTTCTTGCTTGGAGACGGATTAGATATTTGTGGAGCAAGTGTGTGAAGATTAAAATGCTCGTACCCTTTCAAGAATTAGAGCGTGAATGCCTGAAACAACATACAAGAGGAATTGCAGAAAGAAGTTCATATTTTCAAGTGTTAGAGAAAAATCAGGGTTTAATGCACCGACAAGAAAAAATTGAGCTTTTGCATGTGTTTTTGTAATTTAGGTGTGATGGCGTAGAGAAATTGAGATACTGCAAGTGGTTTGATGGTAAAGATGCAAAGGCAGAGAAAAATTATGCTTTTGCATGATGGTATAACTGCCAAGTGTAATATCGAGAAAAAAATGTCCTATTGCATGAGGGCAGGTCATATTGATGTAAGGGTGGGGAAAAAACCCGCCCCTAGATGGGGGAAAAGTTACATGCATAAGTAGAAAAAAATTCTAACATTATAGATGTTGCAAATTTACAAGGATGCAAGTTGGGTTTTAAAGCCCGACATGCATCTTTGGTTGGTAGTGGACTAACTTGTCGATCGGAGTTTAAACCCTGACCTACATGGAAAGGTCAGTCTTCACATGCACCCGCAATAAAATTCCACATGGTTACATGTAAGTTGGAGGGTGGATTATATGTTGGTCGAGGTTTAAACCTCGACCAATATAGGAAGGCCATCCGGGTTTATGGTTAAGTTTGTGTAAATCGAGGTTTAAACCCTAACATACACTGTATATTTTCCTAGTTAAATAGAGAGGTGTAATGGCGGGTTTCAAAACCCAATTACATGAATGGCATGGCATGGGTGTCATTTGAGGTTTAAACCTCGCGTAGCATTGTGAATGATGGGTAAGGTGTTAAGTCGAGTAAAAATCCCATATTACACATGGATAAAAATGATAGCCATGGAAAGTTTGAGAAATAAGTAGGTTTCAAAAATTGAGTTTCATGTATGTTAATATGGAGTTTCAAATTGAACGACACAACATTGTATACAAATAAACCTGCATTCTTGTATACACAAACCCAAAACAAAAACCTACAATAAAAAAAATTGAAGCAGGAGTAAACGAAAAATGGTGTTACCAAAACCCTAATCATAATAAACAAAGCAATGAAAGAAAAACAAAAAATACAAAAAGATACATACCCAAAACCCATGGAAAATGGAAGAAAATGTAAGAAAAACCCTAGCAAAATTAGATCTTTTTTTCTCTAAATGCGCAAATGAAATCAGGGAATATGTGGACTTGAAGGAATGTTAAACAAAGTGATAAAATCAAAGGTAAAAGTGGATTTAAAACCCACATTAAGAGCACATTAAATGTCACTCGTGTGAAATAGGGAGTGTAGTCGTGCTGAAAATCAGCACGCCTACATCCCTTAATGCAATTTACAAACAAGATGCATGAGCATTGAAAATCAACGCTCTTTCAAATGCAAGAAAAAAATACTAACTTTGAGAACAAAGAACTTTTACAATTTTTAACCTTTTTAAATTTTTGTACTTTTACAAATTTTTAAAAGGCAAAAAAGGGGAATCACTCAAAATGAATTTTTGAGGACTTGAACCACACATGAGGGCAAGTAGGATTTACCTCATTTTCATGCTTAGAGGACGTGGGTTATGAAATGGACAAGTTTTGTAGGGGTTATCCCATGAGTTGAGCGCAACTGAATTCAAGGATAACACTACAAGAGAGAAAGGAAGGTAGAGCGGGTAGAGGAGAGACAATGAGATTCATGTCAATGTTAGTGTTGAATATTGAAGGTGGTTCTTTAGAGTTCGAATTTGGAGATTCATATCATTTTTATTTTTTTTGGGAAAACTGCTACCAGAGAGGGTAGCACTCTTCATTAATTCCAAACAGATTACAAAATTTGATAGAGACTCCTTTTGTCCAGGTAGCTTAAGGAAAATTGAACTACTGGCATTTCAAACTCCACATTATCATTCGCGGATACACATCAAATCATGACCTTCCATGCCTACTACCTCTCCACTGGCTTCTTCTTTGAGGATTGATGAGCGATATAACTAGACCAAAGAGTCATTCGAGGCTTTGATTTGTTGGGCCTGATCTATTCCTTCATTTGAAAGGTGGTCTGCCAACCTATTTGCTTCCCTGTAAACATGCTGAATTTGAAAGTCATTTAATTGCTCCACCATTGGGCAGATCACATCCAACCACGCAACCAATTTCTAGCTTACCGCTTTCCTTGAAATGACTGCCCTTATTATTATTTCAGAATCCCCTTGAAAATAAATGTTAACTAGATTGTTATCTAGGCAATACTTAACCCCTTCAAGTAATCCTGCTACCTCCGCCTCATTATTTGTTCCAGGAGGAAGTTTGAGCGATGTGACCCAAACCAAATTCCCTTATTCATCCTTGATTGAAAAGCTGGCCCCCGAAAGTCCTAGGTTCCCCCTCGAAACCTTGTCAAAATTCAACTTTAACATCCCCTGGGTGGAAGCTCCCATTTTACATTCCCTCTTTTAGCCTTGTCCTTCAATATAAACCCTTTGGGAGCCTTGATTTGTGGCCAAGTTTTGATCATCTGTTGGTTCTAGGCAAACAAGAATTTGTACTTCTTATTTGAGGACTTCACATTGAAGTGTTCACTTATGCCTGCTTCAATTTTATTTATTACTGAACCTACTGGAAAACCTTTCTCCTTAAAGATCCGAGTGTTACGCTCTTTCCACAACTTCCATATCACCATGGCTGGGATCTCTAACCACAGTCCAGCCATTGCTAACCCCTTTCCTAGAGAAGGCCATCCCTCAAAAATGCCCTTTAGGTTGTTTTGTAGAGGTCCTTGCTAGTTCACCTTGCTGCAAAAGTGGCTCCAACAGAGGTGTGCATACTCGCATTCGAGCAAAATGTGATTCGTCATTTCTTCCCACATAAGACAAAAAACACATCTAAACGGTCCTAAAAAACCAATCTTACAAAGGTGCTCACCTGTTAGGATACGGCTATGCAGGACAGACTAGGAAAATGCACCAGCTTTGGGGAGAACAAAATTGCCCCAACATAGCCTGCTTGGCCATTTTTCTCCAATATGATCAAGTCTCATCAGTTCATACCCAAAATTTACTAAATAGGAGCCTGATCTTGCTGCACACCATCTGATTCTATCAAGAATTTAAGTGAAAGAGACACGTCCCCTTGCCAGTTCAACCTCCAAAGTTGCTTTAATGCCTGCCTCCAACATGCTAAAATATTTCCAAACAAAATCCAGCCTTCCATTTTTGGCTTGGAGGATGACAAAGTCGCTTATCGCCTCCCCCCACAAAGCGCTTGTCACCCTTGCCACCTCCTCCATGCTTGGAAGGTTGATCATTGGTTCATACCCATTCTAGGAGTCAAACCAAAATGAGGCCCTTCAACCATTGCCAATTGCCTAGGTAAGATGATTCGTTATCAACAATCTACACTCAACTATAAAATTCCACAATGTAGAGCCACGTCGAGGGTTTGCTATTGTGAGGATTTTGTCTTCTTCTTGTGAGTCCAGATATTTTGCTCTTAATAGCCTGCCCCACTATGCTTCCTTGTTTACAAAGATGTTCCAGACCATTTTTGCACCGAGCGCCTTGTTTTGCAAATTCAAATCTTTAACTCCTACACCACCGAGCTCCTTTGGCATTTTCACCACCTCCCAGCCTATCAATGGAATGCGGTGATGATCTTGTGCTCCATCCCAGAGGAGCCTTCTTTGAATACCTGTTGGCCTCTGAGCTTCTTTTTTGGTCAAAGCAACGTAGGCCATCATGTAGATTGGCACTGCTGCCAAAATTGATTTTACCATCACAATACGCCCAGAAAGCGACAACCACTTGCCCCGCCATCCTTTGATTTTTCCTTTGCATTTACAAATTGTTTCATCCCACAGCGAAGACTTGGTTTGGCCTTTATAAAGAGGGATTCCTAGATACTTTGAAGGCAATGTTCCACTGTTAAAACCCATAATGGCTTTAATTTCTCATTTTCTATGTTTCCCCAAATTGAAGCTAAATATACACAATTTCTCAACATTCACTGATTGATCTGCTTCTTCGCTGAGTAGATCAATTTCTCTATGCATTGCCCTTGCCTCCTCAACTGTTCCTACACCATAAAGAAGTGTATCATCTACAAAAACATGATGTGAAATTGCAAGAAAAGAATTTGATACTTTGATCCCTTTCCAAATACCCCTTTTGCATTGCTCTAAAATATGTTTGCTGAAAGCATTGACCATAATGACAAAGAGAAATGGTGATATGGGGTCACCTTGACGGAGGCCCCTACAACCTTTCAAAGTACTCCACACCAATTTTTTGAATAGCCACTTCCTCTCTTACATAATTTCCACCACCATCTTTGATTTGCATTACTCTATTCCAACTATGCTTGATATTTGTTATATTATAAAAATATTTTGTGTTTAAATCACCTACGTCCAACCAAGACTCTCTGGATTTAGTCTTCTAGTAGCATTCTTCACGGGCCAGGTTTTCATTGTACTATGACAATAGTCTCTTTTCTTCTTCATACTCTTCCCATTTCATGTCGTCTCTTAAGACTTTCTCCCCAAGCCTAACCAAATCTTCCTCCAATCTTTATTTTTCTTTAAAAATGTTTTTAAACACCGTTTTATTCTAAACCTTTAGTTTCTCCTTCATTTGCGCTAGTTTCTTTTGGAATAAAAACATCTTTGTACCTTGGCATTGGAACGGTTCTTCCCACCAGCCTTTAATCAAGTCAAGAATCCCTTCATGTCTTAGCCACATTTTTTCAAACCTAAACTGGCCTTTTACTGGTTGTGGGTTTAAGCTTATATAAATTTCAACAAGACAATGATCCGATATATAATTTGGCCTAATTGTTGCTTTCGGGGGAACACTTTCTTGTAGCCAGTCTTCAGACATCAAATATCTATCCAGCCTTTCTGTGATATTAGTGAAACCACTCCTTCAGTTTGTCTAAGTAAACAAACTGTTGCCAGTTTTAACATCTATCAAATTGTTGGTTTCGACAAACCTTGAAAAATCCTTTTGTGATTGTGTCACAACTCTACTTCCAACATTTTTTTCACTCAAATCCAAAATAGCGTTGAAGTCCTCTCCTAGAATCATTTTGTCTTTAACCAACAAGGCACTCATTGTATTCCAAAGTTGAGCCTTTTCATCTATTTTTATGGGACCATAGACGTGAAATATTATAAAAGAAAAATCTGAGGACAGTAAATTTATCTTCACCTTCATGCAACGTTGATTTAGTTGGATTGGATTTACATCCAAGTATTATGGATTCCACAACACTCCTAAGCCTCCAACGGAGCCCGCAACGTCCACAAAAATGCCATTTCTTTTTTTGTTAGAATTTATGAATCTACCAACTTCCTCTCCTTCCAATTTTGTTTCCCGAAGGAGGACCAGATCTCCTTTCAGAATTTCCAACTGGCGATTCACCAGTTGTCTTTTGTTAGGGGCGTTGAGGCCCATAACATTCCAAATTAGGACCTTCATCTCTTCCCAAGGGAGGATTTTCCTCCCTTGGACCTAGTCAAGTATGTTTTTATTAGCGGTTGATTCCCTTTCAAAACTTCTTCTTCCCTCTTTTGCTTGTTGGATTTCCTACCAACTTTCTCGACCGACACCGCCCTTGCTGACTGGATGATATGTCTTGTTTCTATTATTTATAAGCCATCGTCCTCTTCAGAGGAGGAGGCTTCTGCTGTCTCCTTTTCCCAACCTACTTCATATTCAAGGAAGGGGAGATCTACCGTGTTGAAGGAAGACCCTACGACCTTGATTTCACCTTCTTCAAGTTGTTTAGGATTAACTGGCACCATCGGGTTGGAAACCACCATTGCCCAGGCCTTTGCCTTCGCTTTATCTACTTTGTCAACTCTCAGATTCTCCCTATCATTTTCGTCCCTTTTCCTTTCTTTTTGTCTCCAAACCTTTTTTGGTTTTTTTTTTAACTGCCTACAATCCTTGACGTTATGGTTTCTTCTCCTGCAATTTATGCAAAAGAGAACTGGTTTTTCTAAATCTAGGGATTGGGTCCATTCCTCCACACCATTAACTAGGACAATCTCTTTCAGAATTTCTTTGATTGCTAATATTTTTATTCTTGCATAAATTAAGGATTCACTGTTTCGTAGATCCACTTCAACCATTTTTCCCAGAGCGTCTCCTATTTCGGTTTGACAATTACCCGACCAGTATTCGTAAGGCATATTGTAGAGCCTAACCCACACTGGGCCATTCATCAGTTCGTATTTCAGTGGATTGAAATTTTTCTCCCAACGCTGGAGATACAGATATGTATCCCCATGCTTCCAGTCTAGATTGCCAATTTATTTCTCCCTTAATTCCTTGTTCTCCAGAATGGCTACGAAGAAACCTCTGGGCATGAAGTTTATTATTGGATCAGTTTTCCAATTTTCCACCACCCATTGCCCGATTTCCTTTCTTGTAAACCTTTCCCCAAGAAATCTTTCTATAACTGCCTTTTTTAGAAGATCTTCTGCATCAGTCTCCACTGTGCTTGTAAGATTGATGCCGATTCTTTCAGGTTTACAAACAACAGTCGCTTCACTAGCCTTGGACTCTTCCAAACCAACCCTTGCCTCCTCCTGTGTAGGCCAACCCGTCCCATTTTTCTCTGCAGCCACGCCCTCTCTCATCGATTTTGTGTGATTTCAATCTCATATCATTGTTAGTGTTGAATATTAAAGGCAATTCTTTAGAGATCAAACCTAGAGATTACATATCACCATTATTTCATGAACAAAGGAAACTATTAAGCTAAAGCAGGGATTCAAACAGTATCCAACTGTGGATACTTGAAGAAGTTGAACATTTTGAACTTATAAGTGTCAGTAACAGTACATGCATGCTTTCATACTTTGTTTCTCCCTTAAAATTTTGGTAGTTTAAATCTAGAGTTTCAGACAAGAAAAGATAAAATAATATTTAAATATGTTGAATAATATATGATGAAATAGTGAATGAATGAATTGATTTTACAGACTTATGCATGAAATTATTTAATCTCTCTTTTAAAATTGTTTTTGATAGTAGGGAAGAGATTTGTTACTCAGTTGTGCTAAGTTAAATGAATTATTCCATTTTACTCAGGAAATTTTATTATATATTTATAAAATTTGTAAAAGTGTGCAAAGGATACCCTATATTATATATTTATAAAATTTGTATGATAAGCTTGAAGCTTATTTTGTTACATTGACTAAAATAAATTATATTTATATTCAGATTTGGGGAAAGATTATAAATACTATAAAAACATGCTTATTCTTGTAAAAGGATTTAACAATATATATTGTATAATTATTAGTATTGTTAAATGTATTCTTGTATAAAGAACTAAGAGGAAAACATAAAGAAACCGGATTTATTTAAAGAAGTTATTTTCTTATGAAATCACTAGAATTTGTATATGAAATCTAAAAAGTATTGTGCATGAAAATGGGAGAATATTTCACTCTTATGAAAGAATGCAAAACTAATTGTATACACATAAAAATGGTTTGGAGCACAAATTAATTAAATACTATCAAAGACATTAGATTTCTACAGTCCATGTCGTTAAAGTATGTAGTTTCTGGATTCAATACTAGTTATTTAATTAATGAATCTTAATTCCTCTACTTATATAAATAAATTGATAAATTTATTTGTATAGTTCACTTCTTTAATTCTTCTATTCGAAAATCACCTTCCCTCTTGATTTAATTAAATACGCAAATTTAAATGATTTGTTATTTGATTATTCCCCTTCCTCATAAAATTTGAATTTTGAATTCAAATTTGTCACATTTCTCCATAATTTCCTAATTTCCTCAAAATCACCCTCCACATCATCACATGTCACATGATTTATTTTATTTCTAATTTTTAAATTAGAAATATTCATCTAACCTCCTAACGTCCTTGGAGACACATGGCTCCTCTTTCTAATTGATGCTCTTTGACACTTGGATGATTTGCCCTTCTAAATGAAGCAGCCTCCATGAATTCCTCCAACCTCTTTGTGCTCCACCGTTGATCTCTCAGGATCACAATCTCAACCATCCATCTTTGCCACCTCACTCAAGGCTTGGAAAAATCTATAAATAGGAGATCATTCTACAACTTTTCAATAAGGATTTCATCATAAACTTATGTTGCAGAAATTATCTTAGCAATTGAGAGCAATTAAGAGTATTTTTAGAGTTGCATATCATTTAGCATTGTTATCATGGCAATTTTACTTTATAGTATTTTAGTATAGCATTAGTTTTTATCATAGAATTGCATTTAGATTTGCATTACATCAATAGCAATCACCTTAGCATCATTTGCATAGCAGCAATCTCATATTTCATTTAGCTTTCATATCAAAAAGACCAAAAATATGTTAATGTAGGCATGTAGCTTTTTATTTCATAAATCTTCTTGTCTCTTAGGTTGTCATCTTGTGAATTCATGTGCAACATATAAATCTGAGAGTATGAATTTAGAGATCCTTAAGATTAGAGAACAATGGGACGATTTGAGAGGATAGTCATAACAACTTAGTTTGTTATTTCAATTCCTTTTATGTAAGATGTTTCATTGATGTGTGTTGGATTTACTCTATTATTTTCCTCCATATTAATTACCAGACATAAATTGGCGCTCACCGTGGGGCCCTAGCCCCTTTCATTAACATTTTTTGGAAAAGTGTGTTTTACAGGTTCAGACGTGAAATCTTTTAGCGTGATTGTGAGTTCTTTCGATGCATACGAAAATTTCTCTGGCGCATACAAGCACTATTCTAGCGCATCCGGGCAACCTTTCAGTGCATACGTACCATATTTCAGCACATACATGGAGTATTTTGGCACATTTGTAATTTCTTTTAGTGCATTAGTAGACTATTCTAGTGCATTCATAAGTTTTTATGGCGCATAGGTGTAGTCTTTTAGCGCATTGATTCTCTGTTATGGCACATCTGTCTCGTTTCACAGAAATTCAAAACTCTGAGAATTAACCACCATTTCTCTGTTTTGCAGGTTTTGAGAATGCTGTCAGAGACTCTGTTGGAACCATAAATAATGCTTTCAAAGAATTCAAAGTTGAAACTACTAACATTTGATTGTAGGGATTTATTGTTCTTTCTTTTGATTAAGTTAGGAATATAGCTTAATTAGGGGAAAATGAACACCATGTCTGCTGTGATTGTTGAATGGTAGGAATGTATGCTATCCCCTTAACTAGGTGATCAGAAAGCCAAACCCATTCTTTTTCTTTTTGTAATTTAATCCTTAGAGGGCCTGCCTTGGTGATGCAAGAGGTAATCACCTCAAGGGAATGACCCAATCGGGAACACGCTAAAGCCAAGCGACTTCCACCCGGGATATAAGTGTGGGTACTTGAGGAAAGTTCAAGTATCACGAGGATTGTTCTGACAAGAAGGGAAACAATGGTCTCTTCCCGTATGGATGATCCCCCACAAATGAAATGCCTATACTAGAACCCTTGTTGTAGCATGCCAAAATCCCTTTTCTATTTGTTGGTGCAAGAGGTATAACCTCTAAAGCCATCCCACATTCTTGTGGCTTTTGGTAAAAATGAGAAGTCCATCATGGGAGATTCATGAGGACTAAGGCTTGGCTGACTCGAGAAGTGAGTGCAATGCAAGGGGGAGCTAGTGTGGTCAAGCCTCTAATCATTCACCAAAATTAAGCACAACTGGACTAAAAATCCAAGTGGGAATCTAGTAAATACTGTCCTTCACAACCCTAGGGATTGTACTTGCTTGATGTGTTTCATGTGCATGATTTGAAATAAATTTTGAATAAATATCACATAATGGGACATACAACCATTGATTCAGAAGAACATCCAAACAAAACAATCAAATCCCCTACCAAAAAATAGAAAAATCCATAAAATTGTCAAAAATAGAGAACATTTTCTGATCAAGTGCATCCATTGATTATTCTGGCGCATGCCTTCAATATTCCAACAGATCCATTTTCTGTTTAGCGCATTTATCCTCTGTTATAGCGCATCTGTACTATTTGGCAGTGCATACCTTCCATACTTTGGCACATTTATTTCCTGTTTTGGTGCATACATCCCTTGTTGTAGTGCATACAAGACATCATTTAGAGCATCCAAGTCACTCCTTAGCGCATCTGTGTTTTAGCACATCCATGCATTGTTCTGGCGTAGTCATAAAATTTTCAAACCAGGGAGTTGAATTCCCTACCTGTTCGAATTTTAAACTCATAGGTCAGGATCCTCTTCAAACCAGAACCATTCTCCAGTCATACCAGAGTCTCAAATTTTTTGAAACTAGTATTTTCAAGTGAAAATATTTAACCTAAAATTTGATCAACCATCTAAAAGTGCCCCATCATCACATCTATCTTTGGTTAGCAACTAAGTTTCACCATTAGGATTCATCATCCTACATCCTAAAACGAATGTTGTGTAATTGGATTTTTTTTGTCCCTTTGGCACTCCCCAATATCGATCAAGGATTAGTACATTCCCATCACTTGTATGCCCATCCAAACAAGATCACAAAGAAAAAAACTCAAGGAGAAAGAACTTGAAACCCAAAATAACATGGTTGAAAGAGAAGAGAATCCCTTTTTCGGAATTCATAGAGATGAGATAGAGGAAATAACGGATGAAGCCATAGAACAAGCACAAAAAGATCCCAATTTTCATAAGTTCATGGAGAGGATCTTTGAAAAATAGGGTGAAAAATACCTTTTGATGCTAGCAAACAAAGGGGTCAAACTACTCGAAGATTTTGATATCACAAAATTAAAAAGAACCCCTAAAAAAACAAAAACATAAACACAAAATGAAACAAGAAATGAAGCAAGAACCAATGACCCCATAGATTCTTTAACACAATCGATACAAAACCTTCAACAACAGATGCAAAACATGCAAACTAGGGTCACAAAAAGGTACTCGATACAAGACATATGTCCCTACCCTTTTGACCAAAGTGTAAACATGATCCCATTTCCCAAACATTGTGAATTCCCTAAATACAATAAATACAATGGTAAAATGGAACCTATAGATCACATTAGGGAATTTTGAACGATGAGCCTAGAATTTGCACGTGTGAGGAAACTTACTTGATGAGATTATTCCCACAAAGCTTGGGAGGACAATGTATGCAATGGTTCTTGCAATTACCCCCATGGATCAAGTCCTTTGAAGAGCTGGTCAACAAATTTATCACCTAATACTCTTATAATATTCAACATGATATCACAATGAAAGACCTTTGCAATGTGAAACAAAAAAAGGGAGAGTCATTTCTCGTATTCTTACAAAGATGGAGGAGATTATTTGCAAGGTATCTTCATGCTATACCAGAAAAAGAGAAGATGGAGGTGTTCATTGACAATTTAAATGATGATATGAGCTATAGGCTTGAATTACAATGTCCACAACCTTTGAGAAACTAATTGAAAATGGAATTAAAATCGAAGAAGCTTGGGTCAAGAGAGGAGTCTTAAAAATTCATAATGAAAACAATTTAGCTAACTCCTCCAATAACTATAATAACAATAATGATAAACAAAGTTTTGGAAAAAATATAAGAATACTAATAACGATGCTTCAAATTAAATGCACAGTGCCAAACCGGTCTTCAATTTATCAGGAACCACATCTAAGACCAACCAAACCCCCAATAAAAACAACACCAACCAAAACACAAACCAAAATACCAATCAAAAAAATAACCAAAACAATGCTCCATCTCGACCACCACCATATCCAATGCCATCAAATCACAAGAAATTCACACCTTTGCATCAATCACTCGAATCTGCATTGAAGGAACTTCTGGCAGAAAATCTTATTACCTTGGCTGAAAATCAAGGTTTTGAGCCAAAAGTGAAATCATCATGGTGGAATGATTCTCATTACTATGAATTTCATCGGTGCAAAGGTCATCTAACAAATAATTGCATGCAACTAAAGCACAAGGTACAAGATTTGATAGACCAAAAGATCATAAAAATAGAAGGTCCCCAAACAAACAATGACCATGGTGAATTTAAGAATCCTATACTCAATTATGACAAAGGTGAATCTTCTTCTGCAAACAAGAATAAATGCATAAATTATGTTTATGACACAACCCTTCTCCACATCTCTATAGTCGAAGATCAAATCAATACACCAAACAACAATGATCATCAAAATAATGTTCCTACCCTTGACATCATCCCAATCAATGATGATCATAACAATATTGCAGCCACCGACAATCAAGTAAATGTTATCAGAATCAGGGAGAGACAAGACCATCAACCAATTAATTCCATCACAAGGGCTCAAGGAAAATATGTCTTAAAAGGAAGCACATCAAGAGCACCTGTTACCCCATCTAACCAATACAATATTGTCGATCAATTACAAAAAATCCCAGCACAAATCTCAATACTAGAGTTGCTTAAAATCTCACCAACTCATAAATAAATTCTATAACAAGCCCTAGTAGCCACCATGGTGCTAACCAATCTAGAAGTATGCCAATTTCAGGACATGGTAGGACACTTAACTGTGCCTCATTTCCTATCCTTTTCTAAAAATGATGATGCTTTGCCCGCACATCCCCATAATGCTCCATTGCATATCAAGGTCATAATCCACAAACATCATGTAAAACGTGTCTTAATAGATGGAGCGGGTCTGAATATTTGTACTTTGAAACTAGTCTGTGCACTTGGGTTTTTAGAGAATGTTATTGATGCAAGAAGGAAAATTACCATCAAAGCTTATGATGATGAAGAAATACCATCCCAGGGACTAATTGTCTTGCCTATCCAAGTGAGACCTATCCAAAAAGACATAACTTGCCAAGTGTTGGACAAAGACTTGACGTACAATATACTCCTTGGGAGACCATGTATCCATTCAATGCAAGTGGTGCCATCAACATATCACCAATGTTTGAAGTTTCCCTTTAATGGACAAGAAATCACCATCTCGGCCAACTCAAACAACTCCCAATACTGCAACACATCGAAAATGGTCCAAGACTCCTTCATGCCTCATAACAGAGAAGCTAATGCTTCTAGCTCCTCCAATGGTGAAAAATAAAAAAATATCTTGTCAAGATGGGTTGAGAAAAAGGACCAATCAAAGGATAAGGGTATCAGTGACTCTGCTCCTTCAAGTAGTGGAAGTCAATCGAATAGTTCATCAAATCAGCTTGAGAAAGACACCCAATCCAAGGACAAAGGCATTGCTAACTCGACTCAGGTAAATCATGAGAGTCAATTAAATCTCCTATCCAAACAATTTGAAAAGATGTAGTTGAAAGATAAAGGTATAGGTGAATATTCCATTGAACAAAAAATATTCCTTTCACAATTGCTACCATCTCCTCGAGCATATGGGCAACCATCAATATCAATACAACCATCTCCACAACCCACGACTCTGTTCGATGGAAAATTCATAAAGGAAAGTACCATGGAAGAATATAAAGACAAGGATGTGATCAGTTGGCTTTACAAAGATGAAGATGAATCTGCATTGACATCTGCCACAACAACCATTAGTATCCCAACTGATCTATATGGTAAGGGTTTCACTATTCTAGAAAAGATGGGTTACGAAGGTAGTGGTCCTATTGGGAAAAGAAAGGGTATTGTAGAGCTTGTTCAACTGGTCACTAAGAATACTAAAGATAAGATGGGATTGGGCTATAAAGAAGAATCCAAAGAGGAAACAAAAGAAGATGCCACCAAAAAGGTTGTTGAACGAATCCTACAGCTGCAAGCTAGTGATGCCTATGAAATTGACTCAAATGAATATGAGTGGGATTCATTATCTGAAGAATCTTGTCATGATAGACAAATTGATGTAATACAAAGGTATGCACCCATGCTTATGGAGGGACAAGGCTCAGGGTCTAGACCCCTTGAATTTGGATCACAACCTATCGATGGCTCTAGTGAAGACAATCAGACTCCTAGTGAGACATATCATTTGGAGGCGAGTAACATCATAGAAATTGATCTCACTATTGCATACCATGAATATTTTTTCATTCTAACCCTCACTACTGCTGACCTTGACCAAGCTAATAATCCCTTTCCATTAATCCACCCCGAACTTGTCAATTGGGACCAAACCATGCCTCTAGATATCCTAGTTTTTGTGGATGACGACGTTATTGTTAACTTTCTCTACACTGACAACCTCGAAACATGTTCCACCACTGAATCTCAGAACAAAGCTTCTAGTCAAGGGAATACCAAATCTTCTAGCTACAAAATAAATAATGAAAATAGATCTAATGGTGAAAACCATTCTATGGTAGTATTATATCATGAAAAAGTCAAAATAAAGAGCGTATCCGATGGTGAAAACCTCTCTGAGGAGCTGAAGGATGGAAGATTTGACACTCTGCCAGAACATTGCCATGAGAGATCTTTAGTGCTGGTAGAATCTATACAGTCTATCAACATCAACACTCCAAACAAAGTAAAAACTCTGCATTTGGCAACATCTTTGATTGAACAAGAGAAACCAAGCTTTACCAAATTCTTTGAAGAAAGGAAAGTTAACTTTGCTTGGTCTTATTTGGATATGCCTGGGATTGATCTTGAACTAATCATGCACCATTTGTCTCTTTCCTCTGGAGTAAAACTAGTAAAGCAAAAGTTAAGAAACATGCACCCTCACATTGCCTTGCTGGTCAAAGAAAAATTGAAAAAATTGTTGGATGCAGGATTCATTAGACCAATAGACTATTCCAAGTGGATTTCTAACATTGTACTAGTATCTAAACTAGATGGAAAGATTAGGATTTGCACGGATTTCAGAGATTTGAATAAGGTTTTTCCAAAATATAATTTTCCATTGCCAAACATTGATATCATAGTGGATTTGACAATAGGACATGCAATGTTGTCGCTCATGGATGGATTCTCAAGATACAACCAGATAAAAATCACACCGAAGGATCAAGATAAAACAACCTTTACCTGTCTGTGGGGTACTTTTTGCTGGAATGTCATGCCTTTTGGGTTGAAGAACGCTAACGCTAGAGCCACCTATCAACGCGTAATGACCACCATTTTTCATGATACGATGCATACTTTCATGGAAGACTACGTGGATGAATTATTGGATAAATATTTCACTAGAGAAGGACACTTGGAGATCTTGGACAAAGTTTTCACCCGCCTTGAGAAATTCAATGTTAGATTAAACCCAAAAAAATGTGTGTTTGGCGTGACATCTGCAAAGTTGTTGGGATATATAGTTTTAGAAAAGGGAATTGAGGTGGATCCTACCAAGGTCAAAGCTATCATGGAAAGGATACCACCAAATAACATTAGTCAATTGATATCCCTTCAGGGAAAATTTCAATCCCTCAGGAGGTTCATCTCACAACTAGCAGACAAAACTTATCCATTCACTCACTTGCTCCACAAGAATGTAAAGTTCAAATGGGATGAGAAATGTGAAACAACCTTTAATCAACTGAAGCAATACTTGATGTCACCACCCATCCTAGTACCACCCACTGAAAAGAAACCATTGCTTCTTTATATCACAACAACTGAGGTATCCTTGGGTGCACTATTAGCACAGGAAGATTCCGCAGGAAAAGAAAGAGAAATTTATTACATCAACAAAACATTGAATGGGTATGAAATCAATTATAACTTCATTGGGAAAGCTTTTCTAGCAGTGCTATTTGCTACTCAGCAACTCTGACATTACCTGTTAACTCACACCATCAAGCTCATAGTTAAAATTGATCCCTTGAAATATCTGCTTAGCAAGGCAAACCTCACAAGAAGACTAGCTAAATGGGTGATGATACTAAGTGAGTTTGACATTTAGTATGTGGATCATAAAGCAATCAAATGACAAGTGATAGCTGACAAGTTAGCAAAAGAACCCCTACAAGATGACCATCCGATGCATATTGAGTTCCCTGACGCAGATGTCTTTACTGTCACTCCACAACAATGGATGTTATATTTTGATGGATCATATACATGACACGGGTTAGGTGCTGGGATCCTGTTTATTACTCCACAAAGACATACAATTCCAAAATCCTATCGATTGATGTTTCCCTATACCAACAACATAGCAGAATATGAAGCCCTCATCATCAAAATCAAATTGTCAGTTAAGTGGAAGATCAGAGAGCTGCAAGTCTACGGTGATTCCCAGTTGATCATTAACCAAGTGAATAATAATGATCAAACCAAGGATGATAAATAAATTCCGTACAAGAGAATGATTGATGATTTCAAAAAGTATTTCATTGAGATAAAATTTGAACAGATTCTAAGGGAAGATAACAAAGCAATCGATGCCATGGCAACAATTGCTTCTCTCTTACAAATCCCAGAAAATCAAAGCCAATATGAGTTCTTGGTGGAACAAGTGTTTAACCCTACCTATGACAATCAAGAATCCCAAATTATATGCCACCTGGTTGACCTTGAATCCTCTATCTATGGGAATATCTATGCCTATTTGAAAGATAATACCTTTCCACCCGATCTTTCCCGAAATCAGAAGCGTAACCTTATTCATCAATCCGCACACCATACCTTGATAGCTGATGTACTTTACCAAAGAGTTCTTGATGGTACTCTCCTTCATTGTCTTGAATGCAACGAATCTGACTCGACTTTACCTGAGGTCCATGCTGGTATCTATGGAACTTATTCAAGTGGACTTACCCTCGCTAAGAAACTCCTACATTTGGGGTATTACTATCCGACTATGGAGAAGGAGTCCTATCAATTTGTCAAAAAATGTGAAAAATGTCAAATCCACGGTAACCTGATCCATGCTCTAGCCCAAGAGTTGCAACCATTTGCCTCGACATGGCCCTTTTTTCAGTGGGGATTGGATCTTGTAGGAAAAAAATCATTCGTCATCATCTAATGGACACAAGTTTATCATCACAACCACATAATATTTCATAAAGTGGGTTGAAGTTGTGCCTCTAATCAACATCACTGGGAAGCAGATTGCCTCATTCATCTTGAATTACATCATTTGCTGATATAGTATTCCTCAATCTATTGTCACAAACAACGACACACCTTTTAAAAATTAGGACATGCAAGAACTTTGTCACAGATTCCATATCCAACATTGATTCTCCACACCTTATTATCCTCAAGGAAATGGCCAAGTGGAAGCAACAAACAAAATTATCTTGAAAATTCTTAAGAAAATCATCAATGAGGCTGGAAAGGATTGGCATATTCAGTTGAATCCCACTTTATGGGCGTACCGAACAAGTGTCCGCACCACAATAGGAGCCACACCGTATTCCCTTGTATATGGAGAAAATCCATTCTACCTATTGAGGTCAAGATACCTTCACTTTGAGTGTCTCTGAAGGGAATCATATCAGAAGAAGACTACAAAGTTTCTAGGTTGCAGGAGTTGGAACTATTGGATGAACGTCATCATCTTGCCATGGATCACTTAAAAGCATATCAACAAAGGATGTCACACAGTTACAATCATAGAGTCAAGCCCAAAAATTTCCAAGTTAGTGACCTAGTACTGAAGGCAAATCCTCAAATCAACAAGATTGAGAAAAGAAAGGAAAATTTGAGCCAAATTGGTTGGGCCCTTTTGTCATTGTATCAGTCTTTGGATCAGGGGCATATCAGCTGTCCACACTAGAAGGGGATCTATTTGAGGAACCGATAAACAACCTTCATTTGAAGAGGTTCTACACCTAATGCATTTAGTGCATGTTTAAAAGTCTTGAAAAAATTATAAAAATCAGAAAATGTCTTGAAAAAATGGTCGCTCGGATGAAAACCTGGCAAACAGGTGTCTTGGTGACAACAAAAAAATCAAAAAGCTAAAAAATACAAAAAAATCAAAAAGCTAAAAAATACAAAAAAATCAAAAAGATAAAAAATGCAAAAAAATCAAAAAGATAAAAAATACAAAAAAATCAAAAAAATCATAAAAAAGTCAAAAAAATTAAAAATAAATAAAAATCGTTGCCTTGATGAAAACCTGGCAAACAGGCATCTTGGTAACAACAAAAAAATCATAAAATTTGAAAAAGTGCAATAAAAGCAATTAGTGAAAACTTGGTAAACAGGGGCTATTTGTGATTGGATCCACTCCTCCATCTATTTGGAAATGTGTGTCGACCATCTACTTTTGCCATCATTACACATACATGTCTATCATAGAAATGTGCTTCATCTCCATATCCGGCTTCTGCGGTTGTGTCCCACCATGGCTTGGTTTTAATTGTGCATATTTGTAATAATTAATTTGTTTCTCACTGGGGGAAAAATCTTGAACTCACTGGGGGAAAACAACTGTTGAGATTAAACAAACAGGTAACAAACAAGCAATGACAAGACAACTTGGCAGAAAAAACAATCACATTGAACATCCATCACAATCAATCAAACAAATCGACCATCCACCTCAACATTAAGATAATCAAATCAAGTCTCACTGGATGATCATCTTCTGAATCATGGTTTAATCACATTGGCACGATTGTTTAGATGTTGTATCTCGATTATTGCTATCATTTATCTAGAGTACCTCAATGATGTTCTGAACTAGAGGGGCTAGGAAGGAGAATGATGTTTTCTTGGTCTGATGTTTGTAAGTCAATCATTACTACTATGCAAATTGTCGTGGGACATGCTCTACAAAGTATCATTGATGACATTCTGAATTTGCATGGGAAAATGATTAACTCTTGTCTATTTACACAAGTGATGCTCAGGTCATCTTGGTCCAATTATACCTAGATGCTTGTGTTTTCTTGCAATATCAAAACTCAATGGAAGTTGTATGGAAGTTGTACTCAGGTCATCATGGTCTAATTACACCATCGATGTTTGTACTAACTTTCAACATTTTAAAAATCTCAATGATGATACCAAGCACAATGAATCGGATGACAACATTGCATAGTTAGGTTTGCATGGCTAAGATATGATTACATTCATATTAGTTCTTCATTTGCATTATAGATTTTTCCAAGATTGACAACCTTCAACATGATGATATCTCTCATTGAAATATTGAGTACACTTGACATGGCATCATATCATTTCATTTTCATTATCCATTTCATATCATATCATTAGAAAAGTATTATCATACATTCATATATCCATCATAATAGTTGCATTATAAAATAAAACACCATCATCCATCCACCCATGCATCTATCATACATACACATTTATCACACATTTGCATTACATTGCATAGATACACAAATAAAGCATTTTCTTAATCCATACACATATCATACATCTATCCATGCATATGATCATATGATTACATAAAAATCCAAAAATAGAGCATCATTCATAATGACATCATAATTCATGCGTCATCATAATCCATTCTCATTCATGCATTTAGGTCATATATTTGCATCAAAAAAATCTAAAAGAAAGCATTATCCTCATACATCCATACATTTACATTCATCATACATCCATGCATTATCACATATCCATACATTTGCATTTATTATATCCAAAATCAATCCATTCATTTATCATGCATTTAGAAACCATTCATATCCACATATAGAATCATATATTTGCATTCCATATAATAAACCATTTCACATCCATATCATCGATATATACATGTGAAAAATACAAAAATACAGTGCCTATCATATCATTTGCATAACTGCATCCTCATACATAAAACATAGCATGAAAACATATAGAATCATCATCGCATTCACACATCATTATCACATAAACATATAAACCATCACATAGCATAGAAAATAAATGCATCCATCATAAATATCCATCATAAAAGCATATAGCCAACATGTAGATCACAAAATCGCTGCTGCATATCACATAAATCTCAATGTCAAGTGTACAAGGATGTCCTAAAACATAAAGAGATACATAATAAAAAATGGGACAGTATATCATAATGTCATAAAATCTTTGAATCAATGTATATCAATGTATTAACAATGCAATCAAGTGTGACCATGGGAATTTTTAGTGCTTCCCCTAGATGTCGTCAGACCTACTTCTCCTGATGGACCTGCCCCTGGAACCCCGCCTGGTGGCCCTAGAAGTGGTTGAGTAACTCCCCTGCTGGTGGTCCTCGAGTGAGTTCATCTACTCAAGGACTATGCATAACTCACTTGTCTCTCTATAGGTACGACCTCATGATATCTACCTCTATAATATTCGGCCTCCTTGGCCGATTCCCATATCTCTCTGATATAATCTACAGTGGTAGTACCCTCTACTACCCTCATGACTCTCTCTGCAATGCCCTCAACTTGCTCAGCCCATTGTATCCGAGTGTCCCTCTCACTTGTCAAGGTGGTTATCTGAGCTTGTGCCTATGTCAGGGCTTGTGTCTGTCCCTATAACTATCCCTAGGCCTGTGTGAGTAATGCCTGTACCTGGGCCAACTGACCCTGTAGCGTCTGGACGTGTACCTATAAGGCAACGATCTGTGTATGTTGCTATTGTGAGGGCACCCCAATCTGAACATGCTACTGTGTCACAACCACCAAGGATCTCCTCCACCAGGGTATCATTGTATCTCTCACATCAAAGGCTCTGCCTCCTCCATCACCACCTCCTTCATCCCCATCTTCGCTGTCATCCCCTCCTCCACTCCTCCCACAACTCTCTCCTCCTCCTCTCCATCATCCCTCCCTCACCTCCATTTCGATGCCCTCTCCTCATCATCATCTAATGTTGACACTGGCTCATCAGGATTGGATAGTCTGGGAAATGGATGTGTGCTGAAGTACTCTACATAATCCTCAAACATGGAAACCTCTGCAACCTTTGGATGATATGCCCACATCACGGGCTATAAACCGTAGTACTCCTAGAAAGCTGCATCATAAGACAAAAGGTCCCCCCAATCTGGTATGTTCTGGTGCCTCCACGCATATGTAGCTACTCCCTAAGGCATACCCTGTACTCGGTCGTACTGTCGATGCACCCAACCTAGAATAAATCTCTCAATAATGAATCATGTGCGACCAATCAAAAACCTCGATGTACACACATACGACATCTCCAAATGATCCCCGACCCACTACTCACAGTCTAGGTATGGCCGCCATGTCACAGTGTCAAGATCATCAAAAGCTCATCGCCAGTACTCTAATTTTCTGAACTTATGCTGGACAATGGGGCCTCTATAACCATATACATATGGCCTACCAATCAACCAATACTTGTTTGCAACTGACCAGGTAACAACTATGTGCTCCCATGCCCAGATCTGAAGTAATGTGACTTCAATTGAGAGGCTAGCAGCTCCAAGATAAACTACCTCATGTAGGTCATGATATAGATGGGCTATCATACACGAACCCCAGGTATATTGGGTCCCCTATAGAATCATCTGCTCTAATACCCGACCCCACCCAACAGACAGTTCCTTTGACCTGCGGTCGAGACATAGGAAACCACCAACAAATCCAATAAATACAAAAGGTAATGGGACATAACTGTCACACATCTCCTACCAGGGTATCTCATACCCGCTAATTTGGTCATCATGAATTTTTTTGTGAAGATCATCTATCCCACCCTACTATGTATGATCATATATGACTATATCACCCACCACAAGAATCCATAGAATCTGGTACACATCCTCTGGCATCACAGTCATCTCGTCGGTAGCTAGGTGAAAGGTGTTGTGGTCACTATGCCATCACTCTACTGGTGCTGTCAATAGTGCCCGATTAATCCTAACCCGGGGCATATTAATCAAATGGTATAATTTGCATCCCTCAATCAGATCTCGCTCAGCCTGGCTCAAGTGGGGAATCAACTCCCAAGTTCGTGGGAAGCACTCTCGAGACATGAGGACTCCTAAATCACTCTCCTATCACAATAAACAAATCACAAAATCAATCAATCAAACATCAATCAACCTATCACTGCACCTCACCTATCATGAGGTCAATTAAACAATCTATCAATGTATCTCGCTTATCAAGAGGCCAGTCTATCAATTTATCATTGTACCTCACCTATCATGAGGTCAATCATCATAAATTAATCATTGAATCTCACCTATCATGAGATCGATCATCATATAATCTATCAACATCATCAATCAATATCAACCCAAAGGCTAACGCGATCGAAAAAAGTTCAAATCAAGGAGAAAAATAAAAAATCTTCTATTTTGGCATGGATATGCCATAACAACGCTTCTATGTGCTAAAACACAGATGTGTTATAAAATTCCATCTATGCGCCATAAGAGGCCATGTATGTGCCAATTCAACGTATGTGCCAAAATTTCCTATCTATGCGCTATAACGGTGCATCTATGCACTACTTTGATGGATGCACTAAATAATGCAATCTATTATATTGCAGACCTATGTGCTAAAACAACAGACCGATGCGCTACATTGGGTCGTATATGCACTAAAACAAAAATCCTATGCGCTAAAAAAGTGCATGCATGCACTATTCTATCCTACGAATGCGCTAAAACTTTTGAATTTCAAAAAAGCGAGAAAACTAATTCAAAATTCATGAAGAAGTTTTCAAAATTCGTATTGGAGGTCCGTATGCTGCCGGGCGGTTGTGCCGTCACATGCGCTCGAATTGATGAGTCTAAATTGGGATCACCATTTTGCTCCAAAGTGCTCAAGGTTGCTCAATCTCTCAGTTTTTCAAAATCACAATGCACAAATGACTTTATTTTTCACTTTTTACCTCTTAAAAGGGTAATAAAGAAGGGTAATTTGGTGGCATTTATTTAATTTTTCAAAAGGGGCCTTTAATAGATTAATTGATAATGTGGTAGGTTTCATATCAAACTTCGGGAGATAAATCGATGCACCATCATCAAATTCAAAAATCATCAAAATATTATCCGAAAATCATTTAATCATCAAAATTTTCAAAATCTTTAAAAATTCAAAAATTCCCCGATTTATCTCTCGAGGGGGCATACATCAATTATCACTGAAAAATCAACGTCTGGGGCATGTTGAATTTTTTATCATCATAGTCCAACAAAAATCTTCTTTGAAGCAATGCGTCTACGCGCATCACTTCAAAGAGGGGAAAAATGTATACACATAAAAATGGTCTAGAGCACAAATTTATTAAACACTAGTTATTTAATTAATGAATCTTAATTCCTCTACTTATATAAATAAATTGATAAATTTATTTGTATAGTTCACTTCTTTAATTCTTCTATTCGAAAATCACCTTCCCTCTTGATTTAATTAAATATGCAAATTTAAATAATTTGTTATTTGATTATTCCCCTTCCTCATAAAATTTGAATTTTTAATTCAAATTTGTCACATTTCTCCATAATTTCCTAATTTCCACAAAATCACCCTCCACATCATCACATGTCACATGATTTCGTTTATTTCTAATTTTTAAATTAGAAATATTCATCTAACCTCCTAACCTCCTTGGAGACACATGGCTCCTCTTTCTAATTGATGCTCTTTGACACTTGGATGATCTACCCTTCCAAATGGAGCAACCTCCATGAATTCCTCCAACCTCTTTGTGCTCCACTGTTGATCTCTCAGGATCACAATCTCGACCATCCATCTTTTCCACCTCACTCAAGGCTTGGAAAAATCTATAAATAGATCATTCTACAACTTTTCAACAAGGATTTCATCATAAACTTATGCTCCAAAAATTATCTTAGCAATTGAGAGCAATTAAGAGCATTTTTAGAGTTGCATATCATTTAGCATTTTTATCATGGCAATTTTACTTTATAGTATTTTAGTATAGCATTATTTTTAATCATAGAATTGCATTTAGATTTGCATTACATCAATAACAATCACCTTAGCATCATTTGCATAGAAACAATCTCATATTTCATTTAGCTTTCATATCAAAAATACCAAAAATATGTTAATGCAGGCATGTAGCTTTGCATTTCATAAATCTTCTTGTCTCCTAGGTTGTCATCTTGTGAATTCATGTGCAACATACAAATCTGAGAGCATGAATTTAGAGATCCTTAAGATTAGAGAACAATGGGACAATTTGAGAGGATAGTCATAGCAACTTAGTTTATTATTTCAATTCCTTTTATGTAAGATGTTTCATTGATGTGTGTTTGATTTACTCTATTATTTCCCTCCATATTAATTACCACACACTAATGAATGAGTGGCAATAGCCAAGGTCTGGGATATTGTGAGTATACAATATGGGTGTTCATTGTCAGGAAAAAATTTCCATGACCCTAGTCATTTACCAACCATAGTAAGTTATACTTTTTATTTTAAATTTTATGAAAAGTTAGACAAATAGTCAAACAAGTCAACCATGTGTTAAACCTTAGGTGAAAGGTAGTTTCCAAGTCGAGTTAGAGATGTATATTTCCTATGGAAGTGTTTGTTTTATTTCAAAACTTTGGCCAAAGTAATGCAAAATTCTTTGCTTGCATTAGTCGATTCACGGTGTTCCAAATTGCATATCCAGTTTGATTGGTCATACTTAGTTAGAAGTTGTCTAAAATTGTATGATCGATTGGTTATGTAGGACATTTCACTAGGACTCAAATGGAATTTATTTGTTGGTTCCTTTATCTATGATCTTCATGAAGGGTATGACCACTTCCAGTTGGAAGGTGTACGAGGGATCATCGGTCTATGGTTGGAGATAAAACACTCGAGTGATGCTCTCCCTCTTGTAGACAACGATGTTGAGGCTCGTGAGATAGAAGAAAATTTTTAGATATGGGAAAATTTATATCAGTTTTTATGTATTGTAAACTTGTGTACTTGAAATTTATTTCACTTATTAATTGTAAATGAAAAGATTACCTCATTTCTTAAATTGTAATTGTTACATTACAAACCAAAAAGTTGTAGTATTAATTTATTTATTGGTCATGTTCAATAAATGTTATTTAAAAATAATTTTTTTTTACCATCCTATTTTTAAGCACATGTTTATTCACTTCTATGGTAATTATAGAAGTATTTACTATGTAGAAAGTTGATTATGTTACAATGAAAACAAACAATTTTGATTTAAATAATATAATGTATCAATTGTTTGTGAGCCAACACATATTACTTAGTACATCGGCAAAATTTCCATCTTTTTGTTACATAGTTGATTGCGATAGACATATTACTTTTTGTTTTGTTTCTAAAAAGTGTATTGCATTGATTCGTTTAATGTTGGAAAATTTTAAAATAATAAAAAAAACTATACAGGTTGGGCTTGATAAAGATCACCACAAAAATGGTATCAATATTTTCAAAATAACTAGTAGGTGTTGACATTATATTTCATAATTGTATATCAATGTAACACATATATCTTACACCTACTAGCAAAATTTCATCTATCAAGAGTACAGAGTTTTTATAATGCTTTGACATCACATCTGATATTTTAGAATTTAATGGAATGAATTATAACTCATTAAATGACATGTGTAATTTTGAGTTTATAGTCATTCCACCTACGTTGTATGTTGATTTTCATGTATAAGAAATCATTATGCCTTTTGGTTTGTTTGAATAATTATTAATTGACTTGATGTATAGAAAATAAGGCTTTGATATATGAATTTTATGGTAAATGTCTTCCCTTCTAGTTCCTCCTATAAGGAACATGTGTAAGGGTGTTTTGTTGTTTTCTAATTTTTCAATACATTCTCTTTTAAAATTACTTATTGTTTATTTAACATTCATCTCAACTTATAATATTCAATATCATTATCAATAATGTGAGGATGTTTCACCCCCTATTTATGGGAAGTGTCGGGATAATCCTTTTGCAAATCCAAGATTCGACATGAAGTGGTAACCATCGGATGAGGGATGGATGAAAGTCAATTTCAACAGAGCATCTAGGGGAAACCCAAGACCCTCAGGGGTGAGGTACATACTAAGAGACCAAACAAGCTCAATTCTTGCAAAGGAGGGTTACCACATTGAACAAATAATGAAGTTGAGATGTAGGTGGCATGGATAGGAATAAACTTGTGCAAAAGAATAGTATTCAAAAAGTTTTATTTGGAGGGAAATTCAATGATCACAATAAATTATATTTAGCGAAAGGAGACTCCTAACTGGAAGATTGGGAAATTCATTCCATGAATTTAGGAATGCCTTGACCAATTGGAAGATTTTAAAATAACTCACATTTATCATAGAGGAAATGAAAAGGCAGATAGATTGTATAAATTAGCAATCAAAATGATTCAAAATTAGGATGGATTGATCTAAGGAGATTTGAATTCCCTCCCACACATGAAGAACATACATGTTGGTACTCAGGAGGATGAAGGAGTTAAGGCGTTGGCAAGAATGAATTGATGAAGGGGAGAGATAGATGGTGGAGCAACTCTATGAGTGAATGAAGCTTGGTTTCTATGGTAGTTTTAGCAATGGAAACCACTATATGCCTTAAAAGACAAATGGCATTCAGGGGAAGAATCTCACGCTAGAGGATGAGGAACTTGTTTTACTATAACAAAGGTAGAGGCATGGGATTCCATCAAGGAAATTATTGGGTATAGATTTTTGGTCTCCAACTTTTGCTATCGCATCAACATTAACATTTCCACCATGTTTATGGCATGGTTGTTTTAGGCAAGGGAGGATATATGGATGGTGCAATGGTTAATGCAAAAGGTTGTGAAATCCCACTGATCGGAGGGTATGGAGAAATATCTAGAGATGGTCATGATAGGATGGGGTCTTAGGTCCATGACTGAGGTGTCACCCTAGCTAACTTTGCACTACAATGAGCCATGGGTGCCCTTCGTGATATGGAGTGTGGGGGAGGATGTGGAGTCAATAATGCAAGAGGTGGTAGGAAACATATTACTTCTAAAGGAGATAGTGGATGTGCATCAAATGATAGAGATTTTGATGGTGTTGGTGCTCCGAGTAGCACATGGGGATATGGTGGTAATGGACAACCACCAAGACAAAGGTGCACATGTATAAATGGAGTACAGTCAAATTTCCTGTAGGAAAATTTTGTTAATTTTATAATTTTATTCATAAACATTTGATCTTTGCAATATAAATTGGGGTTTGGCTCCCTAAGTTCCAATTTTATTTATAAAAAAAAAGTGAGGATGTTTCAAAATTTTACATGCATTTTGAATATTTTATTTGGTTTGTTAAGTTTTAATGTTTCAATATCTAGTTGTATGTTATATTGTTTTTTATGTGATATATGATTTTTAGGAAAGAGTTGATTTTGAATGTTATCATTTTCTATATTGACCTCATCAATAGACTTAAATTAAATGTCACCTTGTGTATGGTTGAAATTGTAACATATTTAGTGTGTTTTCCTTTAATAGTGCTCTCATGATATGAATAAGCACTATGCCATGTTTTGAAACCATTTATAGTTATTTTTTATTTCCTTTATATGACACATAATTGCTCTTTAGAATAATTTTCTAATGAAATATATTTATTAAAGTTTAAAAATCATATAATGTTCTCTTTAGCTTTACTTTTTTAAATTTTTACCATCTTTTCTTTATTTTAAAACAAATTGTGTAAGACAAATGTTTAGAATTGTTTAAAGTCTTTTAATATAGTAATCTATTAATGAATTTCAAGCCATATTATCTTGAAAAAATATCAGCCATCTTCAAGTTTTGTATCAATGAATATACATTTTCTTGAACTATAGTTTAATGGAAGTGATAGAACAATGTGAGTGGCTTGTTGTGAAGAAATTTATTGTAAATTTAGTAATGTATTTGTAGCATCGTAAATTGTACCCCCTTTAAGGTGAAAACATAATTTAACACTCTATTTAGAACTTTCTTTTGTAATGTCTCCATTAATGCATTTTTAGACACTCCATAGCATTGACCTTTTCTATCAACCCAAGAGAATGTGTTAGTACTGCCCTAGAAAGTACTTTATCGATCAAATATCATCAAATTGACCGTGAGAAGTGCTCATGTGTTAGACAAGTCTTGATTAAAGCACACTTGAGTGCAAAAGATCTAGATAGGGGTGCCCAGTGCCCTAGTACAGGTATTTTGCCCAATAAATTTGATTTATCATTTTTGTTGGTCTCTAGTTTTAGAGATGTGAATTCAAATTTAGGTCTTGGAATTAAATTAATCTCAAAAATTAAAATTAAATGAGTTAGCCTACACTTTAATTTGTTCCTAGGTTCCACTATAAAACATGAATTATTATTTCAAATTAAAAGATGAAGCAATCAATATAAAAAACTCTGCCAAAATACATCCATTTTTATAGATTTACAAATTAGATTTCAGAAGTATTCAAGTTAGCATGATGATTGGAGTTTGATTCCAATGTAAGGATATGATGGAATCTAGGTTTTGGAGATAGCTTTGGCTTCTTTCAATCACCTAATGACTTGTTTCTAGAGTGTTCTCATCTTCAAACTTTGATCTACTTGCTACCCTAAGCAAGGTATTTATGCATTTAGATTTTATTAAGGGTATTTGAATTTCTCTTGGGTTGATCTTGTTCATTTCATTTAGGAATCATTCTCTAACACGTTTGAGTAGGATTTTTGTTATTTTAGCTCATTACAATCTTACATGCACTTCAGGTTAGGAGCACACACATTTTATCAACCAATCAATCAGCTATTCATGGAGGTAAAATACCAAAATGGGGGTTTGACCAATGAAAAATCCTATATAGCCACCCCCTTTCCCCTCTTTGTTGTGATTTTTCAAGTCAGATTCAAAGATGAAAAATTATAGAGCTAGAGTATAGAGTGCTAATCTGAAAGTTTTAGACCTGAAAGTTACAAAGCAAGATTTCATTTCCCAGTCAAAAGTGTTGAATTCCCTTGACCTCTTAATTCAATTCCCAATTTGTAGTAAAATTGCATAAAAAATTATGCTTCTTAGATATGTCTTCAGTTTGTGATTTCTCAATTTTGTCTATGCAAAAATATTACATTTTTCAAATTAGGTTACATAGTCCAATAGATTAATTAATTAATAATAAATCCAATCAATTTCAAGACAAAAAAAGTACCAAGTCCAAGGCAGATTGGCTCTCCTTCTAGGTTGTTAGCCAATCTCATTACCTTGTTAGATTGGCTTCTAATGTTCATGCGAGGAAAGATTGATCTTAATAGTCTATTCACTAGGTCTAGGATCTCTTTTTCCACAACACATTTTGGTGAACCTGACACATCCTACACTGGATAGATATTTTGATTTACATTGAGTATCATTTACATCTAAATCATTAAGCAATTTTTTTAGAAATTAGACCCTTTTGTGTTTGCATTTTAAAAAGAAGTGTTATTTGTTTGATTTCTTACAATAATTAGAAATTTGGTTTCATTTACATTGTTTTAATACATTAGATCTGTAGAAAAAAAATCATAATTTTCTAAATTAGCACATGAATTGGTTGAAAAAAATATCATTTTTGAAAATTTTGAAAACCCTAGTTCAATGCATTAGGTCACATTTTTAAAAAATTGGGAAAAACTATAGTATTTTTAGTGTCAAAACTAGACTGTATCAGTCTCAGACCTTTGTTAAGTGTAATTATTGTCACAAAATTAAAAAATTTCAAAACTTGTACCCCTGTTCTACGGTGTCCGACACCCTTGACTTGATCAATTTTTGCAATAGGAGTTCATATTGTTATTTGTATCCCTTGCATAAATCTGAAACCTATTTCTGAAAACTTTATTTGTAACAAACTCGAGGTTTTGTATTTGATCATAACTAGTGTTAACAACATAAATATAAATATAAATTCTTAATTTATGTTGTAATTAATCCCTTGAAGAAAGTATAGTAATCTAATCATGACAAATCTCTTTCTGCAAATCCATTATACATATGATGAGTCTTTTAGTAGTGATGATTTTGATATGCTAGATGAATCCCTTAATGAATTCATCTCACCTAATTCATCCACTAAGACTCCTAAAGTTTTAAAATTTCAAAGAACAATAAACGAAATCACACCACAACTAGTTATTTACCCACCTTCATATTAACATCAAATGTAAAATAAACATATGCTTATTATTGGACCACCATAAAACAAACAAAAAACTCTTGGTCATATCTTAAACTTTGAAAGATAATTAACTTAACATAACCATATACAACATGCATCACAACAACAACATTAAACCATATCATTTCTCATACATATAACACAAGAAACAATAAGCAACCAAAACAAACACTAGTCATTCCATCATTAATACCATTCTCACAACCTATTCTCCCTCTTGCACCTCATTTGCCTCAACATAATGGGAAAGAATATGATATTGTGGAGTAGCTTCCTGCTACTCCCACTAAGATTTTGTTGTGGGGCTTGATTCAAAACTCACCTACTTATCATGGCATTCTTCAAGAGGCTTTTTAAAAGATTCCTATGCCACCTTGTGTAAAACCAAATGATGTAGAAACTTTGCTTAAGGGTATGAATTCAAAAAAATTGGACATTATCTTTTACCAAAGTGAGTTACCACCTCTTGAAATTCAAAAAAAATATGATTCCTTGATGATAATGATGATAATGATTGTTATTAATAAAACTATTGTTCAACATACCCTTATTGATAATGAGTCGAGTCTTAATTTTTGTAGCATTGATCTTTCAAACAAACTTGGTATGGATAGGTCTGCCATTCAACCCGATGCTTTATATATTCATGGTTTCAATTATGTGGGTAGAAAACCATTGGGATCAATCACATTAATTATTAAATTAGGTCTCATAGTTTTACCTACCATTATCCATGTCATGTCAGATGCCTTTTCATATAATCTTCCTCTTGGAAGACCATGAATCCATGATATGGGAGGAGTTCCTTCCACTCTTCATCACATAATTAAACATACATATATCAACAAGGTTTACACAATGAAGATTGATCCTTGTTTACAAATTGAAATAGGAAATAAAACCCCCTTTAACACATTGATTTTGTCTTCAAAGGTGGAACCTATGCTTAATAAAGATGATGAATTAGATGATTGTGTGTTGCCCATGACAAAACTCTTGGATGATGATTAGGTTTCATTATATTTTACATATACTTTCATGGGGGAGTATAAAATCTTGTCTTCTACGACTGAAGAATCAAATGAAGCCATAGTGGCATCTACACAATTTTCTAGGGATTCTCCTCAAACATCTAATTTTACAACTTCTAGCAATAAAGATGATATCAATTATACATCTACATATGATATGAACAATTATAAAAAATTGTCTTCCTCTAAAGAAATGGAATTTACTTATGGAAGAGGATATAAGATCTTTTCTTAGTTTGTATATAATGGCAATGGTTGTGGTATAAAGGAACAAGGTATCAAGGTCCATAGAGAATTGAATACACAAGGTACAACAAATGGTATTGGTTATCATCCTTCAAAACCCACAAAATATTCATGAAGACCTTCACTTGATGTAACCACAACACAAGACCCTCCTAAGGTGTTACTCAATTTGGTTCATCTTGAATTGATAAGTCAAACAAGTAAAAAAAAATCATTGGATATATTTTCGACTGATGAGTCCTTAGAGAAATTTTTGAGAGCTTATGACAACTTACCTACTTATCATCATGATCATGGATTTACCTATTGTCTAAATGTTGAAGCATATTTTTGGAAATATGTTGGTATATTAGATGATATGATAGACTATCAAGACATACCCCAAAACTTCCCTAATATTCCATACTGCAGTACACTACTTGTAGGAGATAGTGTCGATGTCTCGATGGACCCATTTAAGGTAGGAAAGGTAATTTTAACTGGAAATATCTTGACTTTGATGAACAACAAGAGTAAACAATGTTGTTACATGAATTTACTGAATTAATTTTTTTGGTCTTATTCAAATATTCCTAGCATAGATCCTAAGATAGTTATGCATAACATTATATTAGAAGATGATGCTAAAATTGTAAGATAAAAGATTCCTAAAATGAACCCCAAGGTGGCTTTGTTGGTTAAGACTGAGATTGAAAAGCTCTTACGAGCTTTTTTTATCCACCCTATTGACTATTCCCCTTGGATATCATAGTGGTTGTCTTAAAATCAAATAATTGTATTTGAATGTGTACAAATTTTTGTCACCTTAATAAAGCATCCTTGAAAGATGATTTCCCTATTCCTAACATAGATATGATTATTGATTCAAATGTGAGACATGCTTTATTATCATTTATGAATGATTTTCTCCATACAATCATTTTTTTTTATCAATTCTCAAGACCAATAAAAAATTGCTTTTATTATACCCTAGGGAACATTTTTTTGGGTTGTCATGTCATTTGGATTAAAAAATGCTAGAGAAACATAACAAAGATCTATGACACTAATATTTTATGATTTTATCCATAAAATTTTAGAGGATTATGTTGATCATATCTTGGCTAAATCTATATCATGTCAAAATTATTTGTCAAATCTTTAAGTGAATTCGTAAGTATAACATGCAATTAAATCCAAGAAAATGCGTCTTCAGTGTGGATGGTGGAAAACTATTAGGATTTATTGTGTCAGATTGAGGTATTGAGGTGGAAACAAAGAAAATTGATGCTATCATAAATATTCCATACCTAAAAAATTTCTCAACTTCATAGCTTACAAGGAAATATTGAAAATATCTGTCATTTATTGCATCATTAGTAGATCATTACTCTTCCCTTTACTCGACTGCTTAAGAAAGAATTCCATTTTAAATGGAATGAATATTGTCAAAAATCCTTTAAGAATTTAAATTAGTACTTGGCTAATCCTCCTATTTTACAACCAATTGCTTCATGACATCCCTTTATTCTTTACACTTCCGCTTCATCTAGGGCTCTTGTTGTGTTGTTAGTGTAATAAGGCATGAATGTTAAAGAATCTATTGTCTACTGCATTAGTTGAACACTGATTAATTATGAAACGTGATATACAAATATAAAAAAATATTGCTTGGCCCTTGTGTTTTCTGTATATAAGTTGAAACATTATTTGTTAAATGTTGAAGTGCATACCATTACAAAGTTTGATCCATTAAAAAATATTTTCTCTAAAACATATTTATTTGGAGAGTTAGCTAAATGGATAATGTTGTTAATGGAATTTGATCTTATATTTGTCTCTTAAAAGGCAATAAAAGTCCAAGTATTGACTAACCATTTAGGTGAAGCTCCTTCACCATTAGCTTTACCAAACCAAGATTCATTTCTTGATGAGCATGTCTTGACATTAGGGGAAGATGAAACTGTTGGAGTGAAAAGACAGTGAGGGGGTGAATCAATGTTATTAACTTCTTTACCAAATATAACTAAAACTGAAATAAACCAGATATATGCTCTCATTTATCAATGATAGAATCATTCATGTATTGAATGCAATCACATAAACTGAAATGAGAATAGTGAAATATATCATTTTAAAGCAATAAAGCACTGAACCAAATGAATCACATAAAATCAAATAGAGACAAGATATGTTGAGTGGAAAACCCTCCTGGGGTAGAAAAACCACTCCTGAACCTGCTGCCTTTTTTAGGCTTTCATTTCAATAATTATTTTGACAATGCCTCAATGGCTGATTTCTGAGCACCGACTCAAGGAGCACCAACCCCTTTGTTTAGAGACACCAATCTCAAGGAGCACCAGCCCCTTTTCTATTTTTCAATAGGACATACAATGATACAGAGGATCTCTCTGTTTCTCTTATTTCTGTCAAGTGCCTCTTGACAGACAATGCATAGAATTTTCAAGAGTCAAGAGTGACTCTTCAAAATTCCATTTATTATCAAATCTTGATACAGCTTGAAGAAAAAACCTAGTTACAGTGTCAATACAACTTCTCATCAAACTGCATTACAATGATATGATCTCTCTTTATTTTTCTCACTCTCAAATTTTCAACCTTTAATTATACAAAATATAGAACAGATAACACACTTTTTCCATTTTTTCAGCATAAAAGAATAATTACCCTAACTCCACACATGAAAGAACTTCCCTTATCCTTTTTAGGTTTTTCTATGATGATAAAATCCTAATCTCTTTGTTTTCAACCATTTACAGTTTACATCAATAATTTACAACTTTCGGTTACAACTGAAACTGTTTATTTTCTGACAAATGAAGAGGTGACCTTTTTCACTATTTTTACATCTTTAACAAGTTACTGTTCAAGTAATACAGAGGAAATTTTTTGTAGAACCTTTTCTCCAGGAAAGGCAAGTAAACATAGCATGTAAAACAAGTAGTGACAGAGCCCTATCTAGACGAGCAACCTATAGGGGCAGAGCCTAACCAAAAATAGTATCAAGACATGCATGTGTGCATGAATAATGACCACAGAAAAACAACTGCATAAACAATAACTGAAATATATTTTTAGCAATTTAAACCTCAAAGAGGATGTACTCAAAGATCAGTTACCCATGAACCAGGTGAAGTTGAGAAGATATTCAAAGAACAATACCCATTATCATAGCTGCAAAAACTTAAGTAATTGAACCAATAATGCTCAACAAACCAATATCATTATCATGTGAAACTAAAACAATAAATTGAAGCAATTAAGAATGGTTACCAACTACTCCAAGTGTGAAACATAGTAGATTCTTTAGGTTTCACAAATACCCACTACCCAAAAATGCCATTCCTTAAATCTGTTAAGATAATACTTATTTAAAATGGGATCTAGGCATGCGAAATCCACTTTAATTCTGACTGAGAAAAGAATTACCAGATCTGCTCACAAACCTCTTGATTTTTTTTATTTTCCATTTGCCATATAGAAGAAAAAACATATATCTCTAACAAACTTGCCAGTAGAGGTAATGGAATTGCACTACAGACATAAGAAGGAGTACCTGTGATCAATGATGAAGCTGCTGTCACAAAATAGATTACCAGATCTGCATACAAACGAAACGGCTAAGACATCTTCCAAACTCGTGCCTTCACCCAGCTATAGGAAGCTAACACACAGAACAACCATTATAATGGTCTTCTTACAATTCCCATTCGTTGTCCAAGAACAATCAACCAACAACATGCACTATGAAACGACCAAGGGAATGATTCCATGGTGGCAGCTAGAGAAGGGTTCGAGACCCTCGAGCAGGGGAAAAAAATGAAATGATAACCTAAACTGCCAAGAGAACAAACTCACGATTTCCTTTGCAAAGAATGATAATTGCTTGGAGTCTGAAAGGATAGTCAATGATAAGACAAAACTCATGATACCCTTTGAAATCTGCGGGTAGATTAAAGATGATTATGCCGACCAAAACAAAAACATACATCATTTACTAAATTCCAAGTAAACCGCCAACTCAATAATGCCAAGCATTATTTCAAGTAAAGTGTCGAATTCATAAGACTTGATGTTCACAAGTAGTCAAGGAAAAGTCACTTCCAATGTGACATAAACAAAATCAATACCTTTACTTGTTGTCGGCCTTAAGGCCCAAATAAATATCAACCAATAGACCTGATGCAAATTGCTAGTGAGAGACCAAACATTTAAACCTTTAACCAAAGCCGATTTGCCATCACATAGAAGTCCAATAGCATATAGTGTGCCAAGGATAATGGCCAATGCCAAGAGATATCAATTAAAAGAAATACGATAGCCACCTCATTATAACCAAATATAATGTGCCAAATATTATCCAAAACCTTGTGAAGAGATAAATACTGAATTCATGCAGAGTTCACAAAGCCATAATCCCATGCCAATTACCATGTACAAAGAGAGAAGGAATGATCAAAGAGTATCTCAAAACCATAAGCACAATAATGATCAAACCCCTATAATATGCCAAAAATTGAATACCGAGAGCTTCAAGAACATTAACAAACTATTCCTCATACCCATGCCACTGACTGAAAATGGAGGAATATACCTTTGACAAATATCAAGAACATGTTTCAATTTCAAGATGCTTGTAACTGATCAAGCCATAATTAATCAACCTGTAGAAGAACTGAACATGCCAAACATATGTAATCAAGTGAAAAGCTGAAGCTCAAAATATCAAAACAGAAACATGTCATCTGAATAATGGAACATAAAACCTGCAACCAAAATGCCTCAACTGATATCTGTACACGGAGTTAAATTATTAGTACCACCATATATAGTAACAACTGAGAAGTGAATATGCCAATCAGGAAAGCAGATCAACTGAGTGAGTAACCATCAAAATGCCAGAGTACCATATATTGTCATCAAGGACAAATTTGCACAAGAGAGATTCAATAGAAACATGGGAGTTATATTATGATGGTTCTAAGTGTTGAACTGACTCTGGTGTTGGGGTTATATACTATTACCTCCTTCAGGTAAGCCAATTCCATTATCCTATCATCTTGATTTCTTATGTACAAACAACACTATGGAATATGAAGGTCTTATCGCTAGTTTGTGTACAACATTGTCTCTTAATATAAAACACCTTAATATATTTGGACATTCTCAATTAATCATCAAAAAAATTAATGGATCATATAAAAAAAATATGATAAACTATCCCAATGTTGTGATCTAGCATTAGTGATGTTAATTTTTTCCTTGTATACTATTGACAATATCCCACAAAAGGATAATTGACATGCGGATGCAATGGTGAGCATTGCCTCTCTTATATCCTCAATGATTCATCTATGGATTTTAAATTTACTATTTATAATCTCACATTACCATCAATAGAAAAAAATGTCAAGGATGAGATAGTTTGTTGTGCAATTGACTCAGATGAATGGTACTCCCATATATTGCAATATTTGTGTGATGGTACCTTTCGTGATCCAAATATTAAAAACACTTGAGTTCATTTTTGAAAGCTCACATTGTGATATATAATATTAGCTAATGTGTTATATTGAAGGGCATATAATGGTTTCCTTTTATATTTCCTTAGCAAATTAGATATCCATATTGCTCTCAAAGAAGCCCATTCAGGTGCTTGATGAGGATATTTTGGTGGTTGATCTTTGGTTCAAAAATTATTCTTATTGGATATTATTGAAAAATTTGGAGAAAGATTACTTTTCCTTTGTTAAGAAATGTCCTAAATGTTAGCAACATAACAATTTGACTCATGCACATTAAGAAAAAATGGCGATCATTGGTGGAGTATCTGTTGGAGAGAAGTCTGGTTCGATGGTGGGCTTGATCAATTTGAATTTGAACTCAAGCCCAGGGATTCATGGTACCTAGCAGTTCGGGTAGGATACAGAGTTGGATTTTTCTGATTTTCTAGATGGCAAGGGGGGATTGGGCGGTGAGGATAAGCTTTTGATCCATGATGGAGAATCTGGGAAGGACGAGGAGTGCAAGGAGGAAATGGTCAAAGATGAATGCTTGGAGGAGAAGTGTGTGAGTGAGACACTCAAGGTGTCTTGTGATGGTTGTCCCTTGTTGGAATCGGTTCCCAAGATCCAAGGGGATAAAGAAGAGGTGGGTTTTGAAGAGCGGGTCCCATCAGGGGAATCTTGTATGACTAATCTGAGTATCCCTCAGGTTGAGTGTGCTCCGGTGGAAGAGAATTGGTCCGAAAGGATTTCTTCCCTATTGGGTCAGAAATGGTCTAACCTTTTTTCCTCTAAGCTTAAAGGAAAAGGCATTGCTATTGAGTCAGTGTCTTCTTCTAATGAGGAAGGTGTTTTTTCCTTCTCTGTTTTGGATTCTCTTATGGAAAAGAACATTGCTAAAATGGATTTTTCCCTGGTTGGCAAGGTTTTAGGTCCTCGACCCAATATTGAGGAGGTTCGCACTTGGGTGCATAAGAAGTGGGATTTAAAGGGTTGGGTGGAAGTTACAACCATGGCTAAAGGTTTCTTTTCTTTTGCCTTCTCTTGTGAAAAGACCTGAGAAATGTGTTAGCGAAAGGGCCTTGGTCTTTTGGGTGTCTCTCTATGGTTCTTCATCCTTGGGAACCTGGGATGGATTCATCCAAATGTCTTTCTAATTCTACTCATGTGTGGGTAAAAATTCCAAATATGTCTTTGGAATATTGGGACGAAGAAGTCTTCACGATGATGGAAAACTCTTTTGGAAGGATTGTCTCTATTGATGAGGCCACTCATTCTAGGAAGCAGTTAGTGGTAGCTAGGTTTTGTGTCATGATTGACCAAGATGCTGTGCTGCTTGAGTTATTATTTTTAAAAGCCAAGGCGGGGTCTTGGAAGCAGCAACTTGTTTTTGAAAACCTTCCTTTTGCTTGCTTCAAGTGTAAGAAGACAGGGCATTGGGCTAAGGATTTCCCGATGACTGTTGTCCCACCTAAGACTGTTAAGTAGACCAAGTTCTAGAAGATAAAGGAACCTAAAGAGTACCAAGGTGAATCTGTAGCTGGAAATGAAATGGAGGTGAGGCAAATAAATAAATTCCTCTTGCTCCTCCTATTGAGGTAGGCAAGGATCTGGTCTTTTCTGAGGAGGAGGCTACTGGTCACTCTTCAACTCAGAAAGTGGATCATGTCTCATAGACAGTGTGCTCTCCAAAAAGGCCCATGTTGGAGTTGGCTATTGTTCCACCATCTCTATTGGAATGATGGATGCACAGGTGTCCTTGATGAAGCTGCAATGCAATCTTCAATGGAGGACCTTTGCCAGGAAGAAATATTCAACCACAAAGAAAGTATGATAATGGCATTCAAATAGAGATTCTATTATGATCTATCAGATATTTTAGAAAGAGTACATATGCCTGATTATATAGGCAAGTGCTAAACCTGGAATGCAAAGGATGTTGCCAAGTGTTCAAATCACACTTCATGTGACAACAAGAAACCCTAACCAACTACCTAGGGAATGATAACAAGATGGAGATAAATTTTAGAGAAGACAACTCATATTCTAGAAGGGAATCTTATCTCAACAACTTTATTAAATGATTAAATGCAACCTAGGACTAAAATGATTAAGACCTAAGTTAACTTATGCTAGTGTAATAAATAATTAATTACACTAACACCCCCCCATAAGTGCAACGTAGGGAGGAAATGAAAAATTCAATGATTATGCAAGATGATGATGGGTCCCGGCTGATGGCCATTTTAGGTACCCATGTACAAAAGATGAAAATGCAACTAGCTCCCACAAACGGAGAAAAGGGGAAAACCTAGTGGGAAGAAAACCCCTCTCCGAAAAAGGAGATGATTGGAGGACTCAACATTATCCCCCCAAGGACAACAATCATCACATGGATACAATATAATCAAAAGCCCCCCCATAGGAGGGAAATAGAGAGACTAAATAGCCCCCCAAAAATATGTGATCACCTGCAAAAAAGGTAAGTGTATGTAGACAAAATATGATCCAATGTCGACAAACAAGTTGTCTCCCTTTCAGTAGAAACAAAACCATGTAGATATGCATGGTAGCTTCCCATTCCAGATAGGAATTGAAGGAAGGAAGGATGTATATGAATGCTGATGATGTCTCTGAAAGCTGCTCATGTGTCTCCTTGCCTGATGAAGATGAAGATGCCACAATCAAGTCAGGTACATGTTGAACAAGATCCAAAGACTGTGATGGTTTGACAACAGGAGTGCAATGATTGTCATCAAACAGGAGAGATATCCCCTCAAATATGTCCTCCAAATCTGAAATGTGAGACTCCACAAATAAGGATGCAATGTTTGATAGATAGGAATCCCAATCAGGAAGACAGTGTGATACTGATTGTAATGAATCACTGGACGTGCTCAATGAATCACTAGCATGAGAATGTTCCTGTTGAATAGGAATGATAGGAGCCTCAATCAATGACTCTACACATGGAATCACTGAAGGTGAAGGTAGATCAACTGTCTCTGATGGAGAAGCAGGAGCATCGGAAGAACCCTCTTCATCCTCATCCGAAGATTCAAAGTATTCCAAATATTCAAACTCCCGCATAGTATCTGCATCATAGGGTATCTTGTCTGAAAGATGAAGAGGCACAAGACAATCTGAAATAGGATCATCTGGGAATGGCTGAATGTCATGATCTCCATGTATCTCCCAAATTTTAGTCCAAAGAGTGAGAGGGAAATCACAATGATCAACATTTTTCAAGGTGGAAACATCAATATGCATTGCAATGACTCCTAAGACATGATCCCTTTTGCAATTCGAAGCAAATTTCTTACTGTCAGTACCAGGAGGGGGAACAAGATTATACAAATGTAGCAACAAAAGAAGCCATCGAAGATGTGTGATGATACCATTTCTTCATTGTTTGTAGTTTCCCCGTTTCAACATGATCAAAGCAGGATGAAATGAAAACCCCATAATAAACTATGAATGATCTCCAAGATTACAAAGACAATGAAAGTGATATGCAACTGAAGTGATGTCACCCAAAACAAAAATCCTTTTCCCAAGCTTCAGGATATCCAAGTTATTGAACAAATGCACCAAATTGAACAAAACCAATGCAAGAGTACCTGGAGCTGAAACTGATCAAAGTGAATTAACGGATGAAAAGAGCTCTAAATTACCTTCCTGATGCCATTGGGATTACTGAATTTTGATCAACGGTTGCAAAGATATGAGCCTTTATGTCCAAACTAGGGTTTTGCATTCAGTTGACCGTAGAATATTCTGACAAAAAAATTTTGCAGAACAGATTGCACCACTAGAAAGTAGACCAAATTCTCTTTTCGACGATATCTTGTTTGTCGAAGTTTGACACCGTGGCGCAAAGATATGGCGATTTGAAAAAATCTGCCCTATTAGGGCCTGCAGGCTAATTAGGAGCAAAAAAAAAAAAGCCCCTCAGGTGCTAGCACCTGGTTGTTGATGTGACCGCAAGTGTTTAGATGGCAAAAAAATGGGGCCGCCAGGCAGAGTGGCGGCAGAGCGACTGTCAGGCGGTGCCGGGGCGGCGCCACTGGATGGAGCGGAGCCTTCGGTTGTCGGTGGGATGGATGGCTGCGCAGTCGTCGGCAGGTGGAATGACTGACGGGAGTCACTGGTCGACGGGTGATGCCCCGGTTGGTGGTGGTACAAAGGACGGTTGAAAAATGTATCGCCCCTGCCAAATAATAAATGCGGCCGACCAAAAACAATTTTTTTTGAATAATGCCAATATTGGCAATTCAAAAATAAAAAATGCCGATGGACGATTAAAAATTGCAATCGCCCCGAAATTTTTAATTTTTCTGTAGAACTATAGAAAAACACCCAAAATGATAATTTTTTTGCCAAATGTGAGCCCGATTTTTTTGAAATAAAAAATGCCTGCAGCTAAATTTTTTTTGCCATGATGGAGGACTGAAAGGGGAAATTTTATTTCTGCAAAAACTGTACGGATCGTACACAATGCAAAAAACCCTAAATACCTCAAATGGCTCTCGGATGAAATATGCCCAAATTGGACAAATGGGCAGGTGATCCTAGGGTTTCAAGGCCTTTTGAAGACAATGGCGAGCTCAAATTTGACTCAATCTGCTTGGTTCCCAGGTGGAGCCAACGAGCCTACAAAGAAAACCCTTACGCCTGCAAAGAATCTCACTAGCCAAACTTTCTTGATCCTGGGATGAACCTTCACTGGAATAGCTCTGATACCATGTTGGAATGATGGATGCATAGGTGTCCTTGATGAAGTTGCAATGCAATATTCAATGGAAGACCTTTGCCAGGAAGAAATATTCAACCACAAAGAAAGAATGATAATGGCATTCAAATAGAGATTCTATTATGATCTATCAAATATTTTACAAACAGTACATATGCCTGATTATATAGGAAAGTGCTAAACCTAGAATGTAAAGGATGTTGCCAAGTGTTCAAATCACACTTCATGTGACAACAAGAAACCCTAACCAACTACCTAGGGAATGATAACAAGATGGAGATAAGTTCTAGAAAAGACAACTCATCTTCTAGAAGGGAATCTTATCTCAACAACTTTATTAAATGATTAAGACCTAAGCTAACTTATGCTAGTGTAATAAATAATTAATTACACTAACAGTCTCGTCTGCTTACTGGTTCAAAATTGGTGGTTGGTGATGGAGCTCTGGTAGTGGCTGATTCTATGAGTAAAGAAGAAGATGGTTTCACCTAGGTGCATGGTAGTAAGAAGAAATTTTCTTCTTCCCCCCCCTCAGTCTCACAAAGGCGTAACCATGAGAAGGAAGAAAGAAAATTGTGGGTTTGAGTCAAGGGGCTAGGGCAGACCTACCCTACAGAAGAGCATGAAGAGGGAGTGCAAGCGAGATATTGCTAAAGGGGTCTAGAAAACCCTCTTTGAGATGTTCTCTAAGAGAACCCCCTCTTCTTGCAAATGAAGATCATTTCATGGAATATCAGGGGGTTGAATAACTTTCATAAACAAGACCTCCTGAAGAATCTTGTCCAGGATCATAAGTTGGATATCTTATTGATACAAGAGACTAAAATATAGATTGATAAGTTGGAAGCCTTGAAGAATTTTTTCTTTAAAGACTGTGGGTTTCATGGGGTTAGCTCTAAAGGAGCTTCAGGTGGTGTGGCCACGTTTTGGAATGCTAAGCTGGTGAGAGGTATTCTAATTGCTGACAATTTTAACCATGTTGAGACTAAGTTTCTTTGGCTTAGGGATTCTTATTCTTGGGTTATTTCTAATGTGTATTCTCCCAACCTAAAGAGAAATCGAAAGAAGTTATGGGATGACCTTGGGAATCTTAGGATAAATTTTTTGGATCTCCCATGGCTTATAATGGGAGATTTTAATACTCCTTTGTATGAAAATGAGAAAGTGGGAGGATCTCAAACAAATCCTGAGAGAATGTTTGACTTAAATATGTTTATTGATGACAATGATGTCATTGATGTTAAGTTTTCAGGAGCTAGTTTTACTTGGTCCAACAGGCGTGTTGGTGGGGATAATATTCAAGTTAGATTAGATAGAGATTTAACCTATACTTCCTGGTTTGTAGACTTTGCTTTATCTTTGTCCTCTATCACGAGATGTGGGTTGGACCACTTCCCTATTTATTTTGGTGCAGATAGGCTTGGGAGTAAGAAGAGATTTCCATTTCGGTTTGAAGCAATGTGGCTAAGGGACCCACATTTTATGGATTGCATTAGAAGATGGTGGAAAGTTGATATAGATGGTTGTGTGATTTTCAAAGTTGCCAAGAAGTTGAATTTTGTTAAGAGGAACATAGATTCTAAAAGTTCTGTTCTTAAGAATTTGGATGATATCCAGCATGTCATCCAATCAAAGGGTCTTTCAGATGATACACAGTTATTGGAAGATAGTCTCCTCGTGCAATTGCATGATATTGTTACCAAGGAAGATAATTTCTAGAGGCAAAGGTCTCGTTTGATCTAGTTGAAATTTGGGGACCGTAATTCTAAGTTCTTTCATCTCACTTCTCTTAGGCATAAGTCATCTAATATAATTTCCTAGATTAGTGCTGATGGGTTGTTGTTGGAAGATGAGGGGCTATTAGAAGAGCATCTACAAGGTTCTTTGAATAACTCTTGATGGATGATCTGGTCTGGGATCAAAGGGGTGCAAATTCCTCTATGGATGTCATTCCTAGAGTTGTGACGAAGAATTTGAATAAGGAGTTGATGGTTGTCCTTCAACCTCGAGAGTCAAAGAAGCGGTTTTCTCTTTTGAAGGTAACAAGGCTCCTGGCCTTGACGACTTTCCTTTTCTATTCTTCCAATCTTGCTAGGAGATTATCTCTAAGGATGTGATTAATGCTACTAAGGAGTTCTTTGGCTCTAGAAGTCTTCTCAAAGAGCTTAATGCAACTTTCATTGTTTTGATTCCCAAGTCTAATGTTGCCAAGAGTTTTGGTGAGTTTCATCCGATCAGCCATTGCAATTCCATTTATAATTTTTTTTCAAAAGTGCTTGCCTATAGATTACAAAAATGCTTGCCGAATCTAATTTCAAAGCAATAGAGTGGTTTTATCAAGGGTCATGAAATCCTTGATTATATTATTACGGTTCATGATTTGGCTCATTCCGTTAATGTGTCCAAAAAATTGTGCTTCTTCCTGAAGTTGGATTTGCTTAAAGCTTATGACAGAGTGAACTAGATATTTCTTTTGAATTTCTTGGACAAGTATGGTTTATGTAGGAAGTTCCTCCAAATTGTTGAGAAACTTATCTCTTCTCCCTCGTTTGTTGTCCTAGTGAATGGCTCTCCTTCTCCTTTCTTCCAGAGTTCATGTGGGCTGAGGCAGGGAGACCCTATCTCATTGTCGCTTTTCATCTTGATGGCGGAGGATTTGGGTTGCAATATCTAGAAGGTGCTTCATGTTGTTGTCCTGAGTGGTCTCTCGCCTTCATCCAAATGTGATCTGATTTCTCACCAATAATTTGTTGATGATACTATTATGATGGGTGTCTCTTCTGTGAATGAAGTTAGAGATATTAATTTGTTATTGGATGACTATGAGAAGGCTTCTGGTCAGAGGATCAACTTACCTAAGATTTATATTTTCTTCCTTAACACTCCCAAAGCTTTGCAACTTAAGCTTGCTAAAATTTTGTCTTGCAATAGAGGTGATTTCTCATCTTCTTATATGGGGATCCCTTTGTGTATCTCCAAGATTTAGATTCCTTTTAGTTGGGTTTGCTAGATAAATTCTGAAGGAAATTAGCCGGTTGGAAAGGTGCGCTTCTCAATCAGGCTGGTAAAATTCAGCTTATTTCTTCCACTCTTTAGAATTTTCCCATGTATGCTATGAGTCTATTTAGGATTCCTGCTAAAATTGAAGATAAAATGGAGTAGATTATGAAAAGGCTCCTTTGTTCAAGGGTTGAGACTAAATCTAGATTTCCTCTTGTGGCCTGGGAGTCGGTGTGTAGACCAAAGAAATGGGGGGGTCTTGGTATTATAAATTTAAAATCTTTTAATAAGGCTCTGTTGTCCAAAAATATTTGGAGGCTCTTGAATGGGAATGTTGGGTGGGCCCCTTTGGTGGTTAATAAGTATCTGTATGGTTTGGAAAGACCTTGGAACATGCTATCTTTAGAGGAGATTCCTTCTAGGTCATGTTTTTGAAAGAATATTATGTTGTGCAAGGACTTGATTGCTAGAGGTGTTAAGTGGCTATTGGGTGATGGTACTAGTATTCTATATTAGGAAGATTCTTGGTGTGGGGCCTGCCCCCTTATTTGTCTTCCTTGGGCTCCCCCTATTTCCCCTTTAGGGAAATGCCTTTTTGGGCTCAAGGTGGCTGATTATTTTGACGATGGGGAGTAGAAGAATTTTGAGGTTTAGGACCCGTCTTTGAAGGTTTTGAAGGATTTCTTATGTAGGGTATGGATCCCTTCTTTTCCTAGACCAGAAAGAGTCATTTTGGTACCTTGTGCTAGCAGCTATTTTTTAGTGGCTTCTTCTCTCTCGAGTTCTTTGGATGCACCCACCTCTCTCTCTTTATAGGGGAGGTTATGGAGTAAAAACCAGATTCCCAAGGTGAATGTCTTCTTCTGGCTGCTTATGAAAGGTAAAGTTTTGACACAAGAGGTTTGTGATCCCTAATAGATGTGTTCTCTGTGAAGCTAATGGTGAGAGTGATTTATATTCTCCTTGAGTTTGATTATTCTTTTTCTCTTTGGAGTAAATTTCTCAGGCTGTGGGATATTGGTTGGGTCTTTTTGGATTCTCTTGCTAAGTTTTTTGATCAATGGTCTTGTCCTTCTTCCTCCCCTATTTTGTGATGGCTATGGGACCTTATGGTCCCCCATATTTCTTGGGGATTATGGAAAGAAATAAATAACATGATCTTTTGGGAGTCTAAACTCAAGGTTGACAGTCTTTTCATCAAGATCAGATGGGCCATTCTAGAGAATTTTTATGTGATTCATTCTAATTCTGCTCAATGTGCCCCTTCTGCTTGCCTTGCTAGTTATGAGCTACTGGTGACTTCTAACTGAAAGATTATCTCAATTCCTATTTTGAATCCTAAGTCAAGTTCATCTACTAGATTGAATACTAGATGGTAGCCTCCTCCCTTTGGTTGGGTTAAAGTTAATTTTGATGGGGGCAACGAAGGGGAATCTCGGGCCTATAGGTTGTGGGGGGTGTTAAGAAATGATGTTGGCAGAATCCTTAGCATGGTGGCACTCCCATTTGGATCACATACCAATCATCGCACGAAGGCAGAGGTTGCATTCATAAGTGTTAAATATGCTATCAGCAAAGGGTACTCCAGATTATGGGTAGAAGGAGACTCTATGAACATTATAAAATATTTGCATGGCACTCATACTCCAAGTTGGAATATCGACCAACTCATTAAGGATACAATAATCATGTTGCAATATTGTGATGAGATTCACGTCTCTCACATTTACCGAGAAGGAAAATCGTTGGACGATTTTTTTTCCAATGAGGCTGTCAATTTAAATGAATTTCATTCATGGGAGGAGGGCTCGATCCTTAATGAGAAATCTAGGAGTTTATTGAGGATCTTGTTTCTCTCTGTCCTTTAGTTATGTGTTTTTTGCAAGGGTTCTGTGAGTCATGTGTTGGTAGCCATGAGTGGTGACAAGAGCAGAATCAAGCCGCATTCTTGTGGGAACATTTAGAGAAAGAAGAAACTCTGGAAAATTCTATGCCATGGTAATTTTACTCCATTTTTGGAGATTACATGGGCATGACCCTAATGCCTTGGAACAATTCATTTCTTTCTGGTACAACCGGAAGCTCAAGGTTAAAGGTCTGGAATTGGAGGTTAATGAGGATTTGGTCACCACAGTTACTGGGATGCCGACAATCGGCTGAAAGTTCTTCAAGGATAAAAAAAAATGAGGAGGTGATGGTTTAGTTTTTTAAAGATGATGAGAGGAAGTAATTAATCAAATTGGAGAGCTGGGGATATGAGAGAACTTCCCTCAAGAAAATTTGGGTGAGTTTGGTTGAGGTTCTGATGCATTATGTGACTTTGGAAGGGAGGTTTAGGGATATTCTTGGGCACCATTTTACTCTCCTCAACCATTTTAGACATGGTATGTTCATTTTGTTTCCTTTCTTTCTGTTACCATCTTTGGAGGTTTCAGTGTACATGCATCTAAAGAATAGGAAGGCCCCCATCCTCCACGAAGGGCTTATTTTATTGATCATGGAACATTTCAAGACTCTTCTCCCTGCTCTTTCCATCAAGGGTAAGGGGAAGGCTTTAAGTGATGAGTCTAGGTCATCGGGGTTGGAGTCCTCCTCCTCAGAGGAGGAGGAATGGAACAAAGAGGAGGAGGATCTTTATCCTGCGTCTGTTAATACATCCTCAAAGAAAAGGAAGGTGGTTGGTGATAAGAGTAATAGGCCAGATAAGCAGCTTGCCCTTTCTGGGAGTGAATACACGAAGGTGGGGTCAGATGATCCTTCTCCCAAGTCTGTGGAGGTGGTTATTGGTAGAGATGTTGTTGGTGGTTGCTATGAGGTGGGGACTCAGGACAAAGATGTGGGTGTGGTGGACAAATCGAGGAGGCTGTTGAAGCCTATTGCTAACTTGAAGAATAAGGCCTTGGAGTATTTGACCAAGGACCCCAATGAGGCTGGTGATGATAAGAATCTTGGTGATAAGACAATGACCATTGAGGATTCTCCTCTACAGGAATTTCCCAAGGAGGAGGAGGACAAGGAGAATAGGGATCGAGAGGTGGAGGATGTGGAAAAGAAAGAAGCCAAATAGGAGCCTTTGAAGGTAGATCCTCTTTCCAAGGACTTATCTTGATGATGATGCTACCTCCATGTATAATTTGCTAGATATGGCTAGAGTTGTGGCCACTAGTACCTTTAAATTAGCTAAGTGGACTCTGCAGGAGTTCAATAAAATTAATATCAAAATCATAGGTTTGAAGGAGAATTTGGAGAATGTTCCAAAAGGTTCGGTGTCAGAAATTCTTATTGACATAATGGTGGACCTTGAAGGTTCCTATAACGACTTTAAATCTCTATGTGATGAAAGATTGTCTACTCTAGAAGTCAAGGTTTTAGGTATAAATGTGGATATCAAAAAACTTTTGCAGGCGTGCCATATCTCTGTAAAGAACAATGCAAACTCCTTGGAAGTCCTTTTAAAAAAAAATTAGTGAGCTCAGGGAGGATCAGGTTTATTTCTCTGAGCTTATGGAGAAAGAGTGCGTGGCCCAAGGCAAAAGGTAAGAAAGCTACTAAGGATGATGAAAAAGGACCTATTGTTAGAGGGTCGACTGATTGGAAGAAATCATTTGATGCTGAGAAGGAGCTACTGGATATGGTTGAAAAGCATAGGAACCAGTAGACGGAGGTGGCCAACACTCTGAGTGGCCTGAACTAGTCTTTTTCTTTGTTGCTTTCTATTTCCTACTGGGTGTAGGTTTTTGTTAGGTTGTTTTGTTGTTTTGTGGCTGTTGGGTGCTGATGGTAGCTTCTTGTCCTATTTTTAGATCAACACCCGCTCTGTTTTGTTTTTGGGCTGTTGGGTTGTTGTTGGTGGTTTTCTAGTTTATCCTTTCATGCAACACTTTGTATCTATTATTGTAAAGGGTTTCAGGGCCCCTTCGAAACATATTTTCCCCTTATAATTAAAAGAATTTGATTCATGCTCCTGGCCACTAATTTTGTGCTCAAGTTTCTATTTGACCCTTTTTTTATGTGGGGCTTGGATTTCATTGGTAAAATTTCTCCTCCTTCATCTCAAAGACATACTTTTATTATTATAGCTACAAATGATTTCATGAAATGTGTCGAAGAAGTTCCACTTGGTGCCATGACAACTGAAGTTATTTATCGCTTTATATTGGACAACATTATATTGAGATTTTGTCTTGCTTCCACTTTAGTTTTAGATAATGGTACATCATTTTAAAAAAAGTGGAGAAGTTCCTTGAATTTTTTTGTATACATCAATTTTCTACACCATATCATCATCAACTAAATAGACAAGTGAAAGCATCTAACAAAACAATTGAGAAAGTTTTACAAAAAACTGCTAACAAACATGATAAAGATTAGCATACTCAAATACCTTACGCATTATGGGCTTATTGCGCAAGTGTTCATATGGATATGGGTACTACTTCATACAAAATTGTGTATGGAATTGATGTTTTTATGCCTTTGGAGTTATAAATCCCTTCACTTTGAGTCTCTCTTGACATTTTAGATGACAATTATTATAGAGAACAAAGCCTTCAGCAACATAAGATGCTCAATGAACAATGTATACATGCTCTCAAATTCCTGTAGGCTTATTATAAAGGTCTCCCCAACATAAATACAATGAAGGCATAATCCATCATTCATTTAAGATTGATGACTTGGTGTTGTATAAAAATCAATGCAATGTAAATGTTCCATCGGGAGAAAACGAAAAATTTAACACATATTGGCTGAGACCATATGTCATCATTGAGGATTATGGATTGGGCACATACAATCTTTCTACGATAGATGGTACGTCTCTCAAAGAACCTATTAATGTTATGCATTTGCATAGATTCTATGCATAAATTCATTTTAAACTTTGAATAGTATGCAATTATTTAAAGCATGTAGATTAGATTGTATAGATTTATTTTTCTATTTAATGTTATATTGCTTCATTCATGACAAACATTGGTGAAGTATTTTTTTTTTAAATTGATTATTACTTTTTTGCATAGTATTCAACAATTCATGTGACATGTTAATTAGATCATTATAGCATTTAATTTTTCAAATTAGATCATAGTTTCATCTAGTTTAACATGTGTATACTTAATAAAAAATGTAGCATTTAATTAAACAATTATATTGTTTAGTTAAATCACATCATTCATTTACATACATCAATTAGATCATTGTTGTATTTATAAAGGATATTAATGAGATTATTTAATAGATCATTATTGGTGTAGCTACATGTTGGAAACCATATTCGATATTGCTCGACCCCTAAAGTTGAGTCAGTCTCGGGTGCCAACTACAAAAAGAGAAAAACACATAATAACATCAAATACGAATATCCTCGAGTTTGAGCTAGCTGGGAGGATATGGGTTCGGGTTAATACAATTTTGGTTTTACTCAACCATGACCATGATCTGCTAGAAGTATTATTCCAGAGGAAATGTTCCAGTGGTTGAACCAGAAGAAGTTGCTCCAAAGGGGCTTAGTATACAAACTGTTGTGCCACAAAGGGATGTCTTACAAGATGGTGCTCAAAAATTCTTTGGTCAAGGTGATGGTAACAATATGGACCTAAATTTGAACATAATTCCTCCTGTGCAATCTATCGTTGGTGATATGGAATAACGCTAGGATGAGAACAAGGTAGTAATTGACTAGATGGAAGAGTAGTTAATTGAAGCAGTCTCTTTTTTGCAGAATATGGGATTTAAAGTGGAAAATATCAGTCTTTAGTTATTAAGGTGATATGATGAATAGTATTCGAGCTATGTAATAATTTTGGGAAAAGAAACATGGTGATATTATGTATTTTTGGGGGATTATGGGATAAAAGTAGAAATTGATATGTTAATGTCTAGGATGAATAGGAGGGTTAAGGGTTGAATTTGGTTGATGAGATCCAAAACATCTCAATATATAATTTTGTACATCTTTTATAAATATATATAGGTATCCTACCTTTTATCTAAAAAAAATCAGAAACCAATATCATATAAATCATAAATCAAATTCAAACACATCTAGTAGGCTATAAAAATATAATTTAGTATATCACATCACTTGGATCATCAACTCGCTAGTGGGGATCCCTGCATGTGACTATTATGGCTATGTATAGACTCCCTTGGGAGGCTATGGGTATAATATCTAATAGGTATGTAGTCTCTTAGGTGTAGTAGGTTGTGCTCATGACATGCAAGGACGAGACCTAAGTCGCTCCTCAAGGGCATCCCTATCCTCCTCCCGCTCCTCTAAACCTCCTCCTATTATTGTGGCTAACTGCTCATCCTCCTCCTTATCATCATATTCATCTACATCACCATTGTAATCCTCATCCTCCTTGCCACCCTCTCGATGTTGTGGTCATGGCCTGGGATCACCAGTAGGATGGTTTGTAGGAAATATAGGAACCAAATATATAGTGTCCCACCACCTAATGTATGTAGTGGGATCTGAAATTGAATCTACCTCAAATATTGGATGTCTATCTCACTCCTCAACGTCTAAGTCCCTTAATATGACGTCTACGATGGTAGGATGAGGTATGGCTTATGGTGTAGCACCATTGTGAGCCAAGATAAGATAGGTTGATCAAGGGATGGGAAGCGCCTAAGTGCAACCAAATTGTCTCGTCACTTGATCATAATAGAAATACATCACAATGTACTCATAGTGATCAACAAAGAAGTGATCGCATTGCATCCTTGATAGCTGTTGTGATAGGCCTATCCAAGGTTGCAAAGTTTTATAGGGTCTCCAAAGAGCATCTATAACATCTAATCGATCGAATATGATGCACTAGTATAGTAGACCTCTGTACTGCCATGGTTTCTTAAGGGGATAATATAATGCTCGAGGATAGGTCCATGGTACCTCCATGGGATATCTCATAGGCCGCATGTAAGCAATATGCTCGAACACCCAGACCTGAAGAAGTGTACATGTCATAAGACTTTATCTCATAATGAACATATTGCTTGAGATCATAGTATAGGTGCATTAGTATGCTTCATCCCCAGGCGGACATGGTCTAGTGCTCCTCTATCACTCATATAGTATGAACAAGGCCTCTATGCAAGTGTATTCCTTGCCTGTATAGTGTGACCACCACACTGTTATAGTGATCATGATCCAATGAAGAATCAAAATATCAACACCTCCATGTAATAATCATCATAGTTAAATATGACCCTTGCCACCATGTGGCATATCATGGTCAGTGCAATAATATTAATCGATGAAGATCTCCTATGAGGTCCTCCCCTCGTCATGGTTTACTATCCTATCTTAGATGAGTAGCCAAAGTATGCAATGTACATCCTCCAAATTTGACATCATCTCTCCCATTGGTGGACGAAAGGTAGAGGTGTTGCTGTCCCATCGCTCCATCAGTTCCATAAACATGGCATCATAGTATCTTATGTCAAGCATGGTATATGCCCAAAATAAATTGATAGCACATAAATGATGTTATACAATTGAGATTAGTGAGGCTTGATCATGAAGGAGTGTAAATAAGTGACCTCCCAGGTGCTCTTGCATATGTGGTGGACCCTATCATTTCAACACAAAACAAGATTATCTTATTAGTAATACATTCACAAATAAATCAACATAAAATAGCAAATTACATGTTCTAGAAATATGTTCCTAGTTAGGGGTGTTAATGCTAGGCAGGGTGCCCATGTTGGTCAAGGGCACCCCATTTTATCAAAAATCATTAAAATTATCTAAAATAGAGCTCCCACCTATAGGGAAAGTGAAAATGTCGCATACCTCTCGTGTCAGTGTCCCTAGCACGATGCACTCCCTCAGGGTCTCAAGCCTTGATGCATAATATGGTCATCATGTTGGAATTCTTGCTCCTAGGTATGTTGGACTTAGCTCTCAATGATCTCAAACTATAAAAGTGAAAATAAATGGCTAAAAGGTAAAAAATATATAACTTATAGCTAAATTTGATAAAATATCACTCACACCATGTTATCTTAAAAAAATATAATGTGGGATTACGGGCTTCAATTTTTGTGTCATTTGTTGTGTTAGAATCATGGTTCTGCCCTCTTTTATATTATATGCTTGTTGGTACTTGGTGTTGTGATACCATGACCCTACCAAAATAATTTTCTTCAAAAGCCTAATTAGTTTGACGTGGTGAGATAACTACCTTGTTTCCACCTCCATAAAGCATGCATAATCAGAGGGCATAGGTCTACCCTCAAATTCTATTCTTCTTAGAAGTATTGTACTAACGCATTTGTTTGTATGTACTATAGGATGGTTTTGAATTCCTAATGAATAGGTTTTTCAGGATGCGGTTCCTAATATTGTGGTTTATAGATCACTATGCTGGGGGCTTCATTCTCTTGTTTATTGAATGCTCTACGTCCTCTACAATATCCTTTTGGGTATCATTTTATGATATAATTTACTTTCAGTACTTTAGCAAGTGCATATGCACATAGTGTCATATGGCTGCTAAAGTGGGGGTTAAATGTAGTGTCATAAATTGTAATCCCTTTAAGGTGAAAGTACAATTTCATGATCTATATAGAAATTTCTTTAGTAACATATCCATTAGTGTATTTAGACACTCCATAGCCTTGAAATTTCCTATCAACCCATGAGAATGTATTAGTACTACTCTAGAAAGTGCTTTATTGATCAAATATCATCAAATTGACCTTGATAAATTCTCACGTGTTGGATAAGTCTTGATTAAAGTAGACCCTAAATACCCAAATCAAAATTGAATGAGTACAAAAGATTTGGACAGGGGCATCCAATGCCTTAGTCCAGGTATTTTTCTCAATAAATTTAATTTCCTATTTTTGTTGGTCTCTATTTTCAGAGATGTGAATTCAAATTTGGGCTTTGGTGGTAACTTAATTCTATAAATTAAAATTAAATGAGTTGGCCTACACTTTAATTAATTCTTAACTTCCACTATACAAACATGAATTATTATTTCAAATTAAAAGAGGAAGCAATTAATATAGAAAAACTGCCAAAATACATCCATTTTTATAGATTTATAAAATGAATTTCAAAATTATTCAAGTTAACATGATGATTGGAGTTTTATGCTAATGGAAGGACATGATGGAATCTAGGATTTGGAGATAACTTTGAATTCTTTCAAGCACCCAATGACTTGTTTTCATAGTGTTCTCATCTCTAGACTTTGATCTACTTGCTGCCCTAAGCAAGGTATTTATGCATTTATATTTTCCAAGGGTATTTGAATTTTTCTTGGATTGATCTTGTTCATGTCATTTAGGAATCCTTTTTTAACACATTTGAGTAGGATTTTTGTTATTTTAGCTCATTACAACCTTAGATGCAATTAAGGTTAGGAGAACACACATTTTATCAATCAACAATCAACTATTCATGGAGGTAGAAATACCAAAATGAGGGTTTGACCAAGGTAAACTCCTATATAGCCACCTCCTTTCCCTTCTTTGCTATGATTTTGGAGGTTCAAATGCAAAGATGAAAAATTGTAGAGTGGGAGTATAAAGTAAAAATTTGGAAGTTTCAAACCTGAAAGTTATAGAGAAGGAATTCATTTCCCAATTAAGGGTTCCAAACACCCTTGACCTCTTAATTCAACCCCCAATTCGTAATACAAGTGCACAAATTTTTTCCCTTCTCAAATATGTCTTCAATTTGTGATTTCTCAGTTTCGTCTGTGTGGAAATATTACATTTTTAGATTAGGTTACATAGTTCAATAGATCAATTTTCAAGGAAACAAAAGAACCAAGCCCAAGGTAGATTGACTCTCCTTCTAGGTTTTTAGTCAATCTCATTACCTTATTGGCTTGGATTCTAATGTTGATGTGAAGAAAGATTGATCTTAATAGTCTATTCACTAGGTATAGGATTTATTTTTCCATATCACATTATTACCAAGTTTACTTATCATTTTTATAGCATCAATACTATTTTTCTTGTGATATTTATGAATTATTTTTAATACATATGTCATTGACTTGTCTAATTTGATCATATATGAGCTATAATACATTGTTGTAGCATATGCATTCAAAATAAATTGTGCATCTGTATTTTCTTTCCATATTTATGGAAATGTTTTAACAAAGCTATTATTCCATATGGATAATAGTTTTCTTCTTAAAAGTATTATAGGCATATGGATTGTAGACTTGATGACCATTGTGTATTCATCTTTAGTAATATTCATTTCTTTCAAAAACATTTGAAAGGAGAATGAATTGTCATAGTTTTCTTGTTGTAAAGTAGGAAGTATTATTTTTCTACAAAAAGTATGCTTTCTTCATTGTCTTCAAATGGTTCAAGAATTATAGTTTTTATTTAAGGAGTGGAAAACTATATTACCAAGTTTAACTTTTTGAATTTCAACATTATTGTTTTTTTTTTCATGATTTTTTTGTATGATAGTTATATCATAATATAAATATTAAGTGTTACAAGTGATGTACTTATCTACAAATTGTTCAATATTTGCATTACTATCTTTGTCATAAATTGATGCATCTCTAGTTTACAAGAGGAAATGATCCTGTTCATTTCCATGATTTTGGAATTCAATTATAGAGAAAGAATCTTAGTTTCAAAAAAAGAATTATCTATTAATATCAATTTGTTCATTGCATTAATTCTATTCTTATAATAATGTGCACATATGACAAGATTTTTTCTTATCTGATATAATGTGTCATCTTCATTTTAGTATTGTATTGTTGTTGATTTATTGTTCTTTGATATATAGCTTGTAACTATTCAAGTGCTTTTGCTAACGATTCCTAGTAATGTTGAACACTTGTAAATATAATTAAAAGAGTGGGTGGTTCAAGCTATTATCTTATCACAAAGATTCATTTTAAATGATGCAAATAATCTAGATATATTCTTGTTATTTTTAAATCAACATAGCCAATGTTAGATCTAAGTATATTTTATAAATTAGGTTCATGTATTACACATTTTACTACTAGCTTTCTTCCTTTTAGTTGTCCTTTACATATTCTTATCCTCATTATGGATAAGAATCATTCGATTAGTATTTTTTTAGTCTTAAAAATAGATTCAAGTTGTATGCTAAGCAAACTTTCTATTTGAGTGTTAAAATTTTTATTTTATGATTTTTCGTTTTGATTTTTTTTTTGTAATCTCTTCATCATGTGGGTTGCTAAAGAACAATGTATGAAAATTTATTTCTTTGAAATAATTATATTTAAAGATTCTAATATTATTATTTCCTTTTGTTGGTGCAATTTCTATGATATTGTCTTCCATTTTGTTACCTCAGTTTTGGTCACATGCCCTAAATCATTCACATTCATTCTAAAAAATTTTAAGTAAAATTTTTTCAGTCTTATCCTAAGTTTCGAGAACCTTATCGGCTTCCGAAGAGGTTATCATAACTACTCCTTGGACTGATATCTTTGTGGAAATCCTTAGAGTTCTCTTTTCTAATCAAGTTATGAGAATATAGTTGGGGCCCAATGAGATTTTTGCAACTACTCAAGGCACTATGTAAAGAAGGGTGAAAAAGCTGAAGAAAAGTTCATCTTATATCAAAACTTATAAAAGGTTTTGAAACCTTTTTCGATCTTCAACAGGGTTTCAAAAACCTTTTAATTGACTGATAATAGAAATTCTTATATGAGTAATCTTTAAAGAAAAGCTAAGTCGATCAAACATTCAAAAAGGAAAACCTTAAAGTGGTAAAATAAGAGGTTATCGTAACTTTAGCAGACTCCGATGATGTACTTGAAACTTTTTTGGAGCCCAATATCACCTCAAGGGTGGTAATTTTCAACTGCGCTATAGTATGAACAATCATGCTAAGCCATATAAAGATACAATTTTTTTGAACTTACAATACAGTAACATAAACTAGAGCTTATCACAAGTGCAGGAAAAGAAAGAACACATTCACAAAAGAGATGAACACAAATTGTTGAAGTGTTGCAAAATTCTATATATATTCAGATATATATATATATATATATATATATAATGGGAAAATAGTCCCATGTCATTTTTCTCAAGTCCAACATGGAGGAGAGCTACAACTTCTTCAGTGATCTCATGTTGAAGTGTCGTCATATTGCAAATAGTGTTGCCCCCTAAATCGGTGCTTGTAAATGCACTTAGATCTCTTATGGACACTCTCACTCTCATTAGGTACTCTAGTCTAACCAATCTCTCTACAACCCTTATTCCACAATCTCACTTGCTAGAGGTGCAAATTACATTGTACACAAAACACTCCAAAAGCTCAAAATTTTGCACATGGATCCGATTAAAAAAAAATCTTTGATAATCTTCCAGATCATGACTTTTTCAACATTGTTGTGAATCAAAAATACATCTTTTAGCTAGTCCACCGCCATCCTCTTGAATTGATTGCATTCAACATCCTCAATTATGAGAAAATTTCTCTTCAAGGAGGTGTCACTCGTAGTGCTCGACATCTTTGAGCAATGAAATTGAAATGGTGAAAATGAAGGTAATTTCCCTTGGATTTATAGAGGTGGAAACATGGTGGGAGATTGATACCAAATATTTTCTTAGGAGTGACTAACATTTGTGTGGACAATAATATTGCCTGGGAATTTAATGAAGATGGTTGTTGATATGACGTAGTTGCATTAAATTCTCAGTTCAACAAGTTGTAATTTTAAGTTGCATCCTTTACTAAGATAGTTCACACGAGCATAATCACAGGAAGAGATATATATTAAATGAAAATTCTAGAGATTACGATGCCACCCGCCCGCACATTAAGCCACAGGGCTAGCATACATGAAAGAATGCTTCGTTTTCCTGTCAAAATCAACTTGAGAAAAGTAATGTAATTATGAATGATTTAAAAATAGTCATAAATGTTCTTTGGGTATTAGTTTCTCTAAATTAGAGAGTTGGTTTATGAAACCGTTACTTGATATGATGACAATTATGTTAATGACCAAGATTCAAGATTGGGGTTTTATAAATTCATGTTTGAGAGACTCTTGTGGGGGTCCAATTTTATTTTTTTTGGGAGCACTTTGAACTGAATTTTAAATTTCAGATTATTCTTTTTTTGTGAACTTTGAATTGTGAATGTGATATTTATGTTGAATTAGTCTGTTGGATAAAGCAATATTTAGGATTTTATCTTTTGTGAAAGATGACTTCATGATGTTACATTTGCTTGTTTGGAATTAAGATCAGTTCTTTCAAAACTATTTTATCTTCTACTACACTTCTAGTCTTTATGCTAGAGGGCTAATGATTTTGTTTAGTTTATCACATTGATTTCATAGTTATGGATCAGTGTTAGTTCACCTTTCATGGTTTCTGGTTAAAAGTATACTCTGAAATGGTTAGTCATAAACTTTGAGGGAGTTGTACCTTGATAAAAATTTAGAGGAAAGTCACAAATGAAATTATGATCTTTCCTTGTTAGTAACATTGATTTTATTTTAACAGGCTATAGAGTTGATACATGTTGTATTTCAATGAGGGCCAATCTGTTCACTAACACATTTCATATAAGCATTTGGTTTTGGTGAAGTCATGTATCAATGTCTCACAATGATTTTATTTTCTACATCACTTACACTTGTACTACCTTCATTGATTTTGTCATTTCAATAATTCAATTCAAGAATTTGTCACCAATATTTATTTATTTTAACATTTTCCATTTTGTATAATTATTTTAAATATTTAATAATGATAGTTGCACATACCATTCTTGTTTGTTATCAATTTTTATATTGTAGTTATCTTTTAAGAGCAACAACAATTATTGATGTTTCAATCGTAGAATGTGGTAATACTATTTGTATGATGTCTATGTTAACTGGTACATTTATAATAGAGCCGATAAAACCTATTTGAGATTTTTTGTATCATAGCTGTCATATCTGTGCAAATGCAATTCTAAGTGAGACTAATTATTCTTCTATTTATGAAAAAATTACTACATATTGTAATTGTTTGTTTACTTGGATATAACTTGGTGTTGTATATTTAGGTAATTTAGATTATTTTAATAATGCTTTAAATTTGTGACAAATATAGTTTGTTGATGTGTAATTGTTTGCTTACTTGGATATAACTTGGTGTTGTATATTTAGGTAATTTAGATTATTTTAATAATGCTTTTAAATTTGTGACAAATATAGTTTGTTGATGTAATATCTCTATTTTTTTATAAGTTGTAATATGTATCCATTTCTTTATCTTTGAAAATTTGTATTTCTTTCTTGAAATACAATATTTGACAAACTGAACATGCATATCTAGGCATGTCTTCAACTTGTTTTTAAAATAATTCTACTGGTGACGCTAAATTATATTTGTTGAAGCTTGTGGATATTGTTATATATTTTATGCATATTTGTTTCTTAATTTTTCAAAGTGATTTAGACTTATTATCTACAATCTTTTCACTTTGGATGGATAAAGTTATGTTACATTCATTAAATTATTTCTAATGAATTTTTTAATTTTATGAAGTGTCATACTCGATTAACTATTCATTGGTTGTATTTTATATGGTACGAGTAGTTAAAAGTCTTCATGAAGACGTTTTGTATTGTAGAAAAGGATAGAGTATGGTTCTCCACTAGATAACTTATTAAAATATAAATATTTATTTCTTATTGTGAATGAGAAAACATGTATTTGTATACCTAACCATTTAGATAGCCAATGACAACAAAATGTCTCCCTATAATCAAATTTCTTCATTATTTGTAGTTGGCATTGAGGATCTAACTCATAGTTAGATGAAGTAATTGCTTTTTTGTTTTCTTTTAAAAGGAAATTTAAGAAGCAATCAATAATTTCATTACATAATTGAATTATTGTGTAATGATTATCAAGTAGGAATCCTAATGCATCAAAAAGGTGATCTCATACATTGTATTTAAATGTGTTAACTCTAAACAATCCTTCAATTCTAAGTGTATTGTCAATATTACAAACTTGAGAATGGCTTTCTAATCTATATTTTTCTACATCTATTATTTCTTTATTTGTTGTTTGTTTATATTCTATTTTCCTCTTCATTTTTATCAAACAAATAAAAACTATGTAATATTAAAACAAGAGGGGTGTATTGTGCTTATGATATATATGAATTGAATGCTTATTGAATTTTTACTTCTATTGGATCTCTAGAATAATGATTTTATTTTTTATTTTTTTCTTGTTTCTCAAGATTTTGCAATAGGAAAATGTCATTTTTATTGTCATAGGATGGAATTGTAACATGTGAAATTTATGACATCATTTATTTGAACATTTGAACTCTGTTGTACCCCAAAATTAAAATTTTTGCTACACTTAGGCATTTTGAAGAAATGGTCAAAAGTCTTGTTAAAATTGTCAAAAAGGTCAAAATTGGGAATTTGCATGTCTTGCATGTGGGTTAGAAATTCAAAATTTTCAAAATCTGATGATCTGGGTCTGCTTAGAGTGATCAATTCTACAAAACCCAGATCTTAGTTTTTTGGCCCTAAATTTTAGGAAAAATTCTATTTTTAGAAACTTTCTAAAAAATAAAACTTTTTCTGGGTTTTTCTAGGTTTCTTTTGAAACAAATGCTTGCAATTTTTTCTAAAAATAGAAAGTTTGGATTCTAGGTCTCAAACTAATTTTGATAGGCTCAAAATACTTCCCCATTAGGTTGGTCCAGTCAGAATCATCAAAAGACCAGTTTTGCCCTAGTGGGTCTATTTTACTTTTTCAAAAGCTTTTTCAAGAGCTCCAAGGTCATTAATGGAGGTCATTCACCTGCCAAGTGTCAGATTCAGAGTCTCAAGCACTTCTCAGATCAAGGAGCTGCTACAAATGATCGAGGGACGAGGAACGGAGAATGGAAGTTGAAGAATCATGAAAACTACAAAATTTTGGCTAACTCTAGAAAACTAGGTGCCTCTACTTAGTTTAGGTGCCTAGATGCTCATGCCTTAGAAATTTTTTCATCTCCACCAGTTGAAGCAATGGAAAACATGTGAAATGAAGAAAAAAGTTGAAAATTGCAAAATAAAAACTAACACTGCCAAGCATGGGCGCCCCAAGAAGAGATATGTGCCCGATTTTTTAAGGCCTCAAATGATGGAATTAAGGTTGATCATCCCAGACAATGTTGCTCAGAATCTTCTTAGCTCCACAGTGAATCCATACACATAGTCATCTAATCAACCAGTCATCTAGAATTGAAGAATGAATGGAGAAGTCTCAACCGAGAGGCAAAATGCAAATCATGAAATCATCAAAAAATATTCTAAGTTTGGAATTCTAGGCGCCCTAAGAAGAGATAGACGCCTAGGGTTTTGGAGACTCAAATCCAACACTTAGGGTTTTCTTGACTAGTCAATCTCTTCAGAATCTTTCCAGCTTCGCAACGGATGTCTTGACAAAATCATCAGATCGTTCGGCTGACGGAAAGTTTAGATCGAACAAAGGCCATAACATGAGGTTTTCAAGAATGAAGGTTGAAAAAGAGCAAAAAAAGGCTAAGTCTGGAATTCTAGGTGCCCCAGAAGGAGATAGGCGCCCAAGGATTTGAAGGTATAAAACATCGAATTTGCAATTGCAGTCTCCAGCATGTCTTCTTTAGTGTCGAAGTAGCTCTCCAACACAACCATCAAAAAATTCATCGGAGTTGGTAGTCACTAGATATTAAATAAAAAATGAAGGGATGAAACCAAAAGCAAAATGAAGATATCAAGAAAATTCTAAGTTTGAAAGCCATGGGCACCCCATGAGGAGATAGGCGCCCAAGCTTTTGAGGCCCTAAAAGTAGTTTTTAGGAGATGCAGCTTCCAAGAGGCCCCCCTCAGAATTCATTAGGCTATTCAACGAGTCCAACCATCAGTTTGTCAGACCTCCTAATCATCCAAAATTTCAAAATCATTCGAAGGTGAGGAAACAAGCAAAAGTTGAAGAGTGTCAGAAAATGGCTAACACTGGATGAGATGGGCGCCCTAGATAGCCAAGGGAACCCATGATTTTGGAGGTCAAAATGATTTTTTTTATTAGAAGATGCCTCCAAGATAATCTTCTCATAATTAGTCAGGCTCCATGATGGATCATTCTGCCAGTTCACAACATTCACTAGTCATCTAGAAATCAAGATCAAACTAAGGATAAAAATCAAGCAAAAAGTTGAAAATTTTAAGAAAATGGATAAGTCTACCAAGAAAGGCATCCAAGTTTTCATGCCTTAGAGAAATTTTAAATTTTCATCATTCATCATTCGGAAAAGTGTCTACATTCGATGAACCTGGCTCAGGATTGGCTTCAAAGATTTAAAGCTGGAGAATAAAGTGTTTTTATCCTCAAAACCTATTTAAGAAGGCCTTTGCATTCATTATTCACTTTTTGCAGGTTGGAGTTCAGAGGAGGAGATATAAAATTTTATTCATTCAAGATTCAAAGGGCAAAACATGGTACTTTTTCAAAGTTTTTCATGTTTTTTAGATCAACTCACACAAAGGCTCACTTTTTCATGCTTCAAATCTCCAAGTCATCAATTTTCAGAAGAAGGGGGTCAATATTTTCCAATTTTAATAATCTGGGTTAGCTTGGTTTTCAATTCTCTACAACTTTGAAAAAATTTCAAGTTCTCAAGAAATTGCTTTTTTCACGCATGTCCAAGAAATCTTCAGTATTTTCAGAATCCGATCATCTGGGTCCTTTACAAACGTGATCCTCGACAAAACCCAACTCTTAGTTTTTTTGTCAATTTTTTTAGAAATTAGGGTTTGCTACTTTTTCAACTAGCCATCAATTTTTTTGAAAAAGATTGATCTGGGTCCTCTTGCAACGAGATTCTCTACAAAACCCATATCTCAATTTTTTATCGAAAAATCTACCCATTTGAAGAAGAAAAATCAGCAAGCTAAATTTAGGGTTTGTGAAAACTTGTCCAAACATAGTCAAAATTACAACCAATCTGCAAGTTTTTTAGTATGGAGTACTCTCCCATTGAATTCAGAGCCAAACAAGTGTTGTATCATGATTATTTGAATGGATGATGTTGAGAAGTGTTGTACAATACACTTTCATTGAAAAATCAGAAGTATCGGGAATATAAAAGTTGTGAAAGATATACTGAAGCAAGAGGATATATTTATAAAAGGCCATCACTCTAGTTGCAGAGCCACCAAAATTAGCAAGATTTGATAAAGAAGCTAAAGATGTGAAAGATTTTTTAAGTTCGATTGCGGAAGGCAAAGAAATCCTAGAAAAGAGAAACTTTTCTATAGATAGTATTGATGCTCCTAATAGAGATACAATTTCCCACTTTTTGGTGGATGTGGTTGAGATTTAAATCAACAAATTTCTCCCAAATTTCTTCTCGCTTTCTTTCTATTCTTTTCCATTATTTGAGGAAGAAGGAAATCAAAATTTAATAGTTGGCACATTCCTTATTTTTAGGTTTTCATAGGTTGTTAGATGCTTATCTTGTTTTAGGTTTAGAAATAAAGCTTGCATGTTGGAAAGTCTTAGTTGTAAAAGAAAGGAGATTTTAGGCCCCCCTACTTCTTTTCTTGTGTATAAATAAGGGTAGCCTTTCCCATTTATTTTGAATGTGCTCGTGATAACAAAACATCGAGCTTACTAGTGCCTTCTAATTGTTATTTAGTGTTGTTCAAGAACGGTCATTATGATAGAAAATTAATGAGCCTATTTTGCCTGCAAGTTGTTGTTGTTGTTGTTCAGTTTCATGTTCACTTAGTGTAAAACCAAGCTTGCATGCCTCCTTTAGCTGCAAGTTATTGTTCAGTCCATGTGTTACTTGTGTCAACGTGTTCTAGTTTATCACTAAAATGTATGCCTATTTTTCTACAATCCAACTATCCCAAAAGAGTAATCTTTTGTTCCTGAGATTTGAGAAATAAAGTCTTGTGCCTACTTTTCCCTGATATAATATCTCAGATTTTCATTTTATGTGTTATGCTTATATGATCTCTATTTCATCTTACATTAAAATTTCACTAGATGTGTGTTGGGAGAAAGTTTGTTTAAGTATTTGTGTTGAAGAATCATTCCTTATCCATTTCCAATTCTCAAGCTCTACGTTTACTTGAGTAATTAGAAATGTCATTAGAGTAGGCTTAGTTGTAGTTGAAATTAAAAAGAGAAAATATTAGCTACAAGGCTCGAGTTTTATAATCTTCTGCTCTTAACTGAACAAAAAGGTTGGAAAATTAGTTTAGTTTACTTTCTTTAAGCAACATCAACAAAGAGGGAGCTTCCCCTCTTAATTCGAAGAGAAGTTTATCTGTGCATAGCTATCCATTTCTAATTCACATACCATAGGTGCGAATTGAAATGCCAACAAACTCATATTATGATATAAATATCTACTAGTGTCTATTGCATAATATTAACATGTGATGATAAATAAACATATATTTTGCCTATATTCTATTTTATTCGAAATATGAGCTATAATTGTGCTACATCAAAGGATTCTAGTTCCTTGAGAATCAATTAGATACATTTGGCATAAAAATAAGAAAATCAAACCTATTATCATCCTATGAGTTAATGAAAACTATTTGTGAGTTTATGAATTTGTTTATTCAATAGTATTGCTCTTGGTAGTATATAAAAATGATCACAATAAAAAATGTATCATTAGAAAATAAAATTAAGATGACATCAAATATTTTTTAGGTATAATAAAAGAAAAGCTCATAATTTTCACTATGTAATTTAAAGAGTTTTTAGTGTCAAATCTTTGATCAACAATCATCTTCTTGAACAAAAGTATTATAGTCTTGGTTACTATTGTATTGTGATGATGGTGGTGCTAAGCATGCATACATCACTATTATTAAGAATAATTCATCTTTTAATTGACACATTTGACTTGAATTTATATAAATTTGGTACTCTATAGTTTGCATCTACGAATCTAAGGGATGATTTGAAATGAAGTATCTCAAACCTAATGAAGAATCCATAAATAAAACTATGTAAATACAATTGCTCTATAGACACCAAATAATAACCATTTTGTACATCTGCCTTAAGAGATTGCATCAATCACATACTAATATGGCTATATCATCACAAAATAAAATTAAGATGACATCAAATATTTTTCAAGTATAATGAAAGAAAAGTTCATAATTTTCACTTTGTAACCTTAAGAGTTTTTATAGTGTCAAATATTTGATCACCAATCATATTCTTGACCAAAACTATTATACTCTTGGCCACTATTGTATTATGATGATGGAGGTGGTAAGTGTTGAAAATGTTGTTATTGATATCAAGAATGAATTCATTATCCAATATTGGTAGATTAATTGTCATTGATGTCAAAGACATAGTATTTTGTCCACGATGGAAGTCAATCATTGATGAGGTTAGAAAGAAGACCAAATGCCACTAAACATTATTCAAGAATACATCACTAAATTTTATTCAACTCATGTTTTTCTACCTCTCTATCTACTTTGGTGTTTCTTTCTATTAATTACTATGCCAGTCGCTTTCCTCTTTATGGTGCTTATTATAACAAATAAACTCCAATAAATAGATAATCAATACTGGTCAAAATTGGTGAACATTTATCACCCAAGTTAAGGTATTTAAAAAAGTTTAAATCACTTAAAACATGTGTGATATGAGTAACTTTAGAGGAATGATGAAGTGTAATAAGTGCAACGATTAATATAATCTAAAAGGAAGAGATCAACATGAAGTATAATAAGTGCAATGATCAATATGATCTAAAAGGTAGAGATTAACATACAATGAAGATAAATAAAATGAGCAAAAATTAGATTCTAAGGCAGTGATTAAAGTAACAAAGCTAGTGATCAAGGTATTAATAACCAATGATTAGTAAATAAAGAAGCAACAATTAATGTATGAGTAATAATTCATAAGTGAGGAGCAACGATGATGTTTTTGATATATTAAGCAACATTTATAGGGTGGTGTACCCTTTACACAAAGATCCACAAGGGACAAAAAAGATCAAGACCAAAGAATTAAAACATTAACCACCAAAAAAACAAAACACAAAAATATTAGATCGACAACCGAAAAACAATGACCCAATAGACAAGACACAACAACAACAGACTAACTAGCACCCTCCCAATTCTGAGAGAGGAGATTAATAACATCCTCCCCAACCTAGTTGGGTACCTCCTCCATAGCCTTCTTATCCATTTTTTCCTTGAGCACAGTAGAAAGGGTACCAGCCAAATGGTGGATCATCTTGACAGTGAATCGAGTCAATCCTATGAATTTATTCTCGAGCTTCTCCACCCACTCCAGTAACATCTTATAATCCCCCACTTTATCCATGGTCTTCGCCTTATCTTATTCCATAGCCTGGAGGTTTGAGGACTAGGTCGTCGAATCATCCTTGAGCATCTTGTTGAAGTCAGAAAAGTGACTAGGCCCTTCAATGAATTCCCCCTCCTTTGTCTTCCTCCTTCCTCTTGCCTTTACTGTCAGACTGCTCATCATCACTAGAAATATCATTAACCAACACTTTCTTACTATTTTTTTTCCAGCCTGTGTGATCTCCTAATGCTGGTATTCTCTAACCCCATCTCCACACTAGTAGCCACCATAGTGTCCCTCTTGGAATATTTACCAACAATATTCTTCCTTCGTTGTCAATGGCTAGTAGCTCCACCTGACATTTCCCCTCTTCTTTTACTTTTGTCTTAGTTGTAGGTTTACTGTGCGTCTTATGGGGAGTAGATTTGAGCTCACAAAGGCCAATTAACACTTTCGATTGAGTGTTCCTCGCATCACCCTTTTTCTTTTTGTCGGGAGGTTTAGGCTTGGGGGTTTTAGTATTCATTGGAGGGGTTTTCCTTTTGGGCTCCTTAGAATCAACCAAAGGGATTCAAATTGGTCTGAACAGGCGGTTCAACTTCCTGAATACAAACAACATAAATAGGTTTGGGTGGGAAGAGAGCCAGATGGAAATGATAAAGCCTCAGGATGAGGCTCTGGTGGAGTAGTGATTCTTCAAGGTTTTGGGCAGCAGTGTCCAAACATTTATCAACAAATATTTCTAAGTTAGTGAGTAAGAAAAAAGGAAAACTCAACAACATTTTGTGGTGGAGATGATTTAAAGGAGGCAGGTGATAATAATAGAAAACCCTATGTCTACCCTCCAAAGTCACATACTTCATTAGAGCTAGAAAAACCTAGTCCCAAGGTCAAGGGAGCGTTTCTCTTTCGAAACCAGACTGGGAGCGGACATGTTTCTCATTTTCTTTAAAGAAATAATTAAGGCTTTCATTGTATAGGGTCTTGGTGTGCTTAGTGTACTTCTTCTTGATGCAGGAGAGCCCAGTCACCTAAGCAATTACCTCCTCATTGACCTTGAAGGAGATGCCTCCCATCGTAACCCTCCTATCTTTCTAGAAGCTCGCAAATTGCACCAACATCCTCACATCATGACCAACCAAGCATTCCATTAACGAGACCAACCCTCCTTTGATATAGATATGCCAAACTAGAAGACCCTTTCGAAATTCCTCACAATTGTCTGGCTCCATCCTCACCCTGTCACCACCCATTTTTCAACACTTCACTATGAGAACCCAAGAAAATTGTGAGAGAAAGAAGTAAAAATGTCTATCAATGTGAGAGGTCACCCAAAAAACACTTCCTTTAAGCCAACAAATATGAAGCTGAGTAATCAAGATAATCTGTAGATTACACGCTTTAGGAGTTATTATCAAAAAGGAAATCTCTGCGGGCCCATTATTGAAAATATTTAAGCACCATCGGCAAGGTTTGTGAAAAATTATGACATTGATAGGTTTGCCTTCCAAGTTGCGATTGCACAAGTACTGATGACAAATGGTTGTGGGGCCAAATTTAGACTTCCCTAAGTATCTACCTTTTATCTTTAGAAACTTTGTAGCGATGTCGATGGGACTTAGCATGATCTTTAGCGATAAAAATTAGTCACATCAAATTTGAAATTTGAAGTCCTTAAAGATATGCGGAGGCTATGACAAGACCACAAATTAAATTTGCATACGACCCAACCAAACTTAGTCGTTAACCCATTGTACTTCCCATCACTTCTCATTATTAGCTCTGTAACCACTACCTTCCCCCTATTATTCAAATGTTGCCACGTATTTAACACCTCATCATCCATTTTTGTCCATATCACCAAAAGAACAAGTATGTGGACCACCCATAAAGCCTTGACAATCACAATTTTAGATAACATCATGGGTAAAAAAGGTGCCCTATTCCTTAAGGATTAAACCTTATAATTTCAACGGTAAATTCCCAATACTCCAACACTTGGAAATGCTCCAATAGGAACTGAGATTAGACAAGGCATCAACAACTTGATTCCCCTCACAAAAGATGTGAGTACAGATCTTCATATCCAGCTTCAACACCATGTGATTTCTGTCTAAAAGGATATCTCTAGTGTTCCATCCTAATAATCTGCCACATTTGATAGAATTAGTCACTGACTTGGAATCCCCTTCTATGTGCAATTTTTTTATCCCCATAGTAACAGCTAACTAGATTCCCTTTAGCAATGCCTTGGATTCCACAGTCATGGAGGTCTGAATCCCTATACCCCCCGAGTAACTAGCCAAAATTGAGTTTGTGCCACCCACGATCCGGGGGTTTCCAAACCGTATCCCATCTAGCTTGGGCCTTAGAGTTTCCAAAGGAGTTGATCTCTAGATTTATATTCCAAGCTTTAGCCATTTTGATTTCCCACTCAGTAGGAGCTTTGTTTGAGGTTTTCCCATTGTAGATCGAAACATTTTCAGAAATAAGTCATAGACCTATTCCAAAAACCTCCTTAGGACTCATCTCAATATTCTTGAATATCCGGTTTTTTCTCTCTTTCCACAAGCACCAAAAAATTATGTTATAAAGGGAAATGAATATATTTTAGGAGCAACAATAATATTCAAGGCACAAATTAAAGTAAACAAGGTAGTGATTAAAGATATAATAAGCAACAATTCATTATGAAAGGCAAAAATAAAGCATAGAGTGTGTATATTGACAAAAGATGCCTCCCTTTATCAAGGAATGAATCTATTGATGGAGTTGCCTCCCATGGTGAAGGTATATAAATATTTTTGTGATTTATGGTGAAAAGTGTGAAGTGTGTTGAGTAAAAAGGATAAGCCATATACACTTGCAAACATATGAGTAGATATACAAAGTAGATTTGACAAGGGGTATATATATACAAATTTGAGAAGGAATGTATATATGAAGACATATCAATAAAGTATCATGGACCGATAGAGAGAACAAGAAATGTATGAAAATATATGAGTGAATATGAGAGATTATGAAGGATACAAATGTGAAAATAAGGAGAATAGAGCAAAATTTTGAAGGATTTGTGAGTAGACTTATGAAGGATTTATGAGAAGAATTGTGAAGGACTTATGAGAAAGTTCATGAAGAAGCTATGAGAATATTATGGATATGAGATTTATATGAAAGAGATATAAATGTCCATCATCCATTAAATTTTTTTTTGAGCAAAAGAGGTTGGTGCCGCCTATAAAAAGAAGAGATTAGTGACTCTTTTTGAGTTGGTAGTTAGTTGTGGGGATTGGTGTCTACAAATCATTTAAGAGGGGATTGGTGTCTCATGTGGGTTGGTTCCTACACAAATTATAAAGAGAATTTTATATAAAGCAATATTTTTATGTGGTTTTCTCTTATAAGGTTTCCCATGTAGATTATTTGTTCTTTTTGTTATTAATTGTGTAATAGATGTTATTGTGATTGTTAAGTTGAAAAAGTAAAATGTTATATTATACTAATTCACCCCCCTCTTAGTATAATCATGTTTCATCAGTAAGTTTGTATAATCATTGTTATTAAGAATGGCCTACCTTTTAATTGACATATTTGACTTGAATTTTTATAAATTTGGCACTCCCTAGTTTGCATCTATGAATTTGAGGGATAATTTGACATCAAGTATCTTAAACCTAATAAAGAAATAATAACTAAAACTATGTAAAGGTCATTGATCTATAGACATCAATTAATCACCATTTTGTACCTTTGTCTTGAGAGATTGAATCAACCACATACTAAGTTGGCTACTTCAAAAAAAAAAAAATTTATGTGAACCATTGGCCCAATTGTCACCTTCCAAATATAATTTCTAATACAAAGGTTAGTAGGTTATTGGCACAAAGAATATGGTCATGCACTTGAAATGTTGGGAAAGAGATCCTTAAACAATAATGGAGTATTTTCTTTATGCATGTCTTTCCTTAAGGGGATTTCATTAAGAAAGATATCAAAAAGTGTAAAGACTAATTTTCAACCTTAATGGTGAGTCAATCAGACCTAGATCCCAGTCCTCAAGAAAATAGGATAGATTTGAAACCAAATTAAAATGATTTGCAATGTTTAAACTAAATAATTTATAAGACCTAATACATGAAATGCAAATTCCCAAAAGTATAGCAACTGAAATCATAGTTTGCAAAAAAATTGAGAAGGGTTTGGTTGGACACATGCATTTGTCAGCAAAAATTGGTTTTGAGACCTATTGAAGAACTGGTTTTCCCTTGGACAAATGTATCTTGGTTAAGGCTTCTGAAAACACTTTTGGCAGTCTTCTTTAATGCTAGGTTTTAGCTTCTGTTTGGAATAAGTCCCACTGTCAAAAAGTCAGAAATAAAGCTTGCAATCTAGTTTTTGTGGCTTGACAACAATGATGAAAATTTATGCAACAATGCAAAATTTCCCTTCAAGATCTTCAATCCTTCTTCAACCTATAATGTAAACATACACATAGAGAAAAGATATTTTGTTTGAATGGGGGTTCACCTTAGTCAAACCCCAAGTTTGGTAATTAAACCTTGATAGAAAGATAACAACAATGGAGAAGAAAATGATGAATGAACAATGCTTGCTACAATTCACCAAACCTTCAATGGATTTCCTTAGAGGATTGAATACAAACACATCACTCCAAAGAACTTGATCTTGATTTGCTTGATGGATTTGGACACTTGAAAATGCTTGGATGCTTTAGGATCAACAATGCATGTTAGCCTTCACAAGATGACATGAACACACATAAGCTTGAACATGATGTTAAGTGTAAGATGGGGTTAGATGAATCCTAGCCTAGATTAAGTGACAACCAACACTTCTAAGCTAAAAACCACACCTAAACAAGAGAACACAAATAAAACATGAGTAAAATGAAAGCATCAAAGAAAAATACTCCTCATGCTTGCACTTGATTCACTTATCTTGCTCTCCTATTTCTCTTTATGCAACTTTTCCCTCATATTTGTTGTAATACTTGTGCAAAACTTGCAAATAGTAAGTAGAAGGTTGGAGATAATTAGCTGTTAACTTGAAAACGGAGGAGAATGGTCTCTTTTATTGATAACCATTCAAATGGACAACCAAGATTGATCTTCTAGAAAGATTCTGAGATCGACGAACGAGGATGGATGAGAGGGAGGTTACACAATGAAGGGCCAAGATTGATCTTCTGGAAAAATGCCAATATCAATGGTGGAGGATTGATGCACCAAAAATAGGTGGGAAATGAAGGCTATGACATCGATGGCTATGACGCCCGATGACTATGACATACATGAAGGCTTATGACATAAATAAAGGCCATGAACATGGCATCTTTGACCAAAAGGAGGAATAAATAATTTATTTTAAATTATTTATTCCAAAATAGAGAGAATGGACAAGTGGAAAATAAATAGCTCATTTGAGGAAAATGAAAAATGACCATTTAATTAAATAGGAGGGATGAAAATTAGGCATTAAATATTTAATTTGAATAATTATTTAATGGGGAGAGAGATGCCGCATAATTAACTAATTTTGTCAATTATTTAATTATAGGGGAATTAAAAGGTCAAATAATAATAATTATTATTTGACTATAGACGAGTGGTAATAAGTTAAATAATTAAATAAATAATGATCTATTTAATTATTGAAGAAAGGGAGTGTTAGTGGTGCAATTAATTTTTTTAAATTGATTAGGATAAAATAAAGATTAGAAAAATGAATTAATTAAATAATTAAAAATTATTTAATTAATAGAGGAATATGATTGAGCATAATTAAATAATTAAAATTATTTAATTATTAGAAGATGACGACCAAGGAAAAATGTTGCTTGCAGACCTAGGACATTTTTTAGTGTCTACATTAAGATCTTGATTGTTGTAATAAATGACTGATAAATCTGCACTTGAATGCTCAATTATGCTCTTGACAACAATATTTTCTCATGAGAACATCTTCATAAAGTGTGTTAGCTTTGAATTGATAAAAAGACTATGTATTTATAGGTGTTTATCTAATTTTTTGAAAATTAGATTCCAAAAGCTGACAATTACAAGTTAATTTTGAATCATTAAAATACCACCAAAAACATATTTAAAATGGGTCTAAGGGCTTAAAGAGGACCCATTCACCCTTGGGCGAATGGGTTCTAGCCTATAAGTCCAGGACACACATGCTCCAATGTGATTTAATTATTGATTGCATTAATTAAATTCCAGTTTTCCTTTTGGAAAATGGGAAAAATAAGGCTTTGGAACGCATAATTTGGAACATAAGAATCTTAAGTCCAATAAATTAAGGACACAAACATAGTGAGAAATTGTAAAGGTATATAATTCCCTACACTAAATTTAGTCCCCACTTTAGTGAGAGTATGAAATTATGCTCAAACTCATACTAAAGTAGAAAAATATGTGTCAAGAGGGATCCAACTGCACAAATGTTAGAAAGATAGAATGATGAAGATGAAGGAGGATGATCAAGCCCCTAGGATCAAAGATACCATAGAAAACTAACATAAGCACAAAGGACACACAAGATGTGTAAGATACGTGGAGAAAAACAAGATACACAATCATACAATGTCAAAGCCAAAGAAAAATGAAAAAAAGGAAAAGGATGGACTAGCAAGCTACGTTATGCCACATCCATAAAATATGATCATAAGGGCTAGTGTAGTCTGATATACACTAGGTGAGCCCTATAGGAAAAATGAGAAACACACACTAGGTCTACAAGGTGTGTACCCATAAAAAGGAGTGGCATATGGGACATACACGCTAGGTCTACAAGTGTGTTTCCATACGTCAACCATACCAAAATTTATACTCCCTGATAACTTTGATAAGGTGCCACAAAAATGAGAAATGTGCTATTCCAATGCTACACTAAGTCCAACCTTTGTGAATAAAAGTGAAGCCAAAAATTCCAAAATATCAATGCCAAAATGAAGTAATGCCAATGTATTCCGCCACTTTAAAGGAATTTCTAAACACCATGTTGTGAGAAATTACTTTAAAGTAGAAATGATAATTCCAATTGATAAAAGGGAAATGAGAGCTTATTTAGAAAGACCTATGCCAATGATATGTTTCCAAACAAAGTTACATCATGAAAGAGGAGGCTTACCCCCACATGCAATCCAAAAAGATAACACATAAGGGATCCATGGATTTAGGGTTAGCACACGTCTTTACTACAGTTATATAATAGAGCTTGGAACCATCATCATTCCCCAAATACTTCATGGAACAACAAACATAAAGGAGGAATGAAACATAGAGAGTGAAAACAAAGAAAAGATTTTGGGTCAACATGGAAAAGAATTGGATGTCTCAATGCCTTGCATCATCCCCAAAAGAAAAACACAAGACAAAAGAAAAGACAATGTTTATGACAAATAGAAGAATAGAGATACAAATAGAAGAATTTCATGATAGATTCACTTCCTTTGAATCCTTTCACCAATAGAGTAACAAGGGTCATCCAAAGAAAACTCACAAACATAAAGACAAGCCAAGCAACATGATACGAGGGATCACATTGCATACATGCAATCACAAAGAACATAGACATAAAAGAAATAGTACGTCAAATGCGAGCCAACCTATAGCATGTCATGCACATCCCAATCTTATTCATCATGTATGGAAGGCGGATAACTAACCAAAGGGGCAATGACAAGTGCCATACTAGAACAATCACTAGGTTCAACACGTGGCGATTCACTCTTTATAGGAGGATCATCACGGTTGCACCCATCCAAGTTCATAGAAGTGGAAAACAACAAATTCAATTCATTATGCACTTCTTCATCAATGTAAGCAATCTCATCATCATCATCCAAGTTAATCACAATAGGAGGCCTAATGACAATGCCCAATATATGTTCTTGTTTTCTTTTGTGGTTTATAAATTTCATATTGTGGCAAAGGTGGAGAATCATCATGCTTTGTTTGAGTTGGTTTGTTCTGTTCTTCTAACTGGAAAGAAATAGTATGACATCTATGCCTACACTCTTTTTCATTTCTTGCATTATTTTCAAGTTGTGATTGTGTAGGAGCGGGTTTATCAACCATTGGTCTCTTTTCTTCCCTTAAGGGAGGATTAAAAGGGACCTTGACGGGTTGCAAAACCACTTTCTCTTTAGGTTTATAAACTTGTTTGATTTTAGGAGGCACAACTAGAATTGTATGGTTATCTCTTGGTCTCTTGTAGGATATAGGTGGCAAAATAACATCATATTTTGTTTCTTTTGGTTCAAGCATAGGTTCATCCACAATAAATGGAGTGGGAGGAACAACTATAGATCTTTCAATTTCAGGTGGGATATTGGCAAGGGATAACTGTGCTATACATTTTACTTTGGACTTTTGATAAGATTTGAAAAATAAATATTCATGAGGTTTTATAGGTTCTACAAGTTCAGGCCAAAATATATCCAATGAAAATTCCCCTCGAGAAGACAAAGGATTAAACCCACTATGATGCATTGTAAAAATTTGGCTATCAAATAGAAATTTCAAGCACTTGTGAATGACTGACAAGATGGCAATCATGGAGTGTATCCATGGATAGCCTAACTTCACACAAAATTGATTCGACGTCGGGATGATGGAGAATGATACATTTAATTGCTTTGGTCCAACTTGTAATGGAAGAGTGATCAAACCTATCATAGGGTGAGAAAAACCTATGTGTTTTGATTATGCTTTCAATGAAAATTCCCCTCGAGAAGACAAATGATTAAACCCACTATGATGCATTGTAAAAGTTTGGTTATCAAATGGAAATTTCAAGCACTTGTGAATGACTGACAAGATGAAATTCATGGAGTGTATCCATGGATAGCCTAACTTCATACAAAATTGATTCGACATCGGGATGATGGAGAATGATACATTTAACTGCTTTGGTCCAACTTTTAATAGAAGAGTGATCAAACCTATCGCAGGGTGAGAAAAACCTACGTGTTTTGATTGTTCATAAGAATCTTGGTAAAGTCCATGCACAAATAGTAATTCCTTAGTGATCACATTATCTACACACAAGATCAATTAATATCCCATTTGTAGGATTGTCATTGATTCTTCTAGCTATGTAAAGAGGACCATCATGTGCATGTTTAATTATATCACTATTTGAGAAAGAAATGTCAAGAGACGAGTTGGTTTGGACCTTAAAAGGTTGAAAGTCAATGAATCCAATCATAGCATCTAGATCATCTCCATTATCACTCTTATCATCATCAGTTATATCTTGTATCTTGTCAACATTCATCACATCATTCTTGTTGTCACTAGGTTTTATAAATGAGATGGAATGGTTTGGCATTGGATTAGGAAATATTTGAAAATTTTGGTTAGGTGGGGTGACAAATTTATTTACTTGATCATTATCACCACCCAATTGGATGTGATTGGAATCAATGTGGTATTTCACTATATGTTTAAGACACATGCATCATTTTGTATCATGTCCAACTTGTCAATGATATTGGCATAATTTATTTTTTATAGTTTTGAGGTAAAGGATTAGTGGCATCAAGAGGTCTAATAGAAGGTAAGGTGATTAAGTTCTTTCTCAAGAGTTGCAACACAATTGAATGGAGGGTATCAGATAACAATGTGAATTGCCTATTCTTATCCCGAAATTGGTATGGAGTTGCTATTTTTATGGCACCCACTTGAGGTTCAACATGGTCGGTTTTTTGAGGTGGATTTATCTATATAAAGCCCTTGTTTTTTTTCTTGAATGGTTGAAAATTGTTATGAGTTACGGTTACATATTTTTAGGATGAGTTGAAGCAGCTTTTTCTAAACATTGATTAAGCGAGTTCTGACAATCATGAAGAGCCATGCATAAGTGTGTAAAGGAGAGAAATTTCATCATCCCAAGCTTATCTTGGATATTTTTTGTAATTTTTCAATGAAAATTCTTTGAAGATAAAGATCTAGAAGTTTAATGTTTATTTGTGAATAAAGCAGTTGATAACGTTCTATAAAATCAAACTTTTTCATCTACATTTTTTTTGCATTGCATCAAATCAAGTAGGGCCATATTAGGACCAATGTGCACTTAGAAATGGTTAAGAAAGGTATAAAAAAATCATTAAATGAGTGGATTAAGTTATTTAGTAAGGAACAAAACCATTCCAAGGTTGTATCTTTTAATGACCTAGGAAAAAATCTTAGCCAAGAGCTTGTCTTTGAAAATGAAGTCACTACATAAGGTTGCGTATGTTGACATATGGTTGCTAGGATCTCCTTTACCCCTGTATTTCTCAAATCTAGGTATCTCTATACCTTGTGATATTTGTGCTCTCAATATCTCCAATGAAAATGGGTTTCTTTTGACATATTGTGAAGTTTTTTCATTTTGGTTTTGGTTCAATGAGCACTATTTGTTGTTGGAGGGATGTGACATTTTGCAAAAGTTGGTTTATGACAGAATAATTGGTTTTATTTTGAGATGGAGGGGAATATGGTGGAGGTGTATATGTGTTTGGTAGACAACTAAATTGCAATTTTGTGAAAGGCGAGGGGTTTGGAGATATGATGTTTGAATTCACAAAGCTTTAAAAGAATTTGTAGTGGAAATACCCAAATTTGGAGTGATATTGCTAGTTGGTTTCATTGCTGTAGTAACACTTGGATTAGTATATATAGGAATAGAAGCTATGGTTGTAGGGGGATGAATTTTATATCCTCCTTGACATTGAGTGTATCCCAAAGCTTGAGCACAACTAGCCATTGCAAGAACATGATTATCAATAATGTGAGCTAGGCTACATACAATCTCTATTCTTAGCTTGTTATCAAGCATTCTCATCATGTTATCTATGATAGGAATGACAGTGCCAACGATATATTTTGTAATCACATAGTCTTGAAGTTTTTCTAAGGCTTTTTCCATTTTTTGCAAGTTTTCTTTAGGGACATGAGAAACAATGGTTTCAACATTAGTAGAAGTAGTGGTCATAGGACATGTGACATCAGGGATGGAGTCCAAGATGGGTTGACTAGTGTCAACATTGTGAGTGAAAGAGTTGGAAAACCCAAGATCCATAGCGGATGTACCAGCATAGGATTCCATGAGTCTTGCTACGTCTCACTAAAGTATTCGTAGTATGACACCAGGTTGTGATACATGCAAGTTTCACCAAACCAAAGTGTACCCAAAATGGACAAAAAAAACTAAAGAAAGATCATAAATGCCCAAAAATATGAAGTACAATGCAAGTATTAAACAAGATATTATAATTTTTAGATCTGAAATATGATAATTGATTGATTTTAGATGCAAAAATCTAAAAATGATTACTTTTGAATGCCAATTTTGATTTTAAACAATGTACTATCTTTTGTTGGTGTAATTAATATTTAATTACATTAGCATAAGTTTAACTTAGGATTTTATTTAATTAATTAAGTCTTAGATTGTATTATTAGGAAAATCATTAATAATGGGGTCATCCCCCTTTCCATGTATTTAGGAGATAATATTCCTTCTAGAATATCATCTAGAACTTATCTCAATCAGTTCATCATTCCCTAGGTAGTTAGTTAGGGTTTACATGTTGTCAAATGTTGTTTGATCATGACACATGGCAACATCATAGCTTCTACATCTCACCCTTTCCTATATAAGGAGGTTTATTGTATAATTTGTATCATACTTTATCATTTCTCATACCTCATCATTTGAGAGGTCTTAATATCAAGCAAGCTCATTCTTGCATATCCTCTTGTGGAAGGCTTATCATTGTTTTTGTAGGTGCTCTTGGGTGTCGAGCTAATCTCCAGCTCTTACATGGTATCAAATCCCTTCCTGCAAGACCCTTCCCAAATCTAGGGATTGAGCTATGGTTGTAAGATCTTGGTAACCTTTTGAGGTTGTCTCCATATTAGGGTTTTCTCATAGGGTTACTCTTGGCTCGTGTTCAAGGAAATCTGAGCTTATATCTGAGTCCAGGGTTGTTGAAAAAGTTAGGATCGACTTTTGTTTCGTCAAAATCCGAAATATTTGGCCAAAGTTATGAGGGTTTGAAGTTTTGCAAAATTTAGAGATTAGAGACCTTCAGGAGCATTTTCACCTTGAATTGACCTCACCATCTGTTCTAGAGAGTCTGAGAGACAAAAAATGATATATAATATACCCTATTTTGGTGTCGGTTGTTCGTGAGTCAATTTTTTTTACCCGACAGGCGGTATGACCTGCTAGGTACAAGATACGATATATTTGTAAAATAAAAAATCTAAATTTTTATATGTTCTGCATCAACTTTATTTTTAATTCCATCAGGATTTTTATAAAAATATTTGGGTTTGCATATTTTATTGGGCATATTAAATTATTTGTGGGGGTTTAAATTTTAAAAATCTGGAGAGTTATTAATTGTAGGTCCGACTTGCACATTGGTTAGCCCCTTTGTACCACCGAACTGTCATATCTGACAATCTTGTCGGCCACGATCAAATTTTCAGCCACCGGTAGCTTCTCCCCACTCTCTGCTCACCACCGCCCTCTACAGGTTTTTCGGCCACTATTTTTTCTTTTGCTAGCTTCGACTACTCACAACCCATGGCTCCAATACCCCCGAGCTCTCAGTCATATTGCAGCCCCGGGGGGGGTCTATTGTCAGTTGGTGGCACTAAGATCAGTGCCACCTTATCACTACCTGAGAACCACCCTACCACTGCTCAGGTGGCATTTTTTATTTTTGCATTTTTCTGACCCACGGTCATATTGAGGACCTGGAGCTAGCTGAAGGGGCTGAAATTTTGTGCCCATTTAGCCTTGGAGTACCTAAATTTCCCTAAAACAGTTGTTTTTTTTCATTTCGCCATAACGTTATATCAAAATTTTGCAAACAAGATATCGTTGGAAAGCTTATTCGGAGTACTTCAAAGTGGTGTAGGCCATTTTTCTAGATTTTTCTATAGGTGCAAATCATATCCATTTGAAGTTAGATATCCCATTTCAACCTCTGAGCTCATAAATTTCAGCTAGTTTCTTTGATTTTGGTGATTCAAGTTGTGTTTGGAAGCTATTCATGAGCTCTTTCATTGTGCCCATGCACTTTTTCTAGATTCAACACCAGGTATTATTTATTCAGTATTTTATGTATTTTTCATTTTGATTGATTTCTTGGACATCCTGATTCTTGGAGAGGTTTTATCATATTGGGAAGACTTCATTTGCAGTATATATCATATTTGTGAGTTTCTAATTGATATTGAAGGATATTGTCTTTTTAAATTGGAGATCTATCATAGTTCATTATGGGGTTTTCATTTCATCCTTCTTTGATTATGTTAAAAAAGGGAAACTATACACAATGGAGAAATGGTATCATCACACATCTTTGATGACTTCATTTGTTACCATATTTTTATAATCTTGTTCCCCTCCTGGTATTGATAGTAAGAAATTTGCATGGAATTGCAAAAGGGATCATGTCTTAGGAGTCATTGCAATGCATATTGATGTTTCCACTTTGAAAAGTGTTGATCATTGTGATTGCCCTCACACTCTTTGGACTAAAATTTGGGAGATACATGGTGATCATGATACTCAACCATTCCTAGATGATCCTATTTCAAATTGTCTTGTGCCTCTTTGTCTTTCAGACATGATACCCTATGATGCAGATACTATGCAGGAGTTTGAATATTTGATATACTTTAAATCTTCAGATGAGGACAATGTTGGGATAAGGTGCCATTAACCTTGTAAATCCCAATATTGTATTTATTCATTTTATTATTTGTTATTAGTAATCACCCATAAGGAGTTGTACACGTTTCATCGACAGTGGTAAAAATTATTTACTATCCACGGTAAGTTTCAAAGTTATCGATGGTAATTACAAAGTGACTATTACTGTTGGTAAATGTAAAAACTTATGGTAAAAGAGGTTAGGAATTCCTTTTGGAGAATTAGTTATATTAGGCATGTATGACACACGTCATAATGTTTGGTGGGTGCATGTAAATAATCTATGACAGCTGCAAGTTATCATAAGATTCTATGACACTACGACGCAAATGACGGATATGGTTGTTGTATATTTTCTCTATTTAGCCCTAGGCACCCATCTTGGGTTGCATGCATGTTGGAGGTATTTATAACAGTTATGACATGCCATAAGATGTTGTAAGTTTCCATGCATGGATATGGGCACCCAACTTTGGAAGGGTCTTTTTGACACTTGTACGTTGCATGTTGATGCCACTTTGATGCTTGTATGTGGGAGAGAGAAAGTGGACACCTAGGCCTTGTTGGAGATATTTTATATAAGTATTTGCCATGGATTTATTGCTGTATAACAGTTTTATAGGTACCCAGGTTTTGCCAGAGTGAAGTTTGAAAGACAGAGGAAGTGAATGTATTTGTAATCTCCTTTTATGAAGATAATACAACTTGGCCTCTTTTTCTTGGTGGAGTTTTTTACCCAAAAGGGTTTTCTCCATGTTAAATATTATGTTGTGTACTTCATTCTACTTCTTGTATATTTCTATATTGTGGGTTTATATTTTATGTTACAATCTCCATTGATAACACACTTAAAAGATTGTAGAAATTTATCTTAAATTAGATTTCCATTGAAGTAGTGTTGCTTTCATTTCTAACATTCGGTATCAAAGTCTAGCGAGCTTTGACTCTTGGGTGGTAGTGTGGAAGTTGTAGCTATAGTGAGAGATTTGGTTGTATTTGTTTTGTAGATCTTGTGTTAAAATTATGTTTGTATCCACCCTTGCATCAACCTCTCACTTGGACATTGAAAAGTTCAACGGTGTGGGGTATGAGTTGTGGAAGCTGAAAATGGAATATTTGTTTGAAGAAAGAAACCAGTGGTTGGCTGTCAAAAAAGATAAGAAACCCAATGATGTCTCTCAAGATGACTGGGATAGATTGGATAAGAAGGCACGGGGAACCATCTGGTTGTGTCTTTTAGATTCTGTCCTGTTGAATGTTGCAAAGGAAGAGATCGCATATAAATTGTGTAATCAGTTCGGTGAGACCTACCAAGCCAAGAGTATGGTAAATAAACTTTATTTAAAATAAAAGTTTTTTTCTTTGAAAATGAAAGAGGGTGAGTCAGTTGTAGAGCATTTAAATTATTTTAATTTATTGATGAGTCAACTTGCTTTAGTTGATGTTGAAGTAGATGAGGAAGATAAATGTATCTTGCTTCTTTGTTCTTTACCTGAATCATGGGAGAATGTTATTCTTTCTATCACTGCTAACCTCATAGATCTGAAGGTGGATGCCCTTGTTACAGTTTTACTGGCACATGAATCGAGGAAGAATAATATGGATAGTTCAGGGGATTCTCTAAGTGTCAAGGGAATGTCTAAGGAAAGGGGACCAAAACGAGATCTGAAAGGGGCTAAGGATAAGTCCAAGGGCCATTCTAAGACTCCTGGAAAGAAGGAAATAGTTAAGTGTTGGAATTGTGATAAAAGGAACATGTAAAGAAGGAGTGCAGACACCCCAAGAGGGAGAATGCTTATGATAAGTCCTCAAATGCAGGTGAAGATGTTTTAATTTATGCTTGTAATGTTGTTTCTAATGATCACTGGTTGGTTGAATAAGGATGCTCATTCCATATGACCCTGCATAAACAATGGTTCTCCACATATGATAAATATGATGGAGGTAATATATACCTTGGAGAAAAATCTTTATATCCGATTGTTGGGAAAGGAAAGGTATTGTTGTGTTTCAGTGATGAGAGGATTAAAACCCTCCCTAAAGTTTATCATGTTCTTGGATTAGCTATAAATTTGATTTATGTTTCAAAACTGAATGATTTGGGAATGCATGTAACTTTTGACAATCATGGTTGTAGATTAGTGAGAGGAAACTTGGTGGTAGCAAAGGGGAAGAGATTTGGAAACTTGTTCAAGCTTGAAGCCACTACAATTAGTAATGCCTCCTATGTATCTGAGGCTAGTACTAAAATTGCATGTATGTTGTGGCACCATAGATTGGACCACACAAGTAATAATGTATTAAAAACTATTAAGAATAAAAAAATTGTTGGACGGTTTATCCTATTTTGATGAGGACTTTGATTTCTGTGAACATTGTGTGTTTGGTAAATGAAACAAAAAATCTTTTCCTTCAAGAAGCAATAGAGAAAAAGAGAAGTTATAAATTATTCATGCGGATGTGTTTGGGCCTGTGGATATTGAATCTATCAAAAAATATCGTTATTTTGTTACCTTCATTGATGATGTATCCAAATTTACATGGATTTATTTTATGAAACATAAATCTGAAGTTTTCACTAAGTTTAAGGAACTCAAAGTCTTAGTAGAGAACCAATCAAGTTTAAAGATTAAAATATTAAGATCTGACAATGGAGGGGAATATTTCTCTAAGGAATTTGATGATTTTTGCAAGCATGCAGGTATAATCAGACAAAAGACAACTCAACATACACCACAATAGAATGGTGTTGCAGAAAGGATGAATCAAACAATTATGGAAAGAACCAAAAGTATGTTGAGTGATTCACAGTTGGATAAATGATTTTGGGCAAAGGTTGTGGGTACTTCTTGCTACTTGATAAATAGATCTCCTTGTAAGGCTCTTGATTCGACTCCTTATGAAGTGTGGACAGGTAAGAAACCTTCAATTTCACATTTAAGGGTTTTTGGCTGTAAGGATTTTGTTCGTGTGCCTAAGGAAAAGCGATCTAAGTTGGATCCCAAAAAAAAAAAGTGTACATTCATTGGATATGGTGATAATGTTAAAGGTTATAAGCTTTGGAATCCACTAACCTACAAGATTATATTTTCTAGAGATGTTATATTTAGGGAACCTAGAGTTATTTCTGAACCAAAACAACCAAAAGGAAATGAAGAAAATGGAAAGAGAGTGCACTTTGAGTTAGAGCATAGAGATGCACCTGGGGAAGAACAAAATGATGGATTAGGGGTGAAGAAGAATAAGAAGATTCAAGTATTTCTAATGAAGATGAATCTATTGTTACATAAGAAGTTGGTACAAATGATCATGTGGAACAACCAGCTGAGTGTCTTACTCCACCCTTGAGGAGATCCACAAGATAAAAGAATCCTATTGATAGGTATAGCCCACCAGATTTTTGTTGTGCATATGCTTTATTGAGTACTAACGATGAAACTAGATCCTATAGGGAAGCTATTTTTGTAGATGATAGTGAGTCTTGGAAGTTAGCCATGCAGGAGGAGATGATGGCCTTAGACTCTAATAACACCTGGGATCTTGTTCATTTTCCCAAAGGAAGAAAGGCCATAGGAATTAAGTGGGTCTTCAAGAAGAAGTTTGGAGAAAATGGTTCATTGGAGAAATACAAGGCTAGACTGGTAGCCAAGGGATAATCCTAGAGAGAGGGAGTTGATTTTGTTGATATATTCTCTCCTATTGCTAAATTGACTTCTATTAGATTTCTCTTATCCATTGTTGCAACTTATGATTGAGAGATTGAGACAATGGATGTTAAGACTGCATTCTTGCATGGAGATCTTGAAGAAGAAATATATATGAAACAACCTACAAGTTTTGAGGTAAAAGGAAAAGAACATTAGGTTTGTAGGTTGAAGAGGTCTCTTTATGGTTTAAAATAGTCCCCCAGAATGTGGTATCAAAAGTTTGATTCTTTTGTTTTGAAAATAGGTTTTGTTAGAAGCAAGGAGGATCACTATGTTTACATTCACTGTGTTGGTGATTCTATGTTAGTTATTGTTTTGTATGTTGATGACATGTTATTTTTCAGCAATAGTAAGGATATGATCAGTGAGCTTAAAGACCAACTTTCAGGTGCATTTGATATGAAGGATGTTGGAGCTTCCAGGTATATTCTAGGAATGGATATCAGAGGGGACAAAGGTAAGGAAAAGCTTTGGTTATCACAAAGTAAGTATGTGAATACTATTTTGCAGAGGTTTAGTATGCAAGGTTGTAATCTAGTTAGAGTTACTTTAACGATTGGTACTAAGCTTTCATTAGATATGTGTCCAAAGACTATGGATGATCTTGAGGATATGTCTAATGTTTCATATGCTAGTGTTGTAGGGAGTTTGATGTATGCAATGGTTTTCACTAGACTAGATATTGCACAAGCAGTGGAAGTTTTGAGCAAATTTATGTCTAACCCTGGTAGACAACATTGGAATTATGCAAAGAGGGTGTTTAAATATCTTGTAGGTACTTCTGATCCTTGTTTTGTTTATTATGGTACTAATAGTGCTAAAAAATATTTGGACATACAGGGTTTTGTTGATGCAGATTGGGCAGGTGACTTGGATAGTCGAAGGTCCACTAGTGGCTATGTATTTACTCTGTTTGGAGGTGCAGTGAGTTGGATGAGTAAGAGGCAACCAATAGTTGCTTTGTCTACCACTAAATTAGAGTATATGGCTGCTACTCATGTCTCTAAGGAGGTAGTTTGGTTGAGGAGACTATGTACAGGTATTGGATTTGATTGTAGGAGCATTCAAATTGGTTGTGATAGCCAGAGTGCTATTTGTTTGACCAAGAATCCTATGTATCATGCTCGGACTAAGCATGTTGATGTATAGTATCAATTTGTTCAAGAGTTGGTTACAAATGGACAAATTGAGTTGAAGAAGATAGACACTCTAAAGAATGTTGCAGATTCATTGACCAAACCTGTGAGCATAGAGAAGTTCGTGTGGTGCAGAGAGGCCATGGGCCTCGTTTCTAGTTCTTGATTATTTTTGTTTGTTTTCCTATGGGTTGATTTACAATGTATAATGTCAAGTGGGAAAATGTTAGGATAAGGTGAAATTAACCTTGTAAATCCCAATATTGTATTTATCCTTTTATTATTTATTATTTGTAATTACCCATAAGGAGTTGTACAAGTTTCATCGATAGTGGTAAAAATTATTTACTATCCACGGTAATTTTTGGATTTACCGACGGTAATTACGAAGTGACTATTACTGTTGGTAAATGTAAACTTATGGTAAAAGAGGTTAGGTGTTTCCTCTTGGAGAATCAGTTATATTAGGCATGTATGACACATGTCATAATGTTTGGTGGGTGCATGTAAAGAATCTATGATAGTTGTAAGTTGTCATAAGATTCTATGACACTATGATGCATATGACAGATATGGTTGTTGTATATTTTCTCTATTTAGCCCTAGGCTCCCATCTTGGGTTGCATGAATGTTCGAGGTATCTATGATGGTTATGATGTGTCATAAGATGTTGTAATTTTTCATGCATGGATATGGGTACCCAACTTTGGAAGGGTATTTTTGACACTTGTACATTGCATGTTGATGCCACTTTGATGCTTGCATGCGGGAGAGAGAAAGTGGACACCTAGGCCTTTTTGGAGATATTTTTTATAAGTATTTTCCATTTATTTGTTGCTGCATAACAATTTTACAGGTACCCAAGTTCTGCCAGAGTGAAGGTTGAAAAATAGAGGAAGTGAAAGTATTTGTAATCTCCTTTTGTGAAGATAATACAACTTGGCCTCTTTTTCTTGGTCGATTTTTTACCCAAAAGGGTTTTCTCCACATTAATTATTTTTTTGTATGAACAACACTTCATTTTGCTTCTGGTATATTTATGTATTGTGGGTTTATATTTTATGTTACAATCTCCATTGATAACACACACTTAAAATATTGTAGAAATTTATCTTAAATCATATTTCCATTGAAGTAGTGTTGCTTTCATTTCTAACAGATGACGAGGGTTCTTCAGATGATCCTTCTCCATCAGAGACAGTTGATGTACCTTCACCTTCAATGATTCCTTGTATAGATTCATTAATTGAGACTCCTATCATTCCTATTCAATAGGAACATTCTAATGGTGGTGATTCATTGAGCACGTCCAATGATTCATTATAACAAGTATCTAATTGTCTTCCTGATTGGGATTCCTATCTATCAAACATTACATCCTTGTTTGTGGAGTCTCAAATTTCAAATTTGGAGGACACATTTGAGGGGACATCTCTCTTGTTTGATGACAACCATTGCACACATGTTGTCAAACCATCATCGTGTTTGGATATTATTCAACATCAATTTACACATCATCCTAGTTTGTCACCTTCTTCATTGATTGGGCATGTACTTGACTTGATTGTGGCATCTTCATCTTCATCAGGCAATGAGACACATGAGAAAATTTTAGAGACACCATCATCATCCATATTTATTCTTCCTTCCTTCAATTCCTATCCGAAATGGGAAGCACTCTTGCACTTGTACATGGTCTTGTTTCTTCCAAAAGGGAGACAAGTTGTTTGTCGACATTGGATCATGTTTTGTCTGTAGACACTTACCATTTTTACAGGTGATCACAGATTGTGGGGGGTCTACATAGTCTCTCTCTTTCCCTCCTATGGGGGGACTATTGATTGTATTGTATCCATGTGACAAATGGTGTACTTGGGGGGTATCATGGAGTCCTCCATCCTTTCTCACTTTTCTGCATTTCATCTCCTTTTTGGAGAGGGGTTTTCTTCCCATTGGTTTTTCCCCTTTGCTTCGTTTATGGGAGATTAGTTACATTTCATATCATTTGTAAATGGGTACCTAAAATATCCATCATGTAGTTGGGACCTATCATCCATCATCATCATTGCATAATCATTGCATCTTTCATTTCCTCCCTAAGTTTCACTTATGGGGGTGTTGGTGTAATTAATATTTAATTACACTAGCATAAGTTTAACTTAGGCTTTTATTTAATTAATTAAGTCCTAGGTTGCATTATTAAGAAAATCATTAATAATGGGGTCATCCCCTTTTCCATGTATTTAGGAGATAAGATTCCTTCTAGAATATCATCTAGAACTTATCTCAATTAGTTCATCATTCCCTAGGTAGTTAGTTAGGGTTTATATGTTGTAACATGTTATTTGATCATGACACATGACAACATCATATAGCTTCTACATCTCACCCTTTCCTATATAAGGAGGGTTATTGTATCATTTGTATCATACTTTATCATTTCTCATAACTCATCATTTGAGAGGTCTTAATATCAAGCAAGCTCATTCTTGCATATCCTCTTGTGGAAGGTTTATTGTTGTTTTTTCATGTGTTCTTGGGTGTCGAGCTAATCTCTGGATCTTACATCTTTCACCTATTGAACTAAATGCAAACTACAGAAATATGCAATTTCTGAAACTGAAATATAGATCTTCAAGTACAGGAGAATGAAGTTGATAGAGATAAAGCAATGTGAAAATTTTTGGAAAATCACTTGTACCAGGATAGGTTTGCCCTAGGGCGAATGAGTCCTAGGATATGCTTCTAAAAAAATTAAATTTGAGTGTTTAACTTGATATTTAAGCTCACTGTTCCTAATTGCAAATAGATTCTTCAGTGACAATTTTTCCATAAATATGATGAAATGCAAATGCAATTTAAATGATAATGTATGAACAAAATGACAACTTTTTTGAATGCAATTTTGAATGAAATGTTGAGCTAAATGATTGAAACACACCTTAATGCAAGCTATTATGTATAATGCATGAACTATTTTTGGTTTTTTATGAGTTTAAATGATGCAAACATACAATATGTAATCCTAAATGAAATATAAAACAAGATTATGTAAAACCTAGATCTAAGGTTTCAAGGATCTCCAAATCAGAAAAGGTATGATTTAAAATGTCAAGTTCACCAACTTGAAATGTTGGGAAAAAGATCCTTGAAAAATAAGGGAGAATTTTCTCTATTTATGTCTTTCCCTAAGGGAATTTTATTAGGAAAGAGATCACAAAGTGTAAAGATTGAATTTCAACCTCAATGGTGAGTCAATCAAGCCTAGGTCTTAGTCCTTAGGACAATACGATAGATTTGAAACCAAATTAAAATGATTTTTAATGTTCAAAATAAATGAATTATAAGACCTAATAAAAATGAAAATTCTCAAAAGTATAGAAACTAAAATCACAATTTGCAAGAAGATCCAAGAAGGGTTTGGACACATGCACCTGTCAAAATAAATGTTTTTGAGACCTGCTGAAGTACTAGTTCACCCTTGAGCCAATGAGTCCTAGTTAGGGCTTCTAAAAAGCTTTTGGTAGTCCTCTGATGCTAGTTTTTAGCTTTTGTTTGGAATAGGTTCCATTGTCAGAAAGTAAAAAATAAATCCTACAATCTAGTTTCCATGGCTTGACAACAATGATGACAACTTATGCAACAATATAAAATTTCTCTTCAAGATCTTCAATCCTTCTTCAACCTATAATCTAGACATACACAAAGAGAGAAAATATTTTGTTTGAATGGGGGTTTTCCTTAGTCAAACCCCAAGTTTGGTAATTAAACCTTGATAGAAAGATAACGATAATGGAGAAGGAACTGATGAATGAACAATGCTTGCTACAACTCATCAAACCTTCAATGGATTCCCTTAGAGGACTGAAGACAAACACATCACTCCAAGGAACTCGATCTTACTTTTCTTGATGGATTTGGACACTTGAAAATGCTTGGATTCTTTAGGATCAACAATGCATGTTAGCCTTCACAAGATGACATGAACACACATAAGCTTGAACATGATGTTAGGATCTTGATTGTTGTAACAAATGACTGATAAATCTTCTCTTGAATGCTCAATTATGCTCTTGCCAAAATAATTTCTCATGAGAATATTTTCATAAAGAGTGTTAGCTTTGAATTGATAAAAAGTGTATTTATAGGTGCTTATCTAATTTATCGAAAATTAGATTCCAAAAGGCGCAATTGCAAGTTGAATTTGAATCATTAAAATACCACTAAAAAATATATTTAAAAATGGGTCTAAGGACTTAAAGGGGACCCACTCACCCTTGGGTGAATGGGTCTTGGCCTATAAGTCTAGGACACACATGCTCCAATGTGATTTAATTATCGATTGCATTAATTGAATGTCGATTTTCCTTTTGGAAAACGAGAAAAATAAGGCTTTGGAATGCATAATTTGGTAAATTAAAAACTTAATTAAGTCCAATAAATTAAGGAACCCGGACATAGTGTGAAATTGTAAAGGTATACAATTTCCTACACAACACTAATTTTTTTATCTTTATTTGAAGATTATAAAATTCAATATCCAAACTTATCTAGAGCTTTGATTCACATTTGAAGTTAAACCATTTTGTATAGTTTTGAAAATAACTATCACCAACCTTTGTAAATCATGTATATTCAATTCATAATTGTCTATTTATGCCTACAATAAATAATCAACTCTTCTATATGAAGACTAATGTAAGAAAGGTGACAATGGTATGCAGAAAACCAGGTTGAAACCAATTGATTGCATTATTGCAACACTATTATTTTACGTCCTACAACAACAACAAAATTCAAAGCATGATTTCAATTTCAAAAAATATCTTTTTATCATTTTAAAATGTGAATTATGATTTTAATTCAATAAAAAATTGTGCATCATTAGTAATGAACTTTTTATAAAGGTGATACATAACCCATAAAAAATATATTCATAATGTAAAAAATAGTAAATTACATATTATTGTAGTTGTGAGAGAGTCAAATAATAAGGGGGGAAGTGGAGTACTCAAGGGGATAAAATATTTAGAATCATAAAATCCAAGAGCATAAATAAAATTTAAAGCTAAAAGTACAAATTAAAAAGAGTTAGCAGAAGAAGAAGATGAAATGTTGACAAATTTCTTAGGAGACACTAGCTCCAAAGTGGATGTGGATGTAGGATATGCAACAGGGGCTTGAGGAGGAACATGCCTATACAATTATTTGAGTTTCATGAAGACCTCTAAGACCTTAGTTTATAGATTCTCTCCAAGTGGGAACTATGTGCATGCAGGTGTGCATGAAGACAACTTCATAATTATTGGTCAAACCAATCTATACAACATTATAAACATGGGAAGATACCTCACATTATTTTAACATGTCATGGGGAATAAACCTCCCAATAGAATATCACCCATTTTTTTAATTATAAGTAGCAAAATATTGATTGTAAATAGTTGATGGAAGAAGACAATCCTAAATATACCCATACATTAACTTATTTAGGAAGTCTAAATTATGGACCAAGTCCAGCAATTAGATAAAAATTGTGAGACTATATCAGAGCAATAGAGCACCCTTTTGCTATATTTAATAAAATATTCACCTAATATGGAGTTGAAGGCATGTTCAACACGTGGACAGTCAACTGAAAAAATCTTTTATGGTGAAATCAATTGGGCCTAGAATGGGTTATTCCCATTTCTATGGTGATATGTAGATACTCTTATTCCTTTAAATCTCAAATATTTTGCTATGATGTAAAGATGAAGAGGTGAAATATGAAAGTTGAAACAATAAGAGACCATCAATATGAAGTTAATTTTTTTTTAGCCAAATAAGACAATTAAAGAGATATTTATCAATTGTAATAGTTTTGTCGGATGCATATATTTGTGAAAAATATTAAATCATAGTTTCAAAAAATATCTTTTACACATTGTCCCAAGCTATGAGTATTGAAAGAGAAAATCGTAACAAAATGATATAATGTTTTAGAACGATATTTTTCTTCAATGTAATCTACATTGATCTATGAATAAGGCATACAATATTGTTCAAATAAATAGGAATTATTCAAATAGTGATATCAAATATCATTGAAGGTGTTTATTGTAAAATGTATTGAAGAATAAGCTTATCATCCATTGTATATTTATCCAAATTCATTTGTTGTTGGTGATACAAGTACACAGACTAATAAGTTCTACATTGAATTTTGTAGATCATCAATAGACAAATCAAATGTAATAGTGTTAGTAGTAGATACATGAGTAAAATTAGCCATATATGGAATACTTATATTATAATTGATATTTTTTGTGTTATTTATGTCAATATTGTGAATCACAAAGATAATATCTTCCAAGAATGGGTGAACATGTTAGTTTTTAATTTTATTTGATAAAATTTTTATATCAAAGTTCATCATGGAAATTATATCAATTTTGGTGGTGTTAACAAGAGTAGGCTTATCAATAGAGATAAAGGAGGGTTGGAACCATGGAGATGGACATGAAGTAATTAAATTTCTACCAATGACATTTTGACACAATGTTTCAAAATTGAACAATTCAAATATAGTCGAAGAACAGATATTAAGATTAGATTTAGAACCATCTAGGCTATAGTTTCATAGAGGAAATGGGGTGCCAATATTGCTACTAAAAGTGGTGCTAATATATTTAGGAAGAGATGCGAGTACTTCTAAATTACTGGAACCACCTCCAAGTAAGTACCAATTCTTGTCCATCATATTTGATAAAGACTACATATCATTAACCATGACAATGTGAGAAAAATTATTATTAGTTGGAGAATTTAATCCAACTTATTCTATTTTTGAATTAGTTTAACTATTATTAGCTAAAGAATAATACAAAACCTTGGTGGATTGAGGAAAAAATTGCTCTAATATTGAGCTAGAGTCCAAAATAGACAAGTGAACACTAGATTGTTTGTTGGAGAAGTTGTGTGGCTTTGAATTGATATATATGAAATTTGTAATTGCCATGTTTTCTTTCATAGACATTGTTGCCATATCATAAGAAATTTTTTTTTTTTCTATTGTATCAAAACTTTCCAACCATTGAAATTTTTGTGATTTAGAATCCCAAATTTTTATCATAGCGATCCCAAGCATGTTTTCTAGCACCTATATATGACCTATCCTCTGTATACTATTCAAGAAATGGTTTTAGCTTGAATCATTTACTTGGATTGTTAGGATATAGATTTCTAAAGCAATTTATTTAATTTTTTTATTTTTAAATGTAGATCCCAAAGTAGATAATTTAACAATAGATTCCTTGCACAAGAGGTTGCATGGTTTAAAACTGATGTAGAAAAAAGTTGTGAATGCATTATTACCTCTCTTTGATATAACAATCATATTATAAGCATATTCGACTTCTTCTATTGTGTCAAAGATTAAAGCCATTATCATTTCTTCAACTTGGGGTTTTTTATTTATAAAGCATAATGACTCGATCCATGTTTTCTAACACCTCTATATCACTTCTCCATCACTTCTTTTAATTTTCTAGATAATAATTACAACTTTGTTAAAGCATTTTTCACTTCCACATTAATCAATTTTAAATTATCTATAAATTTTCATCACAAATTATTAATTCATATTTCACAAGAAATAAACACTAATGCAAATCAAGATAAATTGCATTAAATAAAACCATAAGAAAGTACCCAAAATAAAAGAAATTTTAGTATGATAAATTCACAATTTAATTGCTTCACAACTATACATTATTGAAAGTGACATCTTCATATTACTTCTTGCATGATTGAGATTTTTAGAATAATCAAATGCCAAACAAGTAACACATGACTAATACACTACTTATGGCCAATATTAAAAATAACTTTTTTTTTTTACTAAGATCATAGCAATGCAATGAGTATCAACATTTAAGTTATTAGTATAATAAACCCCATTAACATCATGTCATCAAAATCAAGGTCAAAATTTTAATTTCTTGTTGTGCATAATTTTCTCATTTTTTTTTTATGTCCTCCAAAAAGCATACATTGTAAAAACATTTGGCTTACTAGGAAATGAGTAATTGTCAAGCACTATGTTATCTAAATTTTCATATTAATCACTTGTGGACTAATAAAACACAATTATACTAGGTTCCCCTTTTGAATTATTTTGAGTTTTTAACTAAAATATTATAAAATTTTGGCATGCTAGATAGTCATGATGCCTTTACAATTATCATTCTTGAATTGAGATTATCAGTTAAACCAAATAAATATTTTACATATGCACTTAAGACGAGATAGACATGACAATGTTAAATAAAAATCATGCATGTATATTTACAACATGCACAATTATTGGTTTCCATGTCGTAAGATAAATATAAATTCACATTTAACAAAAATATAGAACAATTGCATTAGTTTATGGTTCAAAAAATGGTTTTTCTTATTTTTTAATAATATTTTTGTTTCATTTGGTAAATTATTCTTGATGCATAGCATTTGAGTTCTATGACTTGGTAAATTTATTTTGGTTAGCCTTCAGCCAAATGTTATGGTCTAGAGGTATCTCAACCTTTGGCTTCTTTGATTTGATAAATTTGGGTTGAAACCTTCAACTTTTTTGATATGATAAAATTGTTTTTACACCTTTAACTTCTTTGATTTCATGAATTTGTCTTGAGTGGTGATGTTCATATTAAGATTCAAAATCTATGGTATTCTCCATATTTGGATTCTTTAATTTGGTGAATCTATCTTGAAGATTACCCTTTGGCTTTAATCCCATTATCTAAAATTAGATCTCAACACTCGATTTATTTTATGTGAATTTGTCTTAATGGGTAAACTTAAACTTAGATGCATAATCTAGAGATGTGTCAATATCTAGCTTTTTTGATGTAGTGATTTTGTCTTAAGAAGTAGCATTTAGCTTAGATGGCATGTGTTGTAGGTATCTCAACATTTTTCTTTTTTTATTTCTCAATTTTATCTTGTAGGATAAAAATTAGCTTAGAAGTCATGTTCTAAAGGCTTCACTTTGATCAAAACCACACAGGACTTAGACCATCCTTTTAATTAAAAAATATGGTTTTTTGGTGAATTTGTATTGGTGGATAACTGTTAGCTTAGATGTCACAATCTAGAGATAGCTCAATCTCCAACTTAATTTAGTGATTTTGTCTCAAAGAATAACCTTTGTCTTAGATGTCATGTTTTAGAGGTATCTCAACCTTTTACCTCTCTGACTTGAAAAATGTCTTGCATGATAACTGTTAACTTAGATGTAATGTCCCTTTTTTACCATTTCCTTATTTTTCCTTAAATAAATAACCCTAACTCATAATAATAATTGTATATTTGATTGTAAATATTAATTTTGTATGATTTTATGGTGAACTCCTCAAAACCCCAGGATCACCTACAAGACAATAATAACTTCCACAAGAGAGAGATGGCAGAAAAATCATGCTATGATTATGGATGCAATATTTCCATATTGGATTTTACAATGTACATATGATGCCTTGCTTATAAAGACAAGTTGTGAGATAGGATTAGATAAGATCATGAAATATGTCTTAATCCTGTACAATGAGACAACTACCTCAATAAATATTAAATGACCTAGGACGCAAGTATTGAATACCAAAATATAAGATAAGATCTAGTGACGACTAATGCTAACTAGAAAGGTTCCCTTTTAGGACCTAAATGGACATAACATGTAAATATGACCTAAATAGGTAAAACACCTATTTACACTAACAAATTTATCCTAAAAAATATAATTTTGATATACATACTTCAAATTTAAAGCTTATAACATTGTTTTAAAAATATAAAATTTATTCTTGAGTCTCTTCTATAATATTTCTTTTAATTTGTAGTTATCTCTCTTTGTATAAATTCCTTAAAATATATCCAAATTCTGCAAGTTACGGGTTTTCATCCTTTAACTTGACAAGAGATTGTGGGTTTTCGTCTTTCAATTTATATCATGAGGGGTTCCCTCAAGTTAAATGAATTGGTGTTCCATACTCCAAAGAAGTAAAGATAAAATATTAAAAATATGTATTCTTTGTATGGTGCCTACTTCTCCTCGTTTGGTATCAATTATGTATATTTTTCCTTTAGTATTAATGTAAAGATGAAAACAAGCTCACAAATTCCTCTCTAAAACTCTCACAACACAGATTACATAGAAAACAAAATATTGCAACAAACTTCAGAAACTTGTTTGCACATGGAACCAATGGAATACTTTATTCATCAAATCTGATTACAATGAAGTTTCAATCTCTAATGGATCAAGAAACAACAAATTATCTCCCTACATGCATCACACATACAACTAGAAATTAATCTCAGACAAGCTATGCTCAGACATATGAGCTCTTACAAACAGAACCACCTCCCAACTCTTTTAAACCACCTACAACACTTGCAACATCAAACTAGTTATTCTAGGATCTTCATGGACTATTTTTTATCAGTCCAAACCTGAAAATAACATACCCAAACATGCCTTCAAAGAAAATCCACACCTCCTTTCTCTCTTCTCAAAAAATTCCTTTGAAAAATTATTTCATTGCTTTCAAATTCTTGATTCTCCACTACCTTGCTTAGAGGAATTAATTCCATATTTTAATTTTTTTCCTTCTTTTCCTAGGTACACCAACTTCTCTAGCTTCATATTCAAACCTCTAAAAATAAATAAAATCACCACAATATCTATTCCAAGAAACTTGGTCAAAGATAGGGGTTGCAGTTTTAATTCCCCACTTGCAAATCTTGAAAAAGCAAAAAAAAGAAAACCAGGTCCTGGGCGCTCACCTCTCTATCCCTAATTTTTAGGGTCGTGATTTTGTGCTTTAAAACATCATTATCCCATTTCCAATGCCCCATATTGTGTTTTCAATTATTTTGCAATTTAAATGCTTTAATTCTACTTTTTTGCTTTACACCTCACTAGTCATTTTGACAAAGTGCAGCGATAATTTAATTTCTTGGATAAATTATTTTTAGATAAATAATTTTCCAATCTTCATAATTTAATCCAAGCCAAAATTAATTTATTTCAAAATCCAAAAATGCTTAGTCAAAAATTCACCTCTTTTTGTTGATATAGGATTGCTAGTTACCATGGATGCTCCTGCATCAGACACTTGTGGTAGAAATAAAGTGATCTTATCAATTTTCAAGAGGATATCCAAGATGAATAAGAAGCATCCTCAACAGGCCTTCCAATCCATTTTACCAAATACTCCATGTATTTCCTTCTCCTAGTGCTCTTACTCACCCTGCAATCAAGAATAGTTTCAATCTACTCTTTCTTTGAACTTGGTACTGATGCTTGTTTCTACACATCTTCTGCACATTCATCATTTTCAAACTCATGAAACATGGTTGGATCAAAAATATTGAAAATTGGTGAAATATTGAGCTCACTTGGAAATTCTACTTCATAAGCATTACCCGATTCATGTTTTCTCACTATCCGGAAAGGTCCAATTATTTTCATTTTTAATTTGTTTTAGGTACCAAATGGAAACCTTTATTTTATCAAATGAACCATATCAACTCATAACCAAATTTTAACTCTTTTTATCTTCTCTTCAAATCAACATTAGTTTTATACTAAAAATTCATTTTGTGAATGTGTGCTCTTACCTCTTCATGTAGCCTTTTCATATGATCAGCAAAATCCTTTGCATCTGCACTTTTATTTTCAACTTTGTCAATATTTTTTAGGTCTAAAACAACTCTTGGATTGATATCATAAAAAAATTGGAATGGTGACTTACTCGTGCTTTTGTTTACCGAGTTGTTATAGGAAAATTCAGCTTGCGGTAGAATCAAATCCCCCCCTTTTGGCTTATCTCCAACTATACATCTTAGGAAATTCCCCAAGCTCCTATTCAAAAATTTTGTTTGGACATTTTATTTTGGATGGTATGCTGAAAGAAACTTCAAATAAGTCCTTAGCTTCTTCCACAATGTCCTCCAAAAGTAGCCAACAAACTTTGTGTCTCTATCTGAAATAATGCTCTTCGATAAACCATGAAGTCTCACAATCTCCTTGAAAAACAAATTTTCAATATGAACATCATTAGTCTTTACATGGTGTAAAGTGGGAAATTTTTGAAAACCTATCTACCATCACAAATATAGAATCATGTCCTCTTTGTGTCTTTGGCAAGCCAAGAACAAAATCCATGCTAATCTCCTCCCATGGCCTCTCAGGTACGAGTAGTGGCTGATATAAACTAGTGTTTTGACTAACTCCTTTTGCCACTTGACACGCCCTACAACCTTGCACATATTTTCTTACATCTTTCTACAATTGAATCCAATAATACTTCTCTTTAACAAGTGCAATGGTATTATCAAAACCAAAGTGTCCTGCAAGACCTCCACTATGTTTCTCCCTAATTAAATTCAATCTCATTGAGCTTCTAGGAATACATAATTGGTTACCTTTAAACAACATACCATCTTGGATCAAATAATCCAAACATTTTGTTCTATTTACTGCAATAGGATCCTTACAAGCCTTTCATGCTTCTCCAAAATCTAAATCTCCTTCATACAATTCTTTGAGCTCACCAAAACCCACAACTTCAACTTGCATTTCAACCAACAAACCTTGCCTTCTACTCAAGGCATCTGCAACTCTGTTAGACTTCCCACTCCTATGTTTAAAAAAAAATGTATAAATTTGTAAAAACTCAACCCATTTCATGTGCCTTTAACTCAACTTCCCTTGACTACTCAAGTATTGGAGTGCTTGATGATCGATAAACAAAACAAATTATTTTGGTAAAAGATAATGTCTCTATTTGTTAAGTGCTTGAATGATTGCATAAAACTCTTGATCATAAATTGAATACCTTTTCCTAGCATCATTTAACTTCTTACTAAAATAAGCAATAGCTTTACCTTCTTGGCTCAGAACAACCCCAATAGCATTACCACTTGCATCATAATCTACCTGGAATACCTTGCTGAAATTTGGAAGTGATAAAACATGTTACTTTATCACTTTAGCCTTCAATGAATCAAAACTCTTTGCTGCCCCTGTAGTCCACTTGAATTCCTTCTTATCACCCCTCATGATTTTAATTAGTGGTGCACATATGCTACTAAAATATTTGATGAACTTCCTATAAAAACTTTATAATCCATGAAATGATCTCACCTCCATTACACTCCTTGGTGTTGGCCATTCTAGAATAGCTTTCACCTTTTTCGTGTCCATGTTGATGCCTTCCCTTGAAAAAACAAATCCTAAATACACCAACTCTCTCTTCACAAAGTTGCACTTTTTGAGGTTAATCAACAACTTCTCATCTCTAAGCTTCTAAAAAACAAGTCTAATATGCTTCAAATGCTCTTCTAAAGTTTTACTCAAGATTAAAATGTCATCTAAATAAATAATCACAAATCTTCCCAAAAACTATTTCAACACCTAAACAAATCCTAAATACACCAACTCTCTCTTCACAAAGTTACACTTTTTGAGGTTAATCAACAACTTCTCATCTCTAAGCTTCTAAAAAACAAGTCTAATATGCTTCAAATGCTCTTCTAAAGTTTTACTCAAGATTAAAATTTCATCTAAATAAATAATCACAAATCTTCCCAAGAACTATTTCAACACCTCATTCATTAACCTCATAAACGTACTGGTGCATTGGTTAACCCAAATGACATGACTAATCACTCATACAAACCTTCCTTTGTCTTGAATGCCATGTTCCATTCATCTCATTCTCTTATTTGAATTTGGTGGTATCCACTCTTCAAGTCAATTTTGGTGAACTACTCTGCTCCACTCAAGCAATCCATGATATCATCCATCCTAGGTAATGTAAATCTATACTTAATGGTAATCTTGTTTATTTCTCTAGAATTTATGCACATCCTCCATTCTCCTCCTTTCTTTGGTGACAAAACAACAGGCATTGCACACAGGCTTAAACTCTCTCTTATCAAACCCTTCCTCAACAAATCAACAACTTGTGTATTGACCTCTTCATTCTCTGTAGGTGACATTCTATAAGCTTCCTTGTTTGGAAAACTTGCTCCTGGTACCAAGTCAATTTGGTGAGGAATCTTCCTCATTTGTGGAAGTCCTTTAGGCACATTATTTGAAACAATATCCTTGAACTCTTGCAGCAAATCTGCAACTTCTACAGGGACTTCTTCAACATTTTTATTGTTAGTTTTGGGAATCAAAGTAAAACAAATTTTTTCATGCTTCATATCTTCTAAAAAATTCTTTGCATCAACTAAAAAAACTCTTGAATTGTTGCAAACTTGCACTAAGTCTTCTTTTAGAGGCTTCAACTTATGCTTCACTCCATCCTTGGTTATTGTATATGTATTTGCATAACCATCGTGCATTGCTTTCCTATCATACTACTAGGGTCTTCCTAGCAGATATGGCGAGTGTCCATAGGAAGAATATCACATAGAACTTCATCATAATAGCCTCTTATATAATTTTACCTCGCATTTTTCACTGATCAAAAGCTTCTTGTCATCTTGTACCATGCTATCCGGTATGGATTCAGGTGCTTCTTCCTTTCTAGCAGCAATTTTCTTACCATTTCTTCAAACACAAGATTTTCTATGCTCCCACTATCAATAATTACATTACATGCCTTTCCTTCACACTTGAATTTGTTCTTGAACAATCTTTTTCTTTGTGCAAGTCCATTGTCTTCATTTATCAACACTCTTCGTGTCATCAAAACTTCACCTCCTTCCACTTCTTCTGAATGTGATGAGTGTACATCTTTTGCATTTATGTTTGCTACTCTATTCTGATTTTCTGTCCTTCTTCTTGGTCTTTCCTCTTCATGAGGTTATTCATATGATCTATTACCTTCTTCTCCAAACTTGAAACAAGTCCCTCTGAAGGTCCCTCTACCCGATCTTCCTCTACCTCTTTGATTTTGATCTCTTGACCCATAAGAATCTTTATTCCTATGTTGTTTTTTGTTGCCTTGATCTTCATTTTTTTTATTTTTTTGATTGTTATCCGTGTCACCAAAAATAGTATACCTTTGAAGAAAAGGATAATTTTGTGCCCATTTTGGTCCTAATTTAGGTCCCCTTTCATCAATAATCATCCTAAAAAAACATTTATAGGCCCCTAAGGTTCATTATTTTTTATTTTGAGGCCTATTTTACCTAAGGAATTATGCAACCCTCGACAAATAACATCAAAATTATTCAAATATCAGCAATCCCACCACAAAAACCCTTGGTGGGACTAGGTCGCCCAAGTTGGCGACTTAGTCCTTTTTAGGGATTTTTGCATTTTTAAATGGAAAAAAGTCTATCTTGCTAAAAATTCTTGATGAGTGTCAGCCTCTTAGGTCAAAATTATCGAAAATTAGGTATTGTTGCTTAAATAAATGTTTCTAGGTCATTTCTCTCTCTCTCTTGGTCATTTTTCACAAGCAACATCAAGAATCAAGTGCAAAACATCTTCCTTAAGAAGTTTCATCTCTCTTCCACAACAAATTTGAAGCTTTTGGACAACAAACTAGGGCTTTTCCAGGTCTTTAATCTCACTTCCCATTCAATATCTCACATTTCCAAAGGCTGAACATGGATTCCTATGGAGAATCATGGAGAAATCTAGCTTGAGGAGGTGCAACTAGCCACCAAATCACACCTAAAGACTTGTTTTCAAAGTGACTCCATCTTCCATTTTGAACCCATCTTTAGATTTGAGGTTTGCATCCCATTTTCATTCCTTTCACATTCATTTATAATGTTGTAGGGTTTCTTGGATTGAAGTCTTGCATCATTCAAATCTCTTGCGTGCATCTTATTCTAGCACAATAGAATAGGGTTTTGTCTTATTTCAGGTTTTCCTAGTTCTAGACACACTTAGGGCTAGGGTTTATGCAAATTTTCTATCTCTTTCCAAGTTTAAATACAAACTAGGGGTTTGACCAAGGAAAACCCCACATTGGAAAGAAAAAATATACTCTATTTTGTAGGTAATTTTATGGGTATGAGTCCAGATTTCAGTGGAGAAGCAGAATGCATACCGTATACCTCCGTGTCCACTTTCAGTTTTCTTGAAAAGTTGAAAGGGACTAGGTCACCAATAGTGGCGACCTAGTCCCATTGGAGGTCTTTTCAAAGTTTTTTGCAGATTTGAGCACCTAGTTGGCTAGAACGAAGCCCTAAACAGTTTACCAGAAAAGGGACTAGGTCGCCCATCTTGGCGTAAGTGTCCCAATAGGCATGAAACTTAGATTTTCCATATTTTCAGAGGCTTCTACAATCTCTAACTTGACCCTCTTCAGTTTCTAGGTGCACTTGTTTGATTTGTTAAGTTATTTTACCTTGTATAATCTTTATCTTTCCTTTGTTGTATTCATCATGTGTTTTCAAACAACATAGGTGCTCTTAGTTTAGGTGCAATATTTAGTTCCTTTATCAAATTTCGGAATTTAGTATATTTCACATAAGCATTCCAATCACATTTCAATTCCTAACAATTGAATGAATCACAATATTTATGTGTCACAAAGGGATTCCCTTCCTTCTAGGTGAAAACCCTAGAAAGTTGTAGGGGACCCATCCCTTTACACAAAACACCATAAATTTTGTGGTTCATTTTGGTGAACCTGCATTTAGACACATATTAAGTTTTTGATTTAGTCAGCATTTGCATCCTAGGAACTTCTTCTTTTAGCATTGCATTGTATGTTGCATTGTTTCAAAAGGCATCCTAGGGTTTCATACTTTACTCTTAGTGAAAAAGACTTATTTTTGCATTCATTTCCTTGCATATTAAAGAAATTTTGCATATACCATATAGTGTTGCACATTACAATCCATAACACTGCATTTTTCATAAAAAAAACCAAAAAAAACAAAAAAACCCATACTGGGGCTAAGTCGCTACCTTGGGCGACCTAGTCCCAGTACACATTTTTCACCAGTAATTTTTGTATTTATTTGCCAGATTCTGAAGTTTCTATTTGTTTCAATTTATGATCTATTTTAGATCAGTTACTTTATGTTATATGGTTGTCATTAGCTTAAACATCTTTTATCTTAATGGTATTTATGAGTATCATTAGATCTTTACAAGTTTCATTTTCCGCTTTAGTTCCTAGTTCTTTTAAAGAAAATTCAGTGGAACATGAAAACACAAACATAGAAACATCACATGAAATGATGCACACACTTCTTCACTTTAGGAAAACTATATCATCTAAACCTTTTAGTAGTGATGACTTGGATAAGTTAGACGAAGCTCTTTAGGGCTTCCTCTCACTAAGTTCATCCACTAAAGTTTGTGATGATAAAGTCAAAACCACCCCTCCCTTGCCTCCCAAACCTTATAGTTGTGATGATATGGGTATGTTAGATGAATTTCTTCAAGATTTCATTTCACCTAACTCATCCACTATGATTTTTTGTGAACAACCCCAAACCAAAGGTGTTAATGTCATCCAACCTCAACTTGTTCTCTACCCACCCTCCCATAAACCCCAAACATCCTTTAAACCTAAATTTACCCTTTTCCCACCCAAGCATGATACCGTCACCCATACTCATTATACTCACAATAACCCACATCCCCCAAAAAAAACTACCTCAACATCCCTACCATTGCCCAACCTCATCTTACCTCGAACACCTTGTTTAAACTCACAACTTAGGCAGTATGATTTGGTGGAACAACTTAAGAATACTCCCGCCAAGATATCCCTTTGGGATCTTCTTCAGAACTCTCCTAACTATCATTCTATGCTTCAAACATCATTGCAATAGATAGTGGTCCCTCTTGGTACAAATGCTAATGATGTGGAAGCTCTCTTACAAGACATAAACACAACTAATGTGGACATTACTTTCTATCAACATGAGCTCCCTCCATTAGAATTAAGAAAACAAAATGAAGCCTTTATGATAATAGCCCAATATGATCGGATAGGCATCAAAAGGACCCTCGTTGACAATGGCTTTTCCCTAAATGTGTGCAGTGCAAAGCTTCTTGATAGGTTACATGTGGATAGATCACAAATCCAATTTGATTCCTTATCCATTAGAGGATTTGACAATGTTACAAAGAAACCCCTTGGTGTCATTACTTTGTACATTACTGTCGGAATAGTTATGCTACAAACTCCTATCCATGTCATGCCCTATGACCTTTCTTATAATCTCCTCTTGGGAAGACCATGGATACATGAGATGCATGCAGTGCCCTCGAGCCTTCATTGCAAAATGAAATATGTCTATAATAACAAAGTTTATCAAATTGACATAGACCCCGAGCTTGAGAGTTGTTTACAACTTGAAAAGGGAACATCAAGCCCTCTCAACACATTAATTATTTCCTCCAATATTGCCCCTTTTGAGACGAATCAACTAGAAGACAAATCCAAGTTTAATTTACTTGGTGATGATTGGGGATCTTTAGAATTCACACCTTCATTTATGGGTGAGTGTATTGTCACATTAAAAGAGGATGAACACCAAGATCAATCAATTTTCCTCTCTACACAAGAAGAACACCCTTCCCACACATCTACCTCATCTCTTTTGGAAGAAAATGCAACATATACAACAAATTTTGATGAGATAGATTATCAACACCCACCTAACCCACAAGAAATGGAAAGACTTTATGGATGTGGTTATGATCTTGTGAAACAATTAGGCTATAATGGTAAAGGATGTGGAAAGCATGAGCAATGAATTCATGTATCCATTGAACCTAATACGCAAGGCACTAACACTGGTCTAGGGTTTTCCTTTTCTAAAGCCACCAAGGCCAATCAACGTCCCTCACTCAATATCAACACTATCACATGCACACCAAGAACTAATCTCACTCTCCAACATCCTAAATTCCTTGATATGGATTCCCCCCTATTCACTTATGTTCATGATGATGAAGCTTTGAAACATCTGTTAGGTGCTTTGGATAAGACCTCTCGTTCCAAGAGTCATGCCTCTTGTGCTATGATAAGTTTTGAGATCAATGTTCATGATATTCATGACACTCCTACAAGCATGGAACCATATGATCCTAAAATTCCTAAGTCAAATGCACTCCCTTTAGGGGATAACCTTGACATACCAATGGACATAGATGATAAAGACAAAGTCATTAAAATTGGGAAGTGTCTTGATGATGAAGAAAAAGAGGATCTTGCAACCTTGCTCCATGCTTTTCTTGAACTATTTTCTTGGAAATATTCCGATATGCCCGAAATAGATCCAAAGATAGTCACCCATAGCATTGTTCTTGCTGAAAATGCTAAGTCCGTTCACCAAAAGATACGAAAGATGAACCCTAAGATAGACTTGCATGTTAAAGGAGAACTTGAAAAACTCCTTGATACAGGTTTCATTTTCCCTATCGATTATTCTCCTTGGATATCAAAAATTGTCATGGTGGCTAAACCTGATAATCATGTTAGGATATGTACGGATTTTAGAGACTTGAATAAATCCTCCTTAAAATATGACATTCCTCTTCCTAACATCGACATGATCGTAGATTCCATTTTTGGACATGCTTTGTTATCCTTTATGGATGGATTTTCTGGATATAATCAAATCTTCATAAACCCACAAGATCAGTACAAGACGGCCTTTACATCCGCTTGGGGAACATTTTGTTGGGTTATGATGCCTTTTGATTTAAAGAACACTGGCGCTACTTATCAATGAGCAATGACCTTAATCTTTCATGATTACATCCATAAAATCTTAGAAGATTATGTTGACAAAATTCTAGATAAATCCTTAACTCGCCAAGATAATGTGAATGTCCTTTGACAAATCTTCGAGCGCATGTGTAAGTATAACATGCACTTAAATTCAAAAAAGTGTGTCTTTGGAGTAGATAGTGGTAAAATTTTAGGGTTTATCATATCTCACAGAGGCATCGAGGTGGATACAAAAAAAAATGACGATATAATTAACATGCCACCTCCTTGTAACATCTCCCAATTGCATACATTGCAAGGATGGATTCAAGCTATCCATCATTTTGTTGCATCCTTAGCCGATCGTACGCTACCTTTTACACACCTCCTTAAAAAGGATGTACATTTTGATTAGAATGACGATTGCAAACAAGCCTTTGAGAGTTTAAAGGAATTCCTTGCAACTCCACCTGTTTTACAACCTATTATACCAAACCAACCTTTCATCCTTTATATCGCCACTTCTGCCCATGCTCTTGTTGCATTGTTGGCTCAACAAGACACCAATAGCAAAGAGAATCCTATTTATTATGTCAGTAGAACACTCATAGATTATGAGACTCTTTACTCAACAATCAAAAAATAATGTCTAACTCTTGTATTCGCTACTAGTAAGTTGCGACATTACTTACTAAATGCAGAAATACGAGTGATGACAAAGTTTGATCCTCTCAGGTATCTTTTCAATAAAATAGATCTTTCAAGATGTCTCGCTAAATGGGTCATGTTGTTAACTGAGTTTGATCTTAAGTTTGTTTCTCAAAAAGCAATCAAAGGCCAAGCCTTAACTGACCATTTAGCCGATGCTCCTTTTCCTTTAGTGTTACCTGCCAATAACTCCTTTCCTAATGATGGTGTGTTTACCATAGACCTTCCTACATGGGAATTGTACTTTTATGGATCCAAGTGTCGAACAAGCTCCGGTGCTAGAGTTATTTTAATTCAGCCCATAGGTAAGCCTATTTCCTTGTCCTATCACCTCAATTTCCTTTATACAAATAACATAGCTGAGTATGAAGCGTTAATCATTGGATTGCGTGTTGCTTTAGTCATGGGCATTAAGGATATAAATATCTACGATGATTCACAATTACTGATTAAGCAAATTAATGGTCTCTATCAAACTAAACATGATAAACTATCACAATATAAGGATCTCGTCGTAACTTTGTTAAAGCAGTTTGACTCATTCACCATTGATAACATCCCTTAGAAAGACAATCGACATGCGGATGCAATGGCTAGTGCGACCTCTCTTATCTCCCCTATAGATCCTTTTCAAAAGTTCATCTTCACCATCCACCCCATTATGAAACCCTCCATTAGTGATAAACCTGATGATATCCTTCCCACTTTTCTAGATAATTGGTGTGAATGGTATGATGCCATATATAACTATTTAAAGGATGGTACCATTCCCGAACCTACAACCAAAAATACCCGCATTCACCTCAAGAAGTTTTCCACTAAGTACATAATCCTTGTTGATACATTGTATAGAATATCCTTTGATGGAATTCTTTTGCAATGTCTCAAGGATGATGAAACTCATATTGCCCTTGAACAAGCCCATTCTGGCACTTGTGGAGGACATTTTGGAGGAAAAATCTTAGTGAAAAATCTCCTTCGCATGGGTTATTACTGGAAAAACATGGAAAAAGACTGCTATGCATATGTTAAGCGATGTCATCAATGCCAAGAACAAAGCCATTTGATCCATGTTCCTGCTTCTGAGCTCTGTGCCCAAATACCTATTTGGTCGTTCTCTGTGTGGGGATTGGACCTAATTGGAAAAATCTCACCACCTTCTTCCACTGGACATACATTTATCATTATTGCTATTGACTATTTCACCAAATGGGTAGAAGCTATTCCTCTCTAGTCTACAACTGTCAATGTGATATGTCATTTCTTATTGGAACACATCATTGCTCGCTTTGTCCTTCCTTCTGCGTTAGTTTCAGATAATGGCACACCATTTAAAAATAATGATGTGAAGAATTTTCTCGAGACCTTTCATATTCAACATCGATTTTTAACACCTTACTACCCACAGTCTAATGGTCAAGCCGAAAGTAGTAATAAAATCCTAGAAAAAAATCTTAAGAAGACTGTTAACCAAAACCAAAAATATTGGCATACACAATTAAAATATGCGTTATGGGAATATCGCACAAGTTTTCGCTCTACTACAGGTAATACACCTTTCAACCTTGTTTACAATACCCAGGCTATCCTACCTTTAGAGTTAGAAATCCCCACGTTGCAGATTGCTCTCCAAGGTATTTTTGATAATGACACATATGCAGAACAATGATTACACCAACTTGAAATGCTCGATGAACAATGCATCAACGCTCTCGAGCATCTTCAAGATTACACTAAACAATTACAACGCAAACACGATATTGGTGTCATTCCTCATACATTTAACAAAGGTGATTTGGTTTTATATGAAAACCAACATAATATTATTGTCGACTACGCTGACAAAGGCAAGTTCAGTCCTAATTGGTTAGGCCCCTATGTGGTCAATACGAATTATGGATTTGGTGCTTATACCTTAACCGAACATGATGACACTCCTCTTAAAGATCCCATTAATGTCGTGCACTTGTGTCAGTATTATGTTTAATCCCCTTTTTGAATGGTATGAAGTTTAGAGCAGTGTTGTTAGAGCTATTGGATTATATCCTATGGGCTTTCTCATTGCTTCATTCTTGACAAATCATTATGCATGTTTCTTGAACACTAAAGTGATTATTTAATCCATTTATAATTGCTTTAGATTTCATACTATTCAATATTTCTTCTTGTGTGTTATGTTACTCAAAATAAGTGCATAACATACTTAATCTTTATGTTGTATCTAATAGAAACTATACTAAATTTTTAAATTATATCACATAAATCTAGTTAAAGAATGTAGACATTAGTTAAATAATCATATTTAATTAATCACATTCATATTTAACATTCACACATTAAATCACATGTAACATCACAATGCATATATATATCAAAAAAAAATTTGTACATATCATCATAATCTACAATGTCACTGAGGACTGTGATTGCTAGATCCCTCAAGATATGGTACTCGCGCTGGATCAGTAGTAGGACGATGGGAAATGGTCATGCGTGATTGTGATCGCGATCCCCTGAATCTGATCGCGAACTCCATCCCCTCCATCTACACAAGTGTCACCCGCTGCTCTCCTGCTATCTGATCCCTCTTTGCCTATAGTTTTGCTACCTCTCTCTCTAATCTCTCCACCACTGTTGGAGTCTGTGATGACTGTGCCTATGGTGCAACTTTGACTCGACAGATCTGTCTCCTCAAACCCTCGTATGCTGCCCGAATTCTCGTGAAGGGTCTCAATGTCTTTGGATCTCGCTCCATGATAGGTGGGGGCATGTAATCAGAGTCTATCTCCTCTTCGTTGAAAGATGCGAGCATTATTTGTATAGCCACCTGATGGTAGATATCCCGCCAATCCTTTGAGGGCCCTGCAAGATAGAAACAAAATTTAATCAGTACACATCATGATATATAAATATCAAATCATACATCAAAATATAAAATACATGTATCAAAATTAAATATCATCACCTATATCTCTGTTGGGATGAGCAATGTCAACCTCATCCTGTGCAGGGGCATGGATGATGTGCTAGCCTCTCCTTGACTGTGAGTATTGGTGCCTATTGCTAATGTTGTCAGGGATCTAGTCATATGGATGGGTGAGGCCTCTCCCCAATCATATCGGTCCTTGGTTGTTGCCTCATCTCCCTCACTCAAGGGTGGGTCCTCATCTCTATCCTCCTCTTCCTGATCCTGATCCTGATCCTGATCCTGATCCTGATCCTCTTCCTCTCCCTCCTATCTATCATAATCTGGGTCTGAATCCTCATCATACTCCTCATCAATGATGTCAGTAAATATATTTGCAACCCTATAGTATGTCTCCTTGGCTTTGTGCTCCCTCTCACCCCCCTCATCTAGTACAGGTCTTGCATCCCCTACTGGCTCATCCATCAGAAACACTAGAGCTATTCAAAAATCTATCCACCACTCCTCATGATCCCAACTGGCACCAACATCATTTGCGTCATACATTGACGGTTGATCATGACCAGAACAGTCAGAGTCACTCTAGACGACATCGTCTAGTGTGAATTGTGTTGTATCACCCAATCTTCAGGCACTCTGAATGAACCTCCTAAAATATGACCATGGTTGGGTGGTGTCTGAACCTATCCAAACTGTCTCATCACCCAATCATAGTAGAAGGGCTGCACTATGTGATCATGTCACCCCACCAAAAATCTATCCAACTACAGTCTCCTCATCTGTCTGGTATGATTTGTCCATTGTAATACAAGAAGATATGGTCTCCATAGGATGTCATCCTCCTCTAGTCGGTCCAACCTCACCCTCCAAAAGTGTAGATCACCATACTGCCATAGCCATCGAAGTGGATAACCAAAGGCCCATGGATATCCTACTGTTGTCAGACATGGGAAGCCAGTAGGCCTAGTACACATGATATGCTCTAGAAACCACACCTGTAGAAGTGTATAATGTACCATGCTATCCATTTGTAGGAAGAAAAATCACCCAAGATCATAATATAAGTGATCCAAGATGCACCATCCCCAGGCTAACACTATCCTATGCTCTGCCATCTCTCATATCAGGTACACTAGCTCGCCCTCGAGGTGTGCTACTCGTCCATCTAGTAGGAGAACCAACATGATAGTGTGCATCATGATCCACCTCACTATTAGCACTCGAGAATACAATAATAGTGATAAATTAATCTATCCCACCACTCTATCATCATGAACCGGTCCGCCAAGGCAATACTGCATGTCTACCTACTGCTCATGGAAAGATCGACCCCTCTAGAGGTGCACCCACTCCCCTCGAATAGGGACTCAGAGTATCTAGTGTACATCCTCTAAAGTGATGGTCATCTCTCTTATGGGAAGGTGGAAGGTGCAAGTATCTGTGTTCCAACGTTCACACAGCGCCATCAACATCACATTGTGGTACCTCATGGGGGCATGAGGTACGCCCAATATATACCTACCTCCATTCTTTCCACCATGACTACTTCCTTTAAGGTAGCTCGGTATGCATCTTCCATGGTTAGAACTCTCAGTAGCCCCATCTCCTCTTGAATACTTGGTCTTAGACCATTGATATACCTTACAAAGTTCTCTTTGGTGGCTTCCTAATGTCCTATTAGAATAAGAATCCTATGAAAATCCTTCGTATACTCCTTCACTTTCTTTGTTCCTTGTCTCAATCCTTGCATTGTCTTTAGAAAATCTAGTTCATAACCCACTAGAATAAATTGCTTTTTCATTTTCTTTACCATTCTATCCCACCTTGTAATTTTATCTTTCCCTTTTCTTCCTCTCTCCAACTGAATTTCTCTCCACCATATTGAAGCATGCCCCTTCAATTTTGTCTTGGAATATTGTTGGTGTTTCAAATCGCACCTCTGGAATGCATTTTGGAATTGGACAGCTATGTGCAGTAAACTGCTCTTTGAATTAGGAGGGGAAGCTCCCTCTTTTGCTGAGTTGCATAAAGAAAGTAATCTAAACTTAATTATGCTTATCTTTTTGGTTCAGCTGCAAGAACACAAGGTTATAGAACACTAGATGTTGCGGCTGAGGTTTTCCCTTTAATGAAACTAGACAACTACAACTTAACCTACACTTAAAACATTTCTACCCTCTCAAGTAAACGTAGAGCAAGAGAGTTTAGAAATGGACAAGTTTGATTTCTGACGAAGATACTTAAACAAAATTTTCTTCAACGTACATTTAAGGCAAGTTGAAAAAGAGATCATAAAAGTATTACGGAAATATGAGACTTTTATTTCAAGAGCAGCAAAGCAAGCTTCAGGATTTTATTTCCTCATACTTCTAACACAAAAAAATAAATGGAAATCTAAGATATTTATATCGAGGGCAGCAAAGCAAGCTTCAAAATTTTATTCACTCAAACTTCTGGAACAAAGATTACAATTTCGGGACAGCAAGTTGTAGCAAAATACTTGCAACATGCGATCAACCTGATTATAATTGACACATAACACATGCACTAAACAAGGATTTGCAGCTAAGGAGGCATGCAAACTTGCTCTTTACACAAAGTGAACTGACACTAAACGATAATAAACATGAAGGCATAAGCTTAGTGATTTTGTTATCACAAGCACGGTTAAAGAAAAATGAGCAAACACTGCACTTATTTATAACTGAGCAGAGGAGTAGGAAACCCTAAACTCTCCTTTCTTTTACAACTACTACTTGCCAACATGCAAGCTTTATTTCTAATTCTAAAAAAGATAAAACATCTAAACCCTAGAAAGCATCTAAAACGGAAAGTGCCAACTCGTGACAATTTGTTACAACTGTTTTCTTTCTATCCTCAAAGAATGGATAAGAATTGAGACAAGAATAGAAAGAAAGAGTGGAAGATGCTTCTAGAAGAAATCTGATTTAAATCTCGATCACATCCGCTAAACAACAGGCAACTTCATCTGTAGTAGGAGTGTTGATACTATTAATAGCAAAATTTTGCTTTTCCAAGATTTCTTCGCCATTTGCAATAGATCTCAAGAAATCTTCACTCTCATTGGTCGCTTTCTCAAACTGTGCTAACATCATGGAAATCATCTTCATTCTTCCAACACTGTCATCACTACCATGCAAGACACTTTGAAACTTTGCTTGAAATACGTCAAGCCCAACGTATGAACCATCCTCAAGGCAATATTGACAAGGAATTGCTGCAACAAATTCTCTGATGAACCTACGAGTATCAATGAATATTTGTTTATACATTGCAAACTCCTCAGATATTCTAACATATGTATTTACCTTGAAAAGGTGACTTTATTTCCACTCCAGGATTTGTCTCTTATGTTCCCTTGCCATTGTAGAGCCATAATCCATCTCTAAATCTGCAATTATGATTTCGTGCATTGGCTTGAACTCGGCTATCAACTGCTCAAAATCTTGGATACCTTGACGTAAGTCATGAGCTTTGTATCTTAACTGGAAAACTTTTGTTAGAAATTCTTTTCCTCTGTTGATGAACTCTTCAATCCATTCCTGAGTTTGTTTTCCACAAATAACCAACTGCCTCAACTGTTGTTGATAAGCTGGTGCTTCTAAGACTTGAGGCAGCAATTGAGTTGTTTGTGAGGTTCCTTGGATAAGATTTGATATATATAACCAGAGTTGACGATTTTCATTCTTGAGGGCTGCCTTGTCTTCTCCATCCTTTTGCACTCTTTCTTGAATGTTTTCAGTTAGCATTTTAAACAAACTCATATCAGCATGTCGAGTACTCTTGCCAATGTTTCCTTTGACCATTATGAAATCATCAACATCCACCTCATCCCTGATTTTATCTTCAAAAGGCGTAGTTGTCTCCATGACCATTTCACCCTCAAGATTCCTCTCAAAATGCATTTGTTTCTTGGCCTTCTTTTTGGGTGCTTCCTGATATATACTGAGGTCATCATAAATCACCTGATATGAAGGCATTCTTCTCATCCTTCCCAAAGAGCTCAAGCCAAGATGTGGTATCTCTATTAACATCCAAGGGAGGAATAATTGTAACATTATCCTCTATCTCCTCATCTTCCAAATCAATATGAATTGGAGAAGACCTAGGAGATGGTAAAAGATTTTGTATCAAAGGCTCATCATGTGCTTCTTCTGAAGTATAGGCTCTGGTGGAGAAACTTTTGTTTCAGATGTAGGCTGCTCCTGTATAACAATTCCTATGTAGTCCAACCTCCTTTTTGCACTCTTTACTGATCTACTGCCCTTTGTGGCCTCTTGAGACAGAACTTTTTCTTTCATCTTTGTTTGAGCTCTTGAAGAAGAGGGAAGAGATGAAAGTTTCTTTGGGGGATTTGCTACTGGAATGGACTCCCTCCTCTTGTGAATTAAGAAATTCTTGTTGTAATCTACCACTTTTCATGTCCTTTCTTCCACTGTAATGCACTCTTTGTTGGCCCAGTTGACCTGTGGAAGAGGTTGTTGTTCAACCTAATTTCTAGTATAGGCTGGGAGAATTACATCTCCATCATCATCTGACAATCCTTCAATTTCTTCTGATAAACAGTCTTTCATTTGGTGAAGGGTGAGCCTACCATTACCTCTCCTTTGCACCTCGTACTTGTCTCTATAATTATCCCAAAATTCTTCAAGTGTGGGCACATGAGTATAGTTTTGACCAAGTCGAGCTGCATGGAAGCCATGGGGATCATATGATCGTCTCTTACTGAAAGGCTTGAGACAAAATTTGTCTAACTCGTTACCCATTAGTTTAGCTTCTGCGAATGATCTACAAGTGTAAATACCTAAAGCAAAAGGAAAGTTGAAGGCTGGTTTATTCTTGTTACACAAATGAGTGCGAACATTTGATACCTATCTGAAGAATTCCATACACACTACCTCATCTAATGGATACCTCGGTAACATAAGAGGAGCTCCTGTATAACCGTACACCCTTAGGTAAGTGAAAGTGGCAAATTGAATAAACCAATCAGCCCATTATGATATTGCAGCCCTAGAAATAGATGAGATGCGAACATGTAGCTCATTGTCCGGGTCTCACACTGTGTAAATTAAGAATGCTTCATTCACCTGTTTGTAATGATGTGATGCAGCAGTGAACTCCAACTAAGTGTAATAATTGTAGACATGTTGAATGTTTAAAGAACCCTTTGTATTTAACCCTCTAAATTTACCCTGATAGGCAACCAAGTAGACTAGGTAGGAGACCATGTGGAATGCATGTCTATTGAAATACTAAGTTATTTGATGATGTAGGCAATCACTAATCAATGTAGGGCAGTCATAGAACTCAGTCTTCTTCATTATGTGAGGTATAACATAGAACTTCCAAGGCTGAAACTTTGTTGCATCCACTTGACTAGTAACCCGGTTGAGTAGAGTGATTATTATAGCAAATTCATCCTTGAACTGTCCTCTTCTGACATCCTTTGGCAATGTGGTGTGTTTCTCTTTCAACCACCTGTGTGCAATCTTCTTGTTGTACTTATCTTGATGCTCTTCCCATATCCTTTCACATTCTTCTACATTGATAGTAACACTCCCAGGCCATGGTGGAATGGAGAAGCATTTCTAAATCATGTCTGGCTTTAGTCTGCATATGATTCTTCCATCAACTGACTGTATTTCCCTTGTGGCTAGATTATAATGCTTGATGCAAGAAATTATGAACTCTAAGCTCTGTACTGAGAAAGGTATGGATGTTGCCGCAAGGAGACCTGAATGGCCAAGATGACTGATGGTGGTGTTGCCTGCATCTTCTAAAGGACGTAAATTGAACACTGGCTTGATATGATGCAAGTCAGTCTAGGCCGTTTCATGGTACAACACTGATTTGGTCTTGAAATCTGTAGGAGTGTACTCCATTCTACAAAATTTAAAGATTGACGGTAAACACGTCTAGGTTCCGACAATTTTAGCAAACTTTCTAAATTTAGCTTGCTGATTTTTCTTCTCCAAACGAATGAAATTTTGAGATTTTTTCTGAGATATGGGTTTTGATTAGAATTTCGTTACAAGCCAACCCAAATCGTCTGTTTTTGAAAATTTGAAGTGAAGACTGAAAAAGCAGCAAACCCTAATTTTCTCCAAAAAAAAAGCAGAAAAAGTTGGCATTTGGGTATTGTTCTTGAGCATATTCTGGATGAACCCAGTTGATTAGATTTTGCAAACCCTGGCTTCTGACTGGAAAAGCAACAGCTTTAAGTTTCTCTAAAAAAGTTGTGATATGGGTTTTGTCTAGAAGAAGGTTTAGCATAGACCTAAAAGATTAGAAATGGATGAATTTGAAGTTTTCCCTGACATGCAAAATAAAAGCAACTGCTGCAACCTTGAGAAAATTCTTCAACAATTTTTTCAAAAGATAGAACAAAAATGGATCAGGTTGCTAAAAATTAATAGTATTAGCCTTCTTCACAAATTCGATGTTCTTGATGAAGAAATATGAAAACGGAGGCCTTCTTTGATTGCTGATCTAAAATATTATGATAAACCAGCAAGTTAGGGTTCCTCAATCTTGAAAAATATAGGTTTGAAGTTGTTGCTTTGTTTCTCCTTGAAGGCACCTGCAAGAAAATATGAAAAATAATGCATAGAGATGTCCTTAAATAAGTTTTTTGCTTTGAAAACAGCTTCTCAAAACCCTAATTTGATGAAACCCTAAATTTAGTTCATGCCTTGAGCAAAAGGTGTTTTTCTTCTCTTGTGAAAATTTTGAAATTTCTCAAAATTTAACTAAGGCATGAGAAGTTGGGTGCCCTTCTTGAGGTATGGTGCCTAGTCTCCCTAGACTTAGCCAATTTTTCATCTTTTTCATCTTCTGTTCATTTTTCAACCCTATTTCAGCTCTGTCTCCCAGCTTCCTGATTGATCCGACAAACGAACTAAATATTCCATTACGGAGCCTAATTGAATCTGACAATATTGTTCTGGAGACGTCATTTGCTAAAAACTTCATTTGTCCCTTCGAAATTTCAGGTGCCTATCCTTGATAAGGGCACCCATTTTCTCCAATGTTAGCCATTTTCATGATATTCAAATTTATGCTTGTCTTTTGACCTTCAGATGAATTGATGATTTTGGATGTTGTGTTGATCAGACTAATTGGCTAATGGATCCACTGGATAGTTGAGATGATTCTGGAAGGGGTCTTTTGGATACCTCATCTCTGAAAACTAACTTTTGGTGGCTCTAAACCCTAGGTGCCCTTCTTGAGGTATGGCACCCATAGCTTCCAAAGTTAGTTTTTATTCTGTGTTTTCACTGTTGCTTCCAACTTTTTCTATTTCTCATACTTTTTCTCCTCTGTTCGCCTTGTGACATTTGACGACTGTTGAATTTGATGGATGAGCTAGTGGATTCATTAGAAAGTTGGGTCCAGTCTGACGAAGTTGTGTTGGAGGAGTCTTCTGCAAATTTGATCATCTGATACCTCAAAATCTTGGGCGCCCTTTTCCTTCAAGGGCGCCCATCTTCTCCAGACTTAGATTTTATTTTATGTTCTTTGTCCTCAGTCTTAAAACATCTCTATGTGACCTCTGTTTGTCTTGGATTTGTTGGTGAATGGATGATCTAACGAACGTGCTGACTGATTCGTTGCGGAGCCGGGATGATTCTGAGCAACATTGGCCTAGAGGTAGAAACCCTAATTTTGGATTTTGACCTCTTGAAAAGCTGGGCACCCTTCTTGAGGTATGGCGCCCATGGTTGGCAGTGTTAGAAAAAATTATGAACTTTTCAACTTTTTACCTTGTTTAATGTTCCCTCCTTAGCTTTGACTACCGGAATGAAAAATATTCTAAGGCATTGAAGTATGGGTGCCTCTTCTTGATTGGGGCACCTGAAATCTCCAAACTTAGACAAAATTTTGCATTTTTCATTTTTCAAACTTCTTTTGCCTATTCCTCTCTCTTTGTGCACATTATTCATTGATAGCCTATGTTTGATGCTCGAATGTTTGATTCTGACACCTAGCAGCTGACTGACCTCCATTGATGACCTTGGATCTTCGAAAAAGCTTCTGAAAAAGCATAATAGACCTAGTAGAGTAAAACTGATCTTTTTGTGATTTTGATTACACCAACTTGATAAGGAAGTATTTTAAGCCAATCAAAATCAGTCTTAACCCTAACGACTAAAATTTCTATTTTTAGAAAATTTTACAAGTATTTGTTTCTTAAGAAACCCAGAAAAACCCAAAAAAAGTTTCTATTTTTAGAAAACTGCTAAAAATAGAAATTTTCCTAAAATTTAGGGATAAAAAACTAAAATCTCAGTATTGTAGGTTTGATCATTTTGAACCGACCCAGATTGCCTGATTTTGAAATTTCTAAGTTTTTGACCCTCATGCAAGACATGCAAAATCCCAATTCTAACTTTTTTGACAAATTTAACAGTATCTTGACTCATTTCTTCAAAATGCCTAAGTGTAGTGAAAATTTTAATTTGGGGTACAACATTGGCTCAGTCTGGGGACCATGTCAAATAATTTTGGCATAGGAGAACCATAGAATCTCAAGATTTCAAGCTAGACCAGTGCCTTGTCCATTGGGTATCGGAGTCAGCATAATATCCTAATCACCTATTTGCAAAACTTTTTCCTAAGTCACCTGTGACCGGACTTCCTAATATCACCTAAGAGTTGGACTTTTCCTAAGAAATCACCTAAAACAAGACTCTTAATCACCTAGAACACGACAAAATTGTTACGTGAAAGGGAAACACGACATTACGAAGGAAAAAAAATAAAAAATTACAAAAAGGGGAAACACATTACTAAAGCATAAAAAGATTATTTATAGAAATTTCACTCCACCCCCGAAGGGAAAAAGTGTTTCAGGTACTGTCCACTATGAGGTAGCAGTAGGATTCTTCCATCCAAGTGCAAGAGAATGTAAGTGTTCTCCCCAGTGAACTTGTGCATCTTGAACGGCCCCAACCACGAGGAATTAAATTTTTCATGCATTCCCTTGGGCTCATGTCTCTTATCCCACAGCAAGACTTGATCACCGACCTCAAAATCTCGTTGGTGAGCTTTCTTGTCAAAAATTTTCTTCACCCATTCCTGATGTTGGGTGATTCTATCTACTACCTCCACTCTTTCTTCTTGAAGCTTTTTCAGGAGCATAACGCTCTTTTAAATCGGATCTGCAAACTCTCCATCTTCTACTACGGTTGTCAGCTGCAAAGTAGACAACTCAAGCGTGATGGGAAACATAGCTTCTACACCATAAATGATGATGAAAGGTGAAGTACCAATGGCTCTCTTGGGAGTAATTCGGTCAGCCCAAAGAGCGTCATAAATTTTCTTGTGCCAAGTTCACTGATTAGCATCAACTAACTTGTGCACTATTGTGACTATATACTTTTTTGATGACTTGGCTTGTCCATTACCTTGCGGGTAATAATCTAATGAATGAGCTAATGTGATGTCGTGATCAAAATAGAACTCTATTAGTTCCTCTGATGAGAAACATGACGCATTGTCTATCACAATCTTGCGAGGTACTCCAAAGCATGAAACAATATTTTCCTTTTAAGAAATCACACACCACTTCAGAAGTAGCTCGCGTAGTTGGAATGGCCTCAACCCATTTAGTTAAGTAATATGTAGTTGTAAGGACATAAATATGACCCTTAGTAGACCATGGGTTGATAGGACCAACAAAATCTAGGCCCCATTGCTGAAATGGAGCATCTATAATGACTGGCCTGAGAGGAATGGCTACTAACTTCATCTTGCCAACAAACTGTTGACACAACTGGCATTTGTGCACCCATTCATACGCGTCGCGAAATATAGTTGGCCAAAAGAACTGTGCTCGCAAAGTTTTAAAAGTTGTCACTCTTGAGGAAAAGTGACCTCTACATGCTTGATCATGAAAAGATTCCAACAAACGTTGTTGTTGGTCTTTGGTGATGCATAACAGGAATGTTCCATCAAGCCCACGCTTGTATAGAACGTTATTCATTATGACATAGTTTTGGGATTTCAACCTTAATGTCCTCCTTTGTTGCTTATCCAAGTGATGCAGAAAATCACCATATGTCAAGTAATACCAAATCTTTGTGAACCATTCTCCTGCGGATTCTATCAGTAGAACCATAGGAAGATCTTTTTCTTCAAGCTTGAGATCTAGTTTAACCTTCTCTTGGAGTTTCTTATCACCATCTTCAGCTATCAGTTGACATAGACCTCTCCCGGGGAGGAGTTTGGTCGGTTGAATCTCCAAGTCGTACTCTTGAACCTTTGCAACCCAGTTGCCTCTCTTAGAGCCCATCTCTTGCTGTGTTAACACACTTTTCACTATTGGGTCAATGACATAGACTATTGTATGGGAGTTCACGATATAAAACCTAAAAAAATTGACAGCTCGGACCACTGCATACGCATTCTTCTCAATTTAAGAATACCGCGTTTCACTAGCCTTGAAACTGCTACTCATGAATGCAATAGGATATTTTGTCTCTTCATTCAGTTTCTATGTTAATATTGCTGACATAGTGTGTTCTGATGCATAACAATAGAGAATAAAACTCTTTTCAAAATCAGGACGAACCAATACTGGTGCCCGACTGATAGCTTCTTTGATTGCAACGAAGGCTTTCTTTCCTTCTTCTGTCCACTTGAAAGTGGACTTCTTCTTCATCATGGCAGATATTTCTTTTTTCAATTTAGATAAACCCAGTACAAACCTTCGTATGAAATTTACTTTACCGAAGAAAGAGTGTATGCCAGTCTTGCTGGTCGGAAGAGACAAATCTCTGATAGATTCAACCCGACTTGGATCAATTCGGGTTCCTTCTTTTGAAACAATGTGACCAAGTAGCTTGCCTTTAGTCACTGCAAAGATAGACTTCTTAGGATTTAGAGAGATATGGTGATACCTGCACCTTTCGAAGACATTTAATAAGTGGGAGAAGTGATCTTTCCACCTCTTTGAGAAAATAGTAAGATCGTCTAGATAGACCACAATGACTTTATTCTTCAGATCTCCAAACACCAAATCCATGGCTCTCTAGAAAGTTGCACCTACATTAATAAGATCAAAAGGCATCCTTTCATATGCAAATTTTCCCCAGGGGTAGTGAATGTAGTCTTAAACTGATCATTTTCAGCAACTGCAATTTGATTGTACCCAAAAAAACCGTCAAGTAGAGATAGCATTTCTGACCCAGTGACAGTTTGTAGGGTGTGATCCATGATCAGCAATGGGTAGTTATCCTTCAGGGAAGACTAATTCAGATTCTTGAAATCAACACAGATTCTGATTTCTCCATTCTTCTTTCACACGAGAACTATATTTGATACCCAAGTAGAATGATGTATTGGAAAAATGATCTTAAAATCAACCATCTTTCGAATCTCAGCATAGATCGTACCTTGAACGAGTGGGTTGTAATGCCTCTACTTTTGTCTGAAATCCTTAGCATTAGGTTTCAAAGGAATTGTGTGAGATAAATCTGTAGAAGAGAAGACTTTCAAATCTTCATAAGACCAAGCAAAAATACCCCAATATTGTTTGAATAAGGCAATCAGCTTTTCACTTTCTTCTGGTGTACAACAATTGCCCAAATTTACAAGTCGGGGCTTGTCTTTAGTTCCAATGTTTATTGAGTGATATTTGGCAGAAGTCTTATCACTCGAATCTCTTTGATCTTGGATGCGCCTGTCATGTCTATCAAACAGATTCTCCAAGGAAACTAAACCTTTAGGAATCTTGTTCCCTTTCAATTGTATGAAATCCTTTTCCTTGGAAGATTCAGCATCTTCTTTATGTCTATCTTGTCTGTCAAAAACATCTTCTAAGGAAACTTCTTCTTTTGAAATATGATTCCCTTGCAACTGGATAACGCTTGACTCGGTTACCTCAAAATCTTCAGTTACTGATTCTCTAAGGAAATGAACTCCCTAAAAAGAACAAGCTTTCAAAGTTTTCTACCATAGTGAGAAATTCCTTGATGTGATCATCATCATTGAAAACTTGCCAGTTTTGGTTGTTGTCAGGAATAGCGGGCTTGTGTATGAGTTCGATAGCAAATGCATTTTGACGAAAATCAGCATTTGGTATGAAAAGAGAAGCAGAAAATGTGAGAGCATCCGCTTTGTTGTTCTCCACACGTGGAAGATATTTAATGTCAAATGCTTTGAACCAATCTATTGCATTCCAGACCCTATCTATATAACTTCGAAGGCGATCTTTCTTCACTTGATACTGATTTCCGACTTGTTTGACAATCAACTTGGCATCACCTTCGACTTTGAGTTGCTTAATACCCATATCTCGGGCATTCTTGAGGCCTAACAAAAGTGCCTCGTACTCAGCTGTATTGTTTGTGCATTCGAATTGCAAACGATATGAAAACAGATACAGCTTTCCTTCAGGAGAAATTATGACAACTCCCGCCCCTAAACCAGCAGTCAAACAACTCCCATCGAATTGCATGGTCCACATTTTTGGATTTTCTATGAATTTTCCTTCAGGGTACATCTTGTTCTTTCCTTTTTCTTCTTTTGTGAACTTCCCTTTGATGAGTTCATTGTTCTGATCTGCTTCATCATTTATTTCTTCCAGCAACACATAAGTCCCTGGACTAGTTTCTTGGAATAAAACTTGTGCTTGTGGATCTTGAGACTTCACCACCGCAAATCTAGACTTGAGCTCTGGTTCTAGCTTGAAAGTTCCTTCCTTTACTGGAATGGTCATAGAAGACCAATCCATTTGTATTTCTCCACTGAGGTCCTTCCAAAAACTTTGACTTAACAGCATTCCATAGCTAGCTGGGATGTCGACTACCAAGATAGTCATCATGATTTTCTTTTCTGGACAAGCTTCTAGTCTCACTTGAGCATCTTTCAACTATCCAACTAATGGCACTGACTTAGACTCCAGTGAGTAACATTTGTCTTTTGTACTGGTGCATGATAATCCTAAAGCATTCATTATTGAAAGTGGCATGATATTTTCTGAGGCTCCCGAATCAATGATACAATTGCTCAATTTGTAACCTCCCATGCATAGAGAAATATAGAAGGGCTTGGGTTTGTCTCCCACTGGAACGAATGACTCGAGCAATGTTGGCTGCTTGGCTAGTCCTTTCTTTACGAACTTGAGAAGTCAGTCGACTTGCTCTGGGTGATCTGGGATGTATTCTAGTTGAGAAATCTGCACTTTGTTCTTCATCAAGGAGTCTACTATATCAAAATTTGAATCTTGAGTACTTACATTCTCCTGAGAAGGCTTGGAAATAGAAGTTATTTCCTTCACTTTCTCTTTTTCTCTTTGTACCTTCAGTCTCTCTTCTTCCTATGCTTTCTGATGTCGATTTTGTGTGAACATAGGAGATATATGATTTTTAGGATTCACGGCAAGAGAGTAACGATGGGGATCCTCTTCTTCTTCTTCTTCTTTGGGTTCACTTTCTAAGTATCCCATTGTGGACTCGCCATCAAAATTGTCTTTTTGAGGTAAGACAACATTCGAACTCGGAGCAAGTACAAAGTTCGACTCTGGTGCAGTTTCGGCAAAACCCATGATTTGAGTCATCCTCAAATTCTCGGGACATGAAGAGCCGATATGTTCGTTGGTATCATGAAAAGAGAAAAACACAGCATTCTGGGTATTATCATTTGCTTGTCCTGGTGGAGGTGGCCCTTATGGCTTGAAGTTGTTGAAAGGCTGGAAGTTGTTCCTCCTTGGTTGATATGGTTGCTGCGGTGCTTGGTATTGCTGCGATGCTTGATATTGTTGTGGTGCTGGTAATGCAAGTGGTGCAGGTGGGGCAAGCTGAGTGGGCAACTGCCTCTTGAGAATATTCATTTCATTCGCCACCTTTTGCAATAGTGGATCAACAGAACTTTGAACTAAAGGCTTGATATAATCACCCTTCATTTTTCCACTAGTGATCATGTTGTCCTCGATCTCTATCATGCCTTGCTGTGTATTTTCTAATTTTGTTTCATTAGCCAAGTTGAGGAAGAAGGTTGTCTCAGATGGAAGAGCATTAACAAAACTGCTCATCAGAATTTCAAGTGATGGATCGAGCGTGTGTGAGATACATGTAACAAGGCGATTAAACTGTGCCACGAACTCTCTCATTGGCTCATGAGCTTCCATCTTTGCATTGGATAGTTGAGCGAACAGTCAGTGACTACCCTCTATGGGCTTGAACCTTGAAAAGAATTTTTCACTCATAGAGACCCAGTCTGTAATGCATCCTGGTTCTAAGTGGTGGAACCATTCAGCTGCAGCACCGTTGAGGGTCTCGACAAAGAGACATACTGCAACATCTTCATGTACGATGTGCAAGATGCCGCAAGCTATTGAGAAGGCTAAAACATGGTCATCAAGATGTTGTGTTCCATCTCCATGGAACCATGGGAAGTGCTTTCTCGATCCCTTAGGTAGTTCATGATTCACCGCCAAGGCCAAAGGTCCAATTTGATTGCCCCAAGGCAGCGGGATCTCTCACCTCCGATTGCAATTGTTGTTGTTGTCACCCATTGCTCCTGGCTGAATTGTAGGTTCTTCTAACTTGATTTTAGGTTCTTCTTCTTTGATGGTGATGACTTCAGGAGCTTTGTTGGATGGCTCTCTAACTTGAATGGGATGTGGAACGAAAGGATCAGTGTTGATGTCTTCTCGAAAGAGAGAATTCCTCCTTCTTCTTGTATAGACTATGTGAACTAGGATTGAATAATCCCAAGCAGGATCGGGCAATACAAGTCTTCTGGCTACAATGTCGGCTTTCCTTTCTTCTTCATCAAGTATTTTGGCAGCTTCTGTCCACCAAACAAGAGTCTCCTTCTTCTCAAAGATATAATTCCTTAAGCTGCTGATAATGTTCGCTTGCTCTCCTTCAATTATCTCAATATTTGGCTGGATAATTGGTGGTATAAGATCGGGTTGTTGAACTGGAGCAGTCGAACGCCAGAGAGTCATTCACGTGTTGTAAAGCGCAAGATTTCTTTAAGTTTTATGCCTCGTGCCCCATGGTGGGCACCAAAATATTGTTGGCATTTCAAATCGCACCTCTGGAATGCATTTTGGAAACAAATAGCTTAAACTGCTCTTCGAATTAGGAGGGGAAGCTCCCTCTTTTGTTGAGTTGCATAAAGAAAGTAATCTAAACATAATTACGCCTATCTTTTTGGTTCAGCTACGAGAACACAAGGTTATAGAACACTAGATGTTGCAGCTGAGGTTTTCCCTTTAATGAAACTAGACAACTACAACTTAACTTATGCTTAGAACGTTTCTACGCTCTCAAGTAAACGTAGAGCAAGAGAGTTTAGAAATGGACGAGTTTGATTTCTGACGAAGATACTTAAACAAACTTTTCTTCAACGTACATTTAAGGCAAGCTGAAAAAGAGATCATAAAAGTATTACGAAAATATGAGACTTTTATTTCAAGAGCAACAAAGCAAGCTTCAGGATTTTATTTCCTCATACTTCTAACACAAAACAATAAACGGAAATCTGAGATAATTATATCGAGGGCAGCAAAGCAAGCTTCAATATTTCATTCACTCAAACTTCTGGAACAAAGATTACAATTTCAGGATAGCAAGTTGTAGCAAAATACTTGCAACATGCGATCAACCTGATTATAATTGACACATAACACATGCACTAAACCAAGATTTGCAGCTAAGGAGGCATGCAAACTTGTTCTTTACACAAAGTGAACTGACACTAAATGATAACAAACATGAAGGCATAAGCTTAGCGATTCTGTTATCACAAGCACGGTTAAAGAAAAATGAGCAAACACTGCTCTTATTTATAACTAAGCAGAGGATTACGAAACCCTAAAATGTCCTTGCTTTTACAACTACTGCTTGCCAACATGCAAGCTTTATTTCTAATTCTAGAAAAGATAAAACATCTAAACCCTAGAAAGCATCTAAAATGGAAAGTGCCAACTCGTGACAACTTGTTACAACTGTTTTCTTTCTATCCTCAAAGAAGGGATAAGAATTGAGACAAGAATAGAAAGAAAGGGTGGAAGATGCTTCTAGAAGAAATCTTATTTAAATCTCGATCACATCCGCTAAACAGCAGGCAACTTCATCTGTAGTAGGAGTGTTGATGATATTAATAGAAAAATGTCAATTTTCCAAGATTTCTTCACCATTTGCAATAGATCTCAAGAAATATTCACTCTCATTGGTCGCTTTCTCAAACTATGTTGACATCATGGAAATCATCTTCATTCTTCCAACACTGCCATCGCTGCCATGCAAGACACTCTGAAACTCTGCTTGGACTACGTCAAGCCCAATATATGAACCATCCTCAAGGAAATACTAACAAGGAATTGCTGCAAAAAATTCTCTGATGAACCTAAGAGTATCAATGACTCTTTGTTTATACACTGTAAACTCCTCAGATATTCTAACATATGTATTTACCTTGAAAAGGTGACTTTATTTCCACTCTAGGATTTGTCTCTTATGTTCCCTTGCCATTGTAGAGCCATAAGCCATCTCTAAATCTTCAATTATGATTTCGTGCATTGGCTTGAACTCAGCTATCGACTGCTCAAAATCCTGGATACCTTTACATAAGTCATGAGCTTTGTATCTTAATTGGAAGACCTATGTTAGTACTTCTTTTCCTCTATTGATGAACTCTTCAATCCATTCCTAAGTTTTTTTTCCATAAATAACCAACTGCCTCAACTGATGTTGATTAGCTGGTGTTTCTAAGACTTGAGGCAGCAACTGAGTTGTTTGTGAGGTTCCTTGGATCAGATTTGATATATATAACCGGAGTTGACGATTTTCAGCCTTGAGGGCTGCCTTGTCTTCTCCATCCTTCTACACTCTTTCTTGAATGTTTTTCAATTACCATTTTAAACAAACTCATATCAGCATGTCGGGTACTCTTGCCAACGTTTCCTTTGACCATTATGAAATCATCAACATCCACCTCATCCCTGATTTTATCTTCAATAGGCTTAGCTATCTCCATGACCATTTCACCCTCAAGATTCCTCTCAAAATGCATTTGTTTCTTGGCCTTCTTTTTGGGTGCTTCCTGATATATACTGAGGTCATCATCAATCACCTGATACGAAGGCCTTCTTCTCGTCCCTCCCAAAGAGCACTCAAGCCAAGATGTGGTATCTCTATTAACATCCAAGGGAGGAATAATTGTAACATTATCCTCTATCTCCTCATCTTCCAAATCAATGTGAATTGGTGAAGACCTAGGAGATGGTAAAATATTTGGTATCAAAGGCTCATCATGTGCTTCTTCCTGAAGTATGGGCTCTGGTGGAGGAAATTTTGTTTCAGTTGTAGGTTGATCCTGTATAACAATCCCTATGTAGTCCAACCTCCTTTTTGCACTCTTTTCTGATCTACTACCCTTTGTGGCCTCTTTAGATTGAACTTTTTCTTTCATCTTTGTTTGAGTTCTTGAAGAAGAGGGAAGAGATGAATGTTTCTTTGACGGCTCTGCTACCGGAATGGACTCCCTCCTCTTGTGAATTAAGAAATTCTTGCTGTAATCTACCACTTGTCATGTCCTTTCTTCCACTGTAATGCACTCTTTGTTGGCCCAATTGACCCATGGAAGAGGTTGTTGTTTAACCTGATTTCTAGTATAGGCTGGGAGAATTACATCTCCATTATTATCTGAATCCCCTTCAATGTCTTCTAATAAACAGTCTTTCATTTGGTGAAGGGTGAGCCTACTATTACTTCTCCTTCACACCTCGTACTCGTCTCTGCAATTAGCCCAAAAGTCTGCAAGTGCGGGCACATGAGCATAGTTTTGACCAAGTCGAGTTGCATAGAAGCCATGGGGATCATATGATCGTCTCTTACTGAAAGGCTTGAAACCAAATTTTTCTAACTCGTTACCCATTAGTTTAGCTTTTGCGGATGATCTACAAGTGTAAATACCTAAAGCAAAAGGAAAGTTGAAGGTTGGTTTCTTCTTGTTACACAGATGAGTGTGAACATTTGATACTTGTCTGAAGAATTCCATACACACTACCTCATCTGATGGATACATCGGTAACATAAGAGGAGCTCCTAAATAACCGTACACCCTTAGGTAATTGAAACTGGCAAACTGAATAAACCAATCAGCCCATTCTGATATTGCAGCCCTAGCAATAGATGAGATGCGAACATGTAGCTCGTTGTCCAGGTCTCACACTGTGTAAATTAAGAATGCTTCATTCACCTGTTTGTAATGATGTGATGCAGTAGTGAACTCCAACTAAGTGTAATAATTGTAGACATGTTGAATGTTTAAAGAACCCTTTGTATTTAACCCTCTGAATTTACCCTGATAGGCAACCAAGTAGACTAGGTAGGAGACCATGTGGAATGCATGTCTATTGAAATACTCAGTTATTTGATGATGTAGACAATCATTAATCAATGTAGGCCAGTCATAGAACTCAGTCTTCTTCATTATGTGAGGTATAACGTAGAACATCCAAGGCTAAAACTTTGTTGCATCGGCTTGACCAGTAACCCGGTTGAGTAGAGTGATTATAGCAAATTCGTCCTTGAACTGTCCTCTTCTGACGTCCTTTGGCAATGTGGTGTGTTTCTCTTTCAACCACCTGTGTGCAATATTCTTGTTGTACTTATCTTGATGCTCTTCCCATATCCTTTCACATTCTTCTACGTTGATGGTAACAGTCCCAGGCCATGGTGGAATGGAGAAGCATTTCTCAATCATGTTTGGCTTTAGGCTGCATATGATTCTTCCATCAACTGACTATATTTCCCTTGTGGCTGGATTATAATGCTTGATGCAAGCAATTATGAACTCTAAGCTTTGTACTGTGAAAGGTATGGATGTTGCTGCAAGGAGACATGAATGGCCAAGATGCCTAATGGTGGTGTTGTCTGCATCTTCTAAAGGACATAAATTGAACACTGGTTTGATATGATGCAAGTTAGTCTCGGTCGTTTCAATGAAATCATGGTACAACACTGATTTGGTCTTGAAATCTGTAGGAGTGTACTCCATTCTATAAAACTTAAAGATTGATGATAAACACGCCTAGGTTCCGACAATTTTACCAAACTTTCTAAATTTAGCTTGCTGATTTTTCTTCTCCAAACGAACGAAATTTTGAGATTTTTTCTGAGATATGGGTTTTGATTAGAATTTCGTTACAAGCCAACTCAAATCGTCTGTTTTTGAAAATTTGAAGTGAAGACTGAAAAAGCAGCAAACCCTAATTTTCTCCAAAAAAAAGCAGAAAAAGCTAGCATCTGGGTATTGTTCTTGAGCATATTCTGGATGAACCTAGTTGATTAGATTTTGCAAACCCTGGCTTCTGATTGAAAAAGCAACAGCTTTAAGTTTCTCTGAAAAAGCTGTGATATGGGTTTTGTCCAGAAGAAGGTTTAGCATAGACCCAGAAGATTAGAAATGGATGAATTTGAATTTTTCCCTGACATGCAAAATAAAAGCAACTGTTGCAACCTTGAGAAAATTCTTCAACAATTTGTCTAGAAGATAGAACAAAAATGGATCAGCTTGCTGAAAATTAATAGTATTAGCCTTCTTCTTCACAAATTTTATGTTCTTGATGAAGAAATATGAAAAAGGAGGCCTTCTTTGATTGTTGATCTGAAATATTATGAGAAACCAGCAAGTTAGGGTTCCTGAATCTTGAAAAATATAGGTTTGAAGTTGCTACTTTGTTTCTCCTTCAAGGCACTTGCAAGAAAATATGAAAAATAATGCATAGAGATGTCCTTAAATAAGTTTTTTGCTTTGAAAACAGCTTCTTAAAACCCTAATTTGATGAAACCCTAAATTTAATTCATGGCTTGAGCAAAGGGTAATTTTCTTCTCTTGTGAAAATTTTGAAATTTCTCAAAATTTAACTATGGCATGAGAAGTTTGGCACCCTTCTTGAGGTATGGCGCCTAGTCTCCCCAAACTTAGCCAATTTTTCATCTTTTTCATCTTTTGTGCATTTTTCAACCCTGTTTCAGCTCTGTCTCCCGGCTTCCTAATTGATCCAACGAATGAACTGAATATTCCATTACGGAGCCTGATCGAATCTGACAATATTGTTTTGGAGACGTCATCTGCTAAAAACTTCATTTGTCCCTTCGAAATGTCAAGTGCCTATCCTTGATAAGGGCGCCCGTTTTCTCTAGTGTTAGCCATTTTCATGATATTCAAATTTATGCTTGTCTTCTGACCTTCAGATGAATTGATGATTCTGGGTGTTGTGTTGATCAGACTAACTGGCTGATGGATCCACTGGATAGCTGAGATGATTCTGGAAGGGGTCTTCTAGATACCTCATCTCTGAAAACTGACTTCTGGTGGCTCTAAACCCTAGGCGCCCTTCTTGAGGTATGGCGCCCATAGCTTCCAGAGTTAGTTTTTATTCTGTGTTTTCATTGTTGCTTCCAACTTTTTCCATTTCTCACACTTTTTCTCCACTGTTCGCCTTGTGACATTTGACGATTGTTGACTCTGACGAACGAGCTGACAGATTCGTTGGAAAGCTGGGTCCAGTCTGACGAAGTTGTGTTGGAGGAGTCTTATGCAAATTTGATAGTCTGATACCTCAAAATCTTGGGTGCCCTTTTCCTTCAGGGGTGCCCATCTTCTCCAAACTGAGATTTTATTTTATGTTCTTTGTCCTCGGAGTCTTAAAACATCTCTTTGTGACCTCTATTTGTCTTGGATTTGTCGGTGACTGGATGATCTGATGAATGTGTCAATTGATTCGTTGCGGAGTCGGGATGATTCTGAGCAACATTGGCCTAGAGGCAAAAACCCTAATTTTGGATTTTGACCTCTTGAAAAGCTAGGCGCCCTTCTTGAGGTATGGCGCTCATGGCTGGCAGTGTTAGAAAAATTTATGAACTTTTCAACTTTTTACCTTGTTTAACGTGCCCTCCTTAGCTTTGACTGCCATAATGAAAAATATTCTAAGGCATTGAATTATGGGCGCCTCTTCTTGACTGGGGCGCTTGAAATCTCCAGACTTAGACAAAATTTTGCATTTTTCATTTTTCAAACTTCTTTTGCCTATTCCTCGCTCTTTGTGCACATTATTCGTTGACAACCTTTGTTTGATGCTCGAATGTTTGATTCTAACACCTAGCAATTGACTGACCTCCATTGATGACCTTGGATCTCCGAAAAAGCTTTTGAAAAAGTAGAATAGACCCAGTAGAGTAAAACTGATCTTTTTGTGATTCTGACTGCACCAACTTGATAAGGAAGTATTTTAAGCCAATCAAAATCAATCTTAACCCTAACGGCTAAACTTTCTACTTTTACAAATTTTCTATTTTTAGAAAATTTTACAAGTATCCGTTTCTTAAGAAACCCAGAAAAACCCAGAAAAAGTTTCTATTTTTAGAAAACTGTTAAAAATAGAAATTTTCCTAAAATTTAGGGATAAAAAACTAAAATCTAGGTATTGGAGGTTTGATTGTTTTGAACCGACCCAAATTGCCTGATTTTGAAATTTCTAAGTTTTTGACCCTCATGCAAGACATAAACCCCAATTCTAACTTTTTTGACAGATTTAACAGTATCTTGACTCATTTCTTCAAAATGCCTAAGTGTAGCGAAAAATTTAATTTGGGGTACAACACATATCTTACTCTATCTGGGTCTCTAACTTCTTCAAATTCAAAGTACTCCTTATCATTTATCCAGTTTATTAGTTCTTCTAGATTAAAACTTCCATTAAAGGTAGGAACATCAATACTTGGTTTTTTCCCATTTTTGATGAGGCTCTCAATAATGGATCCCTTGTAATTACTGCAACTTCCTCTCTTTGTTTAGTTGTTTGGCTAGCATACTCTGGAGCTTCTTCTTCCTCGTCACTCTCTGGTTCCTTTCTCTGTGCAAACCCTCTTCTTATTTCTTATTGGATTACTTCTACTTGTCTTCTCAAAGCTCTAAATTCATCATCATAAAAAAAAAATTCATTCTTCCTCTTCCTCTGCCTCTACCATGATGGGCTCCTCTCCCATCCATTTTCTCCAACACCGACAACACACAGGCCCCAGTGTAAATTGCCTCTCTTTGGTGGTCTATTTACACACACATAGGGTCTTGCTACTCTGATGCCACTAATGTAAAGAGGAAAACAAGCTCACAAATTCCTCTCTAAAACTCTCTTAACATAACTTAAATAGAAAACAAAAGATTACAATAAACTTCAGAAACTTGTTTGCACATGGAACCAATGAAATGCTGTATTCATCAAATCTGATTATAATGAAGTTTTAGTTTCTAATGGACTAAGAAAAAACAAATTATCTCCCTAATTAGGAATTAATCTCAGACAAGCTATGCTCAGACATATGAGCTTTTACAAACAAAACCACCTGCAAAATTTGCAACTTTAAACCATCATTCTGGGATCTTCATGGATTGTTTATCAGTCCAAACCTACGAATAACATCCCCAAACATGCCTCCTTTCTCTCTTATCAAAAAATACCTTTGAAAAATTCTTTCATTGCTTTCAAATTCATGATTCTCCACTACCTTGCTTAGAGGAATTAATTCCATATTCTAATTTTTTTCCTTCTTTGCCCAGGTATGGAAAATTATCTAGTTGCATTTTCTAACCTCTAAAAATAAATAAAAGCACCACAATATCTATTCCAAGCAACTTGGTCAAAGATAGGGGTTGCAGTTTTAATTCCCCACTTGCAAATCCTGAAAAGGAAAACCAGGTCCTGGGTGCCCACCCCTTTGTCCCTACTTTTTAGGGTCATGATTCTATGCTTTAAAACTCCATAATCCCATTTCCAATGCCCCCATATTGTCTTTTCAATTATTTTTCAATTTAAATGCTTTAATTATGCTTTTTTGCTTTACACCCCACTAGTCAATTTGACATAGTACAAAGATAATTTAATTGCTAGGATAAATTATTTGCAGATAATTCATTTTCCACTCCTCATCATGTAATCCAAGCCAAAATTAATTTATTTCAAAATCCAAAAATTCTTAGTAACAAATTCACCTCTTTTTGTTGATATAGGATTGCTAGTTACCATGGATGCTCCTGCATCAAATAGTCATGATTCTTCACATGTCCTTGATTTTTAATTATATGAAACTTTATTTTTTATACTTATATATTATATATGATATTTTATATATTTTAATTTATTATTATTATAATCTCATTTTGAAAAGGGACATTTTAATTTGCATTCGCAAGGTTGCTTGTCCTCGAGCAATTTCAAACTAAGATGCTCCAAAAATTCTTCACTTGACTAAGTCTTTCTTGGAATACCAGGATCCCAAATCAATCTTGAAATATTATGAATCTCTCTAATGATGTAGTGTATTTCATTAACTTCCTATTTGTTGCTAAGTCTTGTTGAACAATTTTTTTTCTTGTCTTCAAACATTTTTTCTTGACGATTCATATTATCTTGTAAATCTTTGAGTCATACCCAACTCTACTCATTGCTTTGTTCCTACTACTTATAACTTTCCAGGGGGTTGTTCTTTATGAAGAACCATTTCACCATTCATCTTTGATTGTGCTACTCTGATATCATCACAAGTTGTGAAACTTGAACCAAGACATGTCTCTTCCTTTATTTCAAAAAGTGGTTTATCCCAGTAGACAAACCTCTCTGCATCCATTTCAAAAAGCAGATTATTTGCAACCTAGTGGAAAAATTGAAAATTATTCCTATCATCAGGTTGTAAATTAGTTTCTATTTTAGACCATTCATATTGGCCTAATTCTAAACAATTGTCTTTTTAATCCTTCATTTTTTATTCCTAGTTAGTGTCAACATCCGCAAATTTCTTATCATTCATTGTTGATCTAACAATTCCCGCATACTCAAAACCAACAATAGTAATTATTGAAACCTTTTCATTAGCTTGTGGATCTAATGTGTTCACTTCCTCATTTTCTGAAAATTATTTTGTTGAGATATCCTCAACACCTTCATTTTTGACCCAAAACTTTCAAATTTGGGCTGATCAAAATATCCTTCTCAAATGCATATTCATCCTCAATGTTGTTTTGAAAATCAATCAATGGCTCACCATTTGGAAGTTTAAAATATAGTGCATGATTGTTGCATCTTCCTTCAACTTGAATTTGTCCCATCCAACAAGAGGAACCCCTTTTTTTTTCTCTTCATTGATATTTTGGTGACACATGCCATCATTAGAAACCAATAAAACATATTCTCCTACCAAAGAATCTTTTTCTTCAACTTGTTCTTTTAGATCCCTGTTATTATTTCTCATTGGTATATTAATTTTCTTGTAGCTCTAGTTTTGGTCCTTCTTCCTTGGGTTTACCAGATTCTTGTGATTCTAATTATGATTCAAACTTCATTTCTTCTATCAAAATTGATTCTTTTGGGTCTTCTTCCTTGATCTTCTCCTTAGCCATTTTCATTATGTATTCATTTAGGCCTCTTTTGTTGAGATAATGGTTCTCGATTGCCTCCAAGTAATCATCAAAGGGAACACTAGCTTTGAAATTATTTGGCAATCTTTGGTACTGGTCATATATTTTGTGGGCCTCAAGTTTCTACCTTTCTTTGTTCTTCTATTTTTTTATTACTAACACTTGAACAAAATCTATGTCATCTTCTTTTTGTAAGAACCTAGGATAAAAACATATTGTATTGAGCCTTTATAAAACCTTTCATCTCTATCTTCGTTGTATAATTTTGAGTCTCTATGACTGGAATGCATCCAACATGTTAACTTTAACCTACAGGTTGGCAAGATCACAATTTTCATACCAATTGTAATGTCCCTTTTTAAAATTTCCTCATTTTTCCTTAAATAATTAACCCTCACTCACAATAATAATTACATAGTTGATTATAAATATTAATTTATCCTAAAAATTATAATTTTTTTGATAGGTAAGCGAGTAGATTATATTGATTTTGCAAAAAAATTGCATATCATGACTGAGCCAGGCTAGAGTTTATCATGATTACCAAACCCCCAAAAAGTCCCAAACCAAACACCTTGCAACCAACCAATCCCCCGAACCAGAGAGAATTTATACTCAAAATTGACCACGCAGGGTCAGATTACAGTATAATTACACAAGTATTATTTTACCAAACTACCTAAGAAAGATAACATAATTCAAAGCTTACCAAACCGACCATGACCAAACATTACTAGCATTTGATTATAAATGTGCACTACTGAGAACTGGTAGTTTTGACTTGGGAGCACAATATATTTCTAATCTCCATTAACTTAAGGATAACTTTCCCCTTTTTTTGAGCTCTGAGTTGATCAAGGTTCTCCCCAACCATTTATTCCTCATAACCAAATTTGGTGTGAGACAGAAGCTATGTTATGATGCCACCAACCCACTTTTGATTGCTATTTCGCTTTTTTTTCCTTTATTGTTTGCCATTCATTTACCTCATCCCTGGAAGTAGATTCCTTCATGGCTTGAGAACCCTCAATCCCATCAAGAGATTTTGAACATTGTTTGTCTGATGTAGAAGAAGTGTCCATAGGGGAGGGGTTAAATGAAGGGTGGCATCATTGCCATCAACCATTCTAGGGTGGCAAGAAACATCTGTAGGAGGCACATTCTGATCATGTTTAGTTTCTGGAGAGGACTTGCCAAGCTTCCCTAAGTTCTTGCTACAAGAATATTTCTTTGGAGAATCACCACTTTTGGGTGAGTTCAAAATAGAGTAGTGCTTGGGGGAAGCCTCTTTCCACTAGGAGGCTTCCCATTTTGCTTGAGATTTCACAGTTAAGCATACTACAACAATGTAACCAATATTGTAACATCTTCTACACCTGAATAATAAACCGTTGTAGTCTAGTGATTGCAACCAATAATTATCGTTTGCATTCAGGATGATTTCAATCGGGAGGGCTTTGGAGGTGTCCAACCCGACCAAAATCCTAGCACAAAGTTTGTGTGCATGAAATCACTTGAATTTGCATCTATGCATATGAAATTACCCCAAGAATTACCAATGGCTACAAAACATGATTCAAACCAATAGTGAAGGGAGAGATTTGGAAGGCAAACCTAGATCGGCATAACAACAAATGATTCCATGATCGGATCAATTTGAATGCCATATTTTTAAAAGCAATGTATTGTTGCCCCATAACCACGTGTGGTTGAGGATGATATTTTTGTCTTGCTGCTTGTCAAAGACCACTGTAAAAGACCCTTTTGCACTAGATAAATTTCCAGATTATTTTCCATTAAAGGTCCCCAAGATTTTGAAATCCATTCATGTAGTGTAGGAAGGCTGGGCCAATTTTGACTGAACCTTCCAATTAATCCGTTTTCAAAAAAAATTCCTCATTCTCATATAATTCTTTTGACAAAATGGTATCAGATTTCAATTCTAGTGGCTTATCCAGGAAGTGAACTGACCTACTATTGATTATAGCTGGATGACTTGACTTTGGTGTGATCCCATGCAGCACAGATCCAAATTTAGGGTTTCCTCAAAGGGCTCCAAGCTCTAAAGCATCCACATGTCGCTCAACATTGCCCAGACCACACTTTTCCATATTAGGAAAGGTCTTTGTGGTGAAAGTATCACCAGGGGGCGAGGTCAAGCTATCTGTGCAAACACTAAACCCAAAACCATCTCACATGCCAAAGTTTGCCCTAATCTATGTGGGGGAGGCGAAAACTAGTCGCTGTGCATCATACTCACATGCACCCACATAACAACCATCGATCAAAGAGTCCTCAGCAGAGAAATCGCCAGTGCTCAACAATCCAGCCCTGGAATCTGCAGCCCGAGCCTCACCATTCGTAGAAGCCCACGCATTCGGTAATGTAGAGAATTTTCGCAACGTCGCCATTACTATCTAAAAATTAAAATTTTGATTATATGTACTTCAGATTTAAATCTTGTAACATAATTTTAAAAATATTAAACTAATTATTGAGTTGTTGTAATATTTCTTTTAATGTACACTTATCTCTCTTTGTATAAATGTCTTGACATGTGTCTAAATTTTATCAATTTAGGGGTTTTCATCCTTTAATTTGACAAGAGAAATTGTAGATTTATATCCTTCAATTTCTGTCATGAGGGGTTCCATCCCTAAGTTAAATGAATTGTTGTTTCATGCTCTAAAGGAGTAATTATCAAATAATAAAAAGATGAGTTCTTCGTATGGTGCCTACTTCTCCTTGTTTGGTGTCACTTCTATATATTCTTCCTTCAATAGTCATCATTCTTCTCACGCCCCTTGAATTTTGATTAAATTAAACTTTAATTTATATTTTATACTTGTATTATATTATATATTTTAATTTGTTATTATTATTTATTATCATTATTATCTCATTTTGAAAAGGGGACATTACAAATGTTAGATGCCATCATCTATAGCATTTATTTCCATGAAATCCACATTAGAATTAGATCCTTTCTCCATTTCATGCGCTAAACCCAATGAGTTAGATGTGATAATTTATTAAAAAAAAATCTCAAAATACCTTAACCTTCTTTTAGCTAGATGTTGACCATTTTATAATTATACTATTGTGGTTGCTGGAGAATGGTAATTTGGAAAGAATGTATGGAGAAAGAAGCAAAAGTAGGGTGGATTTAAGCCCAATAGGCTCAATAACTTACTGGAAGTTATGCCTATGATAGGTAATTGTTTACCGATTTTAATTCATGGCATAAATTGTTGCAAAAGCAATAGAAGAACAAACATAAAATACTAATTTAGTAAAGTTGGTTGTCATTATTTAAGGCCTCATTTGATTTTTTCTTGGGAATTTGGGCTTGAAGTAGTGTTGGAATAATGAAGTCCTTATTTTTCAATGGAGACCAAAGGAAGGATGGTTAATCACCATCCCAAATAAGAAAACCATTATTTTCTTCCTCCATTGATTGTGAGTAGTCGAGCATTAATTCTAATAAGATTCTAGATTATGTGAAAATTGTCTGCCAAGGTGAACCCAATAATATTTTAAGGATATATTTTCATGAACACATCATTTCAAGGTTTTACCTTTCATGAATTGAGATTTATTAGCAATAGTTTCAATGGATGGCTTATGGTCAGAGAAGGTGGATTTGGCCATATTTATAAGGGTTTGATCAAGAGCCTCAATGAAACCACAAACCAAAATAGAGGTAGCAATGAAGAGACTCAGTAACAAAGGATTACAAGTTATATTCTCCTTCTTTCCATTCTAATTTTTAGAGTGTTACATATGTTTCTCTTGAGAGAAATCTTTCCCTTAGCTTAGTTTTCATCAAATTCCACTTACACATGACATTATTCATTGGATACTTGGCATGCCACAACTAGTGAGTTAGATGGGGTTGTTCCCCCAATTTTGATGTTGACTTATTATGTCTTCTCAAAATTCAATGTTTGAGATCTATAATAGAATCACAAACATTTTACTCCATTCTCAAAATGCTTTATCTTGTTTCCTAGAATTCTAACCTATTTTTACCAATTGAGTTCATAGTAGTTTGACCAAGATTTTCTCACGACCTTGACTGATGATATGAGAAAATAAAAAATATGTAAAAGTATATATAAATAAATTTGTAGATAGTTTCTATATACCTGAAAATGATCCTCCATGCCCATCCATCTACACTTGGAAGATATGTTTATTATAAACTCTTAATAATTGAGGCAATATTTAATAAATATGTAGAAGTAAATCTATAGAAAACTTCTAATAACTTGAAAATGGACCTTCATTTCCCATCCACCTACACTTATTATATATGTTTAATTATAAACACTATGTGCTTGAGGTAACATTTAAATTTTTAATAAATATGTAGAAATAAATTTGTAGATAAATTTTGTAAACCTCTAACTGGATGCTTCTTGCTTTCCATCTGAATTTGGAAGAGATGTTCATTATAACTAGAAATAAATTTGTAGACATATTCTACAAACTATGCAAATAATGATATATAAAAATAAATCTACAGATAGTTTCTACAAAGTTGTAAAGTCTCCCTTTTTGTAAGATTTAATAGTGGACATTGTAAATTACAAAAAATCCAAGCCTTATCTTAGAAAAAAATTTAACCACCTAACTCAAAACCATACAAGTATAAAAATGAAGCTCTACTCACTTAGCTTAATAATATAGATTAGGGATTTCGTTAGTGTATATTATTGTTCATAATTTTTATTGTTATTTTTATTTTTAATAGTTAAATGAGTGGTTTTTATTGGGGCCCTTTGCGCTTGGAAAATATCCCCACCATGGTCATATAATATGTACATGTGAATAAGGCTATAGTACAAACAAGTAACAAATATACAACCGAATTAGTAATAAACATAAATAGAGGTGAAACAAGAAAAAAACAACAAAAATGAAAAAAGTGAACCACCAGTGGGATGTGAGATCAAGATTCCCATAGATTGTCATCCTCGCTCATTACACATTGATATTTATCATCCCAATCCTATCTTTTCTATGTCCTTATCTATAACCATAACCTACTATTTATTTCTTAGGACTAACTCCATCAATGAAAGACGTGAAGCCATTTCAGCTGTCACCTTGTTGGATAATTAATGTTCTTAAATTTTTCTTTGTTATATTATATTTTCATTTTATTTTAAGGTTTTTTAATAATTTTATTATTATTTTTTTTTTTTTGGTATTTTTAGAAAGAATCATATTGCTATCTTCAAAAACTATTTTTTCTCATGCTAACATCCCCTTAGTCATGAAAACTCTAAGAAACATTTAAATGGAGGTAAGTCGGCCTCAAGTCCTATTCACTTTAACAATCAACCAAGAGCAAAGTTTTTAATCCTTAAATCACCTTGTTTCTCATTAAGTGGCTTTCAAAATTATTCTACACAAACAAGGGTGACATTATTACAATGCTCGATTTTAAGAATAAGCTTCAACACTAAGATTCGAACCTTATGGGTCTATGATGTTTGGATTAATTATGTTTACTTTTTTGTTAGTGTAGAAAACAAAAACAAAAATTACTTATCCTACATGGATAGACTAAAATCCTTCACAATGAGAGAGTAGCTACAAAGGTAACTATAACTTCTCCCTATATTCAAAAAAAAAATGTCAAAGGGAAAAAAATTATAAAAATGAACCCTAGGCTAGAAGAAAATTATGTCGAGTGACTATAGGGTTTTTGCACAATTTTGATGACCCTGTTAGGCCAACATAGCACACGTACTATCTAGGATGAAGCCTAATTCAAGAACCAAAACTTCTTAGGAAAGATAAGATATTTCTATAAAGTATTTTTTTGGCAACAATATCAAAGTCCCATCCTATTCCCAAATTCCTAGAAATTATTTTATAATTCAAAAGTTTTAGGTTTCAATTTTTGGAGTTTTTTGAGTCTTGGTTTCACAACATCACTTTATTAGGTTGAGAAATGTTTAATTTCAATTTTTAGTTCTCATTTAAGTTTTATATCTAAGGTTTTGGTAGTTGTTTATATTTTTAAGTCTCAAGTTCTAAGTTTTTAAAACCATGTAGGATCGTGACACAATCTAATTTCACTTTTTCTATTACTTTGGAATATCCTTCACATATTTAGAATAATTTAGGCCATATATGTGTTGAAATTTCACTTTATACACCACTGATCCTAGTATCTCCCATAATATATAATAATCATATTTTTAAGTCTCACTTTATACACCATTGATCCTAGTAGCTTCAAATGTTTAGGTTTCAAGATCTAAGTTTTTAAAAGCATATTTGGGGTCTTGACACAATCTAGCTTCACTTTTTCTATTACTTTGTAGTATCCTCCACAAATTTATAACAACATAGACCTTATATATGTTATAATTTCACTGTGTACACCATTGATCCTAGTAACTCCTACAATATCTAAAAATCCTTTAATAGACATTAAAAATTTCTCAATTGACTTCAATTGGTCCCAAACTCTTGATTTCCCTTGGACAATAGGATGATATGTTTGTAACTTCAATCCTAGAAAGTAATCTAAGTTTATTTTTTAACTTTACCTTATAAATGCTCTTGATCCTCATATAAATTTAATAGCTTACTAAATCTTCTTGAGAGAAATCAAAGCAATTTTTTTACAAACTAATATACTTGCTCATTCACATTGTATTGAGTAATACTTTCCAATTGAATAAATATGTCACTATAAATATAAGTGAAAGATACATCTCCAAGGGGTCATTTTGAGTATATATCATTTTAGATACTCATAAAGATCCATACACACCCCTGATATGTATTAGATCATGGCTATGCATATCCCAATAGGTTATATCTAGAGCTTCCATGATATTATCAAGAATCTAAAACATATTTGGGTCCATGCATAGATCCATTAATATGTAAATATGTTATAAATATGTAAAACACAAACATAATAAATTTAAGATAAACATAACTAGTGTAGACACCTAAAATTGACCCATTTCATTACCTTACTATTCTCTCTATAATTGAATATAACCCTAATTATTCAATTAATTATGCCATTCTCATCCCCTTATTATTAAATAATGTTTTATTATTTAATTAATAAAATCACTATTTATCACTATTCACACACACCTATTTCTAGCCTAAATCATTTAATCATCTTCCTCCTATAGTCCACCTTAGGTAAATAGGTCCAATTATTTATTTACATAAGTCCATTATCCCTTTCCCAAAAATTAAATAAATAAAGTCCTTATTTCCTATAGTTTTTATTAAGTGGGTTAATCCACTTAATCCCCTAATCACCCACTTGCACAATCTAATTCTAGCCAGCCCCCCTCAAATCATGCACATTACTCACTTGTGTACAAAGTCATGGGCCTTTGTACATGTGACACAACCTTCATACCATTTCACATGGGTTAAGTCCTTGCCCATCCCTTAAGGGTACTCCTAAGTACCCTTCTCATTTCATCTGCTTCTTCCAAGGAGAATCTCCACCCTTGATTATCTTCTTGATCCCTCTCCCTCCATCTCATTCAACCACATGAGGACACTTTCCTCCTCTCATCTCCCCATGGATATCAACTAGTATGAGCCATTTATTTCATCTTTTAATCCTATTTGTTTGTTGGTTCTTCCCAATTTTTATAAATTGGAGCTCCTCTTATTCATTTTCATCATTTATCTCACATGTAACCTTATGATGTTGGCATGAGAACTCACATACAACCTTCCATGAGAATAAAAACCATTCCATCATGTAACAAAGGTTTATTTGGTGAACTCATTTTATGTTTGCATTGTGTTTTATTAACACATATGCTTAATCTAAGTGTTGTTTATGTTTTGAGTAGAGTAGGTTAATATTTCTTTGATTTCCTCTATCAAGCTCAAAATCTCATGAACACATCTATGACATACCTGGTGGGACTCATATCCCTATTATCACTAATGAAAATTAGTTTTTCTTGAGTTTTTCATGTATAGGTCATAGTTGCGTGGCCCTATTTCCAATTAGATGATCTTATACTATGTTTGGGTGGTCTTGTCATCAGGGTGTTAAGAGTCCATCTTTCCTTTCCCAAACTCCAATTTCTTGTATTTTCAATAAAAATATTCTTTTTTTGCTAATGAAAGTTGTTTTTATAGGCCTATACATTGTCCCATCTACCTCTTGGCACCAAAACAACAACTTTTTATTGATCAAGCTTCATTTTTGTGTGTAGGCACTCTATTTGGACAGTCCTATTCATAGTTGGGTTGTTCTACCACTATTTAGGTGGATTTTCAACATGTTTAGGTAGGCTTGTAATTAAGATAAAAAAAATTAATCTCTGATTTTGGTGATTTTGTTTGTTTGGGCGATTCCACTATGTGTTTAGGCGGGTCTATTTCTTGCAATTTTCCAACAATGTATGATTTCATTTTTGAGGGCCTAACCTACTAACATTTAAATTTCTATGGTGTTTTTCCTAATTCTTTATCTTGTAGCTTACATGCTATTCAAAGAACAAAGTAGGAAACTATTAACGATTATCTTATAGCCTCACTAGTCAAAGCTATCATTTTTCACTAATCTTAGGCACATTAATTAAAGTAAGGGGAAAGAAATTGTGTGCTTTGTCTTGAGATCCTATAAGAAGTATTATCTCCCCTCAAACCCTTGGGTGATCTTTGGGATTAAAAATCCTATATCCTCTCCTTTATTTACTTAGAACTCAATAGCACTATTAACACACATGCTCCCTCCTTGTGCTTCAAATGATCTTGAAGATTAAAAGTGTCGAGTGAATATTTCCTTTAGGAGGCCTACTTGGGGATTTCATCACCCCAAGGGATGACATCAACCACATTTTTTAATAAGGTATAGAAAGCGGGGAGATCAAAAGCTATACCTAAAAATGGAGACATCATCATGTTTAGCTAAGCCCCGAGACCCTCAATCAATCAAGACTTGGAAATGAAGGAAATAAGAGATACCCTACTAGTTCCATGAATATATATGGGCCCTTAGTTCATAAAATTCCCCTAGTTAGCTTGTAAATATAATCCTAAGACCATCAACCATCATTTAGTGTGGTACAAGAGATGTGTGTTGTACCCTAATGCTACTCACAATGCACCTCTAACTATTGAGATAAAGCTCACCTTGTTGAAGCCTTTGTAAATAATTGGTAAGGGATTTCACATGTACAAAATTATACATATCTATCCTTCATCTAATAGATGATATCAATGGTTAATTACATTATGACCCTACACTAAATTTCAATCCCACTTGAATAATCATAGGCATGTGAGTGTTCTTAGTGTGTCTTCATTCTCGAAACCTATGCAACTCCTTTTAAACCAAATCCCTAAAGAAAAAACCACCATCCAAATCCACTTTATCCATCACCTTAATCATCCATCCCCAATGAAAGGACTTTATTCCCCTTCCCCTAATCCATCCTAATTCGCATCACCTTTCTTTCAATATCATTGAAAATTCTTCCAATCCTGACCAATGGTTAATTTTATTATGATCATACACCAATTTTTAATCCTACTTGAATAATCATAGGCATATGAGTGTTCTTGGCATTTCTTCATTGTCAAAACTTGTGCAAGTCCTTTGAAACTAAAGAATTAAAATCCAAACCATTTTCATGTTGATTGAATGAGATTGTTTTTAGCATTGACAAAGTAAAAATGACTAATCAACCACCATCCAAATCCACCTTATCCATCACCTTAATCATCCATACCAAAATAAATGACCTTAATTCCCTTCCCCTAATCCATCCTAATCTACATCACCTTTCTTTCAATCTCATTACCTTCTTCCAATCCTAATCAAATCCCATCCTTTCAATCATCTTCTTCCAACCCAATCATACTTAATCTAATAAAAATCCATCTTATCATCTCCATATCATCATCCTAAATCAATATTTCCCTTCATCTTTAATTTCTCCCACCATCAAAACGTTCAAGATCTACCCCCCAGTCCAAATGCTCATTACATTTATGTTTAGGTGACCTTGACTATGTTTGGGTAGTCCTATTTTGCTTAGTATTTTGTCCAAAATACACTATCTCTATTTAGGTGGCCTTGTACCCTGTATGGATGGCCCTTTCTATGTATGGGTTCCCTTATTCCTAGGTGGCTAATCTTGTACCCTATTTGGGAATCCTTGTAAAAGTTAGCATTGAGCCTAAAATTTCACCCATCTTTGGATAAGAAACCATGTTCATAATGGGGTAGCCTTGTAGTATTCTTGGGTGGCTCTATTATTCTCATCTCCTAGTGTATAATTTTATCTCAATATTTCATTTACCGGTCCTATCTCCAAATAGGCAAGTTCTTTATTGTGTTTTAGTGTTTCATTCCTCATACAAAAACTAGAGAGAAAAATAATGGGTCAAAATATAGTCGTAGCTTCCCAAACGCTTATGAAATAAGAAAAAACCCTCCATCCAACATCTTAAGACACAAAAAGTCCCATATTCCATACATCCAAAACTAAAAAATTTAAAAGGCTTGTTGATTTTGGCACCCCAACTTGGGAAGATCATAACTCCTAACTTGTTAGGAAACATTTGAACTTCATTATATCATTTAAAGTATCTCCAAGATAACTAGTTTGATTTTCTCTGAATGAAACCTACAACAATTATTCCAAGAAACCAATCAAATTCCTTAGGCCAAATTCCACTCTAAAGACCTCCAAAAATTCAATTTATCGAAACATAGAAAACACCAAAAAAAAAAATTCAATATCTTCCACCATTGGCTCTATATATGTTATCCAACCTCTATTAGATTGATATGGAATCACCAAATCTTAGCTTAATCCAAATCCTAATTGTAGCTTAATCCAAATACAAATATGAGATTTAATCCAAATTTAAATCTAAGTTTAATCTAAATCTAAATATGAGGTTAATCCAAATCCTAATCTTAGCTTAATTAAAATCACAATTTGAGCTTTATTAAATGAAAACTACTTGATCTTTTGATGTTGAAAAGAATATTAATATTGTTTATTTCATTTCTCCTCCAATGGTCTCTACCCATCCAATCTCATCTTTCATCCCCATCTAACTCATCAACCAATAATCATGAATATATTTTTTTGGAGTCTTCACCATAAGCATCCCAAAATCTACCTCATTTCGATGATGATGATAATCTTGTTAATCAAGATGAGTATTAAATTGATACCCTTGGTACCATCATCATTAGCAAGCTTTCCCAAATATTCCACCACTCACCCATGTCTTTTTACCAAGAAATAGTTAGCACAAGTTATCCCATCATTCCGTCATGCATGTTCATTGGTCATCCCTATGCTACCTTTGACAAGGAAAATCCATTACATACCCCATTCATATATCCCTCTTATCCCTAAATCACATATCTCTCTTAGCCAACATCCATACCTCCATCTTATCCACTATTCATATCCAAAACTCCATCTTTACACAACATAACCATCACCTCCACCCCTAATCCAAACCACTTATCATATAATCCTCCAATCCATAATCCTAAACCTCCATATAATCATCACCCTCCATCTAATCTAAGTCCTCCACCTAAGCCTAAAACATAATTTTATTGAGAATTTAATCCAATGATTCATAACAAAGAAACCATCACAAAATCCGCATCCAAAAGTTGTGGATTCATGTCCCTCCACTCAACCATCTAAGGTAATCATTGATGAGGCTATCATTCAACAAAAACCTATCATTCCTCTCTCAAATCCTAGAACTATCGAACCCTTGAAACCGTCCCACTTCAATCCCAATCTCCCACTCCTAGCATTGTCCAATCCCAATCCCACAAACCTTTTGAATCCACCATCCCTCCATCCACCCCATTTAAGTAGTCTATCCAACACTCCTTTTGCATCACACCATCCACACAAATTCAAACATGTCAAGATATTGTTGCAAGTCATACCAAGAATACCCTCATACAAATAAATGTCCTATCACCTCACCTAACCCTCTCATGATCCCTTATCATCCCCTCATCCAAATCATTCTCCTATGATGCAGGAGCATCTGGGTGCATAGGAAATCCTACACACACAAAAAACATGTTCATTAATTTTTCAAGTTTGGTTGTGTTTTGTTTTTACTATATTGGAAAAATAGGTTTTAAAGGGACACAAAACCCTTTACAACACAAAAGAGGGAGAACTACTTAAAGAGAAAAACATTGAAGCATCAACAACAACCAAAAGTAAACCATCATCCAAAAACAATGACCCAACAACAAAGAAATAGACACAAAAAAGACACTATTTCATATTCCTCAAGGTGTTAGCCACCTCAATCTCCTGGTTGCAATGCAAATTGACCATATCCATTAATTCTTTCTTTTCCTCCTTAAAGGTATTCCTAATGTTTCCCCTAGTTTTGGTACATGAGCCTTTTTCCTCATCTTTGTCGACCTTCTTCCCCTTGCCCTTTGAAAATTGGTCCTCCATCATCTCCACAAAGTATAATTGATCCTCCTTGAGCTGACTAATCTTAGCAAATAAGACCTCTAGCGATTTCACACTATTCCTAACTGGACTATGACTAACCTGCAATAATTTCTTGATGTTCGCATTTGTTCCATTAATCTTTGCCTCCATTTCAGAGAGGCAATGCTCACATAGGGTCTTGAAATCTATAAAGAAGCACTCTAAATCAACCAGACTCTCAATCAAAATATCTGAAGAAGAACCATTCGGTTGGTTTTGCATATTCTCTTCTAGACCCTTGATTTTAATATTTACCTTATTAAATTCCTACAACACCCACTTGGTAAACTTAAAAGTACACATGGCCCTCAAACAAACCATATCTAGAAGCTCAAACATGGAAGTATTGTCATCATTTAGGTATGAGATATCCTTAGAGAGAGGATTAACCTTTAGTGTCTTTGGATTTCCAATATTTGGATTCACCCCCTCCTCCTCAAGCAACGACCTCTCACTCAATAGCTCCATGCTAGGCAACTGTCGAACAGGGGAATCATTCATTTCAACAACATTTTCCTCAACACCCTTCTCCTTACCCAGAGCCTTGTTACCCTTGTTATCACCTTTCCCAACCTATTTTTTCAAGTTTGTAATTTGTTTGGATGCCCTTCACGATATTTCCTTGGCTTCCTTAATCCCAACATCAATAGGCAGTACCTTCTCCTTACAACCATCCACACCATAATCATGAAGCTCATTGTCCTCTTTAGAATGGGAGCCACCAGAGATGATATCAGTGTTATTTCTAGAAGAAGGGGACCCACAAGAATTTGAGTCTTGAAAAATGAGCTTATTGGTGGCCCTCTTCCTCTTAAGATTCTCCTTCTTTCTTTTTTTAGAGGGGGTCACCATAGGGGACGATGAACCACCCTCCTCCTCCTCATTCCATTCAGCTTCACCATCAGCACTGGTCTCTGAACCAGTCAAGAGTGATTCCTCACTTATAGCTTTCTCCTTTCCTTTAATCAACTTGGTAGGAGTATGGGCTCTCACATGCTCCATTATGATTAGTATGAGTCCCTCATGAAGAATAGGATCCCTTCTATTCTTCAAATGAGCATGGATTGATACTTCCAATGATGACAAAATAAATAAAGGAAACGAAACATGTAACCCATGTCTAAAATGATTTAGCAGGGTGAAATGGTGCCCTAAAATAGTAGTCTACCGACTGTCTAGGGTAACATACCGCATAATGACCTCTGCAACATCAACCCAAGTGTGCTTTAGAGACGTTCATTCGTAACCCCATGAAGGTATCTTTATCAACTTATTTTGTTCATTATCTTTGAAAAATTGGTCCTTGGCGTCATCATTACTCTTTCTCTCCTTGAAAATTTTTTGGCCATCCATCGACAGCCCAACAATGGAAGCAATCAATTCCTCATTGATCACAAAATCCATCCCCTTGAACTATAACCTTATGTCATGCCAGTAGTGGACAAAATTTGTAGAGTTATTGGGGTTATGGTCATGGAGCCTTTCCAAATAGGGCGTGAAATGCCCATGTTCTAAAATTCTCTATATTTTGAGCTTATTCCTCCATATTTCACAGGAAAAAGGTTCAATCCTGCTCCAATCACCTCTCATATTCACTATCACCATTAACTGAGACCCCAAAAGAAATACAAACGCCAAATAAACAGTAGGTGCAACACTACCCATAAAGTGTGTGATGATAAGATAGGTAATAATAGCAAGAACATCCTAGATTATGAGCTCATCCATAGCCATCATTTCATAATAAAATCTTGGAATTCTCAAGGAGAGAGTACTCCTCCCATAGCTTAAAACTATGAATTTTGACAGCCTCATTGGCAAAGAAATCTGCCAGGGAGTTGCCTTCCCAATATATATGTGTGACACAAGTTTCTTCAAAATATTTTAGCATCATTATAGAATCCACAATCAACTGTTCAATTTTCCAGCTTGGTGATTTAATGCCAAGTAGGTAGTTAAAAATATTGAGGGAATCTCCCTCGACCCAAAGCTTGGAGTATCCCTTGTCCAACACAGACTTGATGCTAATGAACGCAGCTTCAGCTTCTACACGGTGATTGGTCTGGTTTCCCAATGGGACTGCCACTGCACCCAATAACCTACCATCTTCCTTCCTCCACACCCCCCGACAACCTGTAGGCCCAAGGTTACCCTTGGTTTCCCCATCAAAATTAATTTTAACCCACCCTAGGGGTGGGAGCTTCCACTTAGTATTCAATCTAGCATTGATGTTGGTTTTAACAATCTCAAAAGACATAGTAGAGATCTTCCAATTAGCAGTCACCAGTAAATAATATCTAGCTAAACAAGAGGACGTAGCACACCGAGGAGAGTCTTGGTGCTAGAAAGAGAAATTTTCCAAAATGCCCCTTCGAATTTTGATAAACACACTTTCCACCTTGAGTTTAGAGTTTTGAAAGATTTTATCATTTATTTCCTTCCAAATTCCCCAAGAAATATGTGGGGCCATGAGCTCCCAGAGCCTTTGAAGGATGGGAGAAGAAGGACACTTCCATTGGTCAACAAAGCTGCTAAGAGAACCCGGGAAGACCCAGTCCAAATTCCAAAGAGCAAGAAACTTACACTAGGCAAGATAGGAAAAATCAAACCCAAGGAGAAGATGAAAAGCATTCTATGCATCAGACTCACAAAGCACACATCTATTAGGCATAGAAAACCACATTCTACAAAGATTATCTCAAGTCGACACTTTTCTTTGCATTAAAAGCCAAAAAAAATATTCACCTTAGGGATCAACATTTTATTCCACAATTTCCCCAAAAGGGATAAGAATTGGGTTTCTCCAAAGAGATGACAAAGTTTGAGGCCACCGAGAAACACCCATTAGCACGAGGGGCCCAAATCACATGGCCAAGCTTCTAGAATAGGGGAACCCGTATATTAGCAAGAAAGTTTTGAAGAACAAGTAACGAAGGATCCCAATTCTGAACCTCCTTCCACGCACCATTATGGATATAATCAACAACCATATGACCAAAGTTACATTTTTAGATGGATACAATAAGAGGGGCCCACAGATAATTTTCCAATGGCTCACCATCACACCACACATCCTCCCAAAAATAGAATCTTGGAACCATCACCCAACAACCAATTAACCCCTTTAGAAATTAGGTCCCTGTAGGGGATAATATTTTTCCAGATTCAAGATCCCATGGGGATAACATCAGAATGTAAAAGGCCCCAAGATCTCCCCACTCCAAATAAGTATTTATTGTTGTGTTTTATTGTTTATTCTTGTAGGCATGAATTATTTTTAAACCATTTTCCCCCTCCAACTCCTTCAAAATGAATTCATCTTGTAAGGTTGTTCATTAAGTTGAATTTGGGAATAATGGTGCTAGAAATTGGTGTTTATTGAAAATTGAAAGGTTGCACAAAATCCCACACCTAGGTTGGAGGAGGTAATTTTTTTTGCATCTTGTAACTCCTCTTTAAATTTAAAATTTGTATCAAATGGAAAGGGAGAGGAATTTGGAACATATAGTTTGGAAGTTCAGAAACAAGAAGGCACAAATAAAGAAAATGATAGGAAAATAGGAAAAAGAAAGAAAAGAAACCAGAGAAGCCTAACTGGCATCCAAGAAGGGAGTATGAGAGATTTGGAAATATATTTTTTGATGCATGTAGCTGAAGATGAATCTTTTGGTATATGATTTGTATTTGTTGTGTGATCAACCTTGCTTATAGCAGAGTTTTGGTTGTGACTAGTTTGTTTCTTGTAGCTTGTTATTGTAGACTATACAAGTTGAATATAAAATTTTGAATTATCTCTCAAATTTTGTAATTATGTGTGATAATTTATTCTTTGTAATGCACTCTATAATTTTAATTCATAAGTTGAAGTAAATTTCTTGGTTGAGTGATTTAATTTGCACCAATTGACAATCTCGTAGGATTCTAAATTGTTGATCTACACCATCTTACCACCCTCTAATGATCGCTTATCATCACCTCATCTAAATCAAGGTACAACCACCTCACCTAATCCCTCTCATGATACCTTATCATCCTCTCATCCAAATCAAGATCCTAGCACCTCCCCTCATCTGTCTCATGATCCCTTATCGTCCCCTCATCCAAATCAAGATCCCGTTGTCTAATCTAATCCCTCTCATGACCCCTTGCCTCCTCCTACCAAAAACATCCTAACACCATCACCATATCCTCTTGGTCCCTTTACCTTCACCTGTGGTGGTTCTCTTATAGAAGAAGAACAACTTATATCCACCACACGTCTTCCTCCATCTAATAATGGACTCATATCATTCTTCCATAATAACAAACATCCTACTATAAATTGAATGCTCAAGAACATGAATTATCAAGGAAAAAATTTATTCCTTCACAAGAAATGTATCTCAGAGCCCATCCATATCAAATAAAATACATGATCACAAGGCTTTGGTTATATATCTCAAGTCTCATAATCCAAACATTTTGGTACAAACTTTGTACAACCTAAGAGGGATTCTTCTAAAACCATGAAAAGTCCCTCCCTTCCTCCAATAAATTTATTTCCATTCCCCTCCCCCATCATACCAACCCATAATTACCATAATTATCTCTCTTTCATCATCTAAATCTATTTCGATCCTTATATCCCACAATCCACCATTGCATATCCTCCACCTACTAAATTCAATTTTTTACCTTATATCCTAAAATCCACCATTGCTACTGGAAGTAATTTGGATGCCAAATTAAAAATGCATGGAGGAAAACATCATCATGTCCCCTCAAAAAAACATTCTAAAACAAATAAATAGTTTATCCAAAAGTGCAATAACTTCAACATGCCATAAAGGCTCGCCAAAAGAAATAAAACTATGTGGATCCCAAATAAAAAAGAAGCAATGTCATCCAACTTTTCTAATCCAAGAGATAAGCATCCCCATCCTCCATCTTCAAGTCTATTTTGGGTTATTATGTCCTAAAATCCACTATCATATGCAATCCATCATCCCAAATCCTACATCAACTTCTCATCCAATATTTTAACACCCATCATAATGAATGACAATTCTGGTCCTAACAACATTCCACCATCACACTCATTTCTCATCCTTTTATCCACACACTTCAAACACCCCATCCCTTATCACACATCTACCATCCATCAAACCCCTTTAATCCATGCCTTTGCATGATCCACACATCCTAATAATTTATACCACTATCCTAAAATCACTCCAAATAGGCTCTTATTACAATGGTATAGTAATAGATACTTGATTCCTTCCTCCACTTGCCCATTTCCCACCCACTATATTCCAAATTTTATCCTCACCTCCTCCTTCCATACTATTCCAAAAATACCAAAAAAGAAAAAAGAAAAACAATATCCACAAAAATAGTAAAGAGAAAAAAATTGTCCAATGGTGAAAACCTAGCAAACATGAACCTTAGAAAAGTACCATGATGAAAACCTAGGAAATATGTATCATGTATAATCCCTCATCTATTTTCTATCTAAAATTGGGGGCAAGTTCCTTCTAGCTACCCATCCTTCATCTCTTTCATCCCACCTACTTCTCATATCCATTCTAATTATTCCATCCTCACCCCAATTTTGATAAAAATAGGGGCAACTAGCCATACATGTTTTGGACAACTCTTGGCATATATTCTCTCATTTCACACTTTTCATCCCTCTATCCTCCTATCCTTCCATCCTTACCCCTACAATCCATATAATCCTTCCATATACCTTCATATTCCTTATCCATTTGTCATCCTATTATCCATATATCTTCCTTATCCATCCATATTCCCATCATCCCATCATCCCATCATCCATATATCTTCCTTATCCATCTGTCATCCTATCATCTATCTATCTTTTTTATCCTTCCATCATCCTACCACCCATCCTATCATGAGAATCCTAGTTCCTTGTCATACATGACATATCTAGAATGGGGAATCTTATTTCTTTACAATGTAGTCCTTGGAGATCCCATCCAAACCTTCCATCTGTCCCATAATTACTCTCATCCTCTATCTAAATTTTTTTCCTCTTTATCTAATAATCCTTCCATCTCCCAATCCTTATGTTTTTATCCCATCATTTCACAATCCTTCCATCTCCTAATCTTTATATCCCTACCCTCCATCCATCAATACCTCCTACCACCTCATCCTCCATTCTATCATCCCTTGTCATTGGTATCTAGATATAGGCTACAAAACCCATACAATAAAATTTCATCCATCACTCCCATATAAGACTATAATTGTAAGAAAATCATAATCCATGCAATCCAACTAAGCAATCTAGTGAAATCATCCAATCATATCTTTGGTCTTTCTCCTATCCTTACTGCAAGCCTTGATCCAAAACCAACCATCATCAAAATATATCCTTCCCAATCCTTGTTCTGCTCTAGGATATATTATTTCCTCATCAACAATACCCCATCCATCATCAATCAATCTTGGATTTTTAGCTTGATAGGGGCAACACCATTTTTGCACATGCTTTCTTAATTTTTTGTATGCATTATCATTTATCATTCATCTATATAGGTCCTTGTAACATACTTGACATAATGGTATCATGGTCTTCTATATCATGGTGCTATACGGCATATAGTTTCTTGTGACTTATCTTTTCTATTCATGTGAAAAATTGTCACCCTGGTTCCTTATACCTTGGTGCATAGCGTCCAATGCTATACCATATAAATATTACTCAATCTAATGCAGCATAACTACAAATTTCATCCATCGCTCTTCATCCTTCCATTATATCTTCATCACCTATTCCTTTCCTCTCCTTTCATTCATTGTCTTTCCTCCTCTTTTCTCATCTACCCGACATCCACTCATCCTTTCAAGAGAAAACATATGTTCTCTTAAACCAAAAAATCCTCTAGAGAGGCCATCCTCATTCTCATTCTCATCCTCAATCTCATCATCTTTCCTCCTAGTCACTCATTTAAATTAATTCTAAGTGTAATTTATTAATCTTCTTTTAAATGATGCTACTTCGTAGCACCATCTCAAAGAGAGGTAAAATGTAGACACATAAAATTGACCCATGTCATTACCTGACTATTTGCTATATAATTCATTGAATATAACCCTAATTATTTAATTAAGTATGCCACTCCCATTCCCTTATTAATTAATATTTATTATTTAATTAATAAAATCACCATTCATCACTATTCACCCACACCTATTTCTACCCTAAATAATTTAATAATCTTCCTCCTATAGTCCACCTTAGGTAAATAAGTCCAATTATTTATTTACCTAAGTCCCTTATCCCTTTCCCAAAAATTAAATAAATAAAGTCCCTATTTCCTAAACTTTTCATTAAGTGGTCTAATCCACTTAATCCCCTACTGACCCACTTGCACAACCTAATTCTAGTCAAATCCCCCCAATCATGCATATTCCCCACTTGCGTACAAAGGCATGGAATTTTTGTACACAAGGCATGAAACTTTTTATATGTGACATGACCTTTGTACCATGTTACATAGGTCAATTCCTTCCCCATCCCTCAAGGGTACTGCTATGTACCCTTCCCATCTTATCCATCCACTTCTTCTAAGGAGAATCTCCACCCTTGTTTCTCTCCTTGATCCCTCTCCTTCCATGATCTACTTGTTGTACCCAAACCGAAATTTTTGCTTCATTAAGGCATTTTGCTTAAAATGGTCTAAACCTTGTAAATATGGGGTCAAAACTCAATTTTTGGGTAAATAAAGTATGGGCTTTTAGTCAGTGTGATGCTAGGAAGATACTGGCAAAATTTGAAAATTTTGAAAATTAGGGTTTCTAAAATCTATTTTTAGCTCGAAACCCTTAAAAATAGGAACTTGTCAGAATTGGCTGAAATTAATTTTGATTGGCTTATTTCACATCACAATCACAGTGGTGAAGTCAGATTCAGTTAAAATTCAGTTTAAGGCTAGTGGGTAGTTTTCACTTTTTCAGGAGAAAAGTTAGGATCTTCGGGGTCATCAATGGCGGTCGGCCAGTACCAGGTATCAATATCTAAGCCTGAAACTCAAAGAGGAACGGTCTACGATAAAAGATGTTGGAAATAATGCTTTTTGATGGAGGGGATTTTTAGATTGGCAAAAAGTGCTAAAATATTCTAAGTCTGGGAACTTTTCACTATGTAACGTAGTAGACACTTGCGCAATCAACGTGAAAATCAACTTTATAGTGTCCGTACATGTGAAAATGATGAAGTATAGTCATCCACACACCTCAGCAGTCACAACGCTTTGACATGGTCAGACTTAGCAGCAGATACAATGTTTGCAAAGTATAAAATGGTGAAAATCAATGAATTCAGAGCAAATCCGCTCCCCTGTAGCCCAGGGGCGCCCTTCCTTTTGAAGGTCAAGATTTGATTGTTTTGGATTAAGAACACATTCATTGTTTTATGTTTTCAATTAACTTTCTGACTAGCCATGGAGCAGGATCATCCGAGTTGCAGAACTCCGGCAAACGAAGATAGAAGCAGAGGTTACGAAGAGTGTTTTCATCATGGAGACAACTCAGAAATGCAGATCCGCTCCCTTCTAGCCCAAGGGTGATTTTCTTTTTGAAGGCCCAGATCTAGATGCATGTGTGTTTTGATGGTTTTAGTCTTTGCAGAATTAGTTTGGCTTTTCAACGAGCTATCAAGCGGAAGCGTATCCAGTACAAAAATCTAGTTATCAGCGTTAGCAGTGGAAATTGCAGGCAGGATACATGTCAGAAGAAGTTTTTTAGAATACAAATCCACTCCCCTGTAGCCCAGGGGCAATCCTAAATAAGACCTATTTGATGGATGAATTTGCAATTGAGGTCTTCTTGAGAGCTCTTCCAACTCAGTTCAGTTTTGCAGTATACCCATTCACAAGACGATCCGATGTTTTGAGTAACTGTGACAGAGGTCCTACCGAGCACGTAAAATAGAGGATGGTGAAGCATAGCTACACAAAGTTGCACAGCTGTAGGCTAGGGGTGATTCTCCTTTAGGCCTGCCAGACGGGGTTATTTGCAATTACAGTCTTCACAAGACTTGTGTGCAATTACTCAAGTTATCCAACGAGTCTAACCGACAGCCTCCGAGATTTGGTGAATGCTCATACGTGCGAGGTCAAGATGATAATGTTGTAAAGAAGAGCTGATTGAAGGTAGTTCAAAAAATGACTAAGTGTAAGAATACAATTTTCTTTGAAAAAGGCGATTTTCTTTTAGAGGCCTTAAAAGCAATTTTTTGGCTTCATCGTCTCCAAGAACATCTCTTGCAAGTTGACCAAACTGTACATCAAGATAGGCGGCATGCGTATCGGAACATCCAGTTCCCGGTATCAAGGGTCAAAGTATGGTGTTCAGATGAAAATCACACTTTTGTCAAAATGGTGTTTGAGCTATCACAAAATAGGGGTGCTCATTCTTTTGGGGTTCCTAATACAATTTTTAGATCCCTCACATATAGTCATTGGATGCAGAGTACTTCTAGTCACGCAATGAATCCATTATTCAGTCAGCGTGGTTCATCATTCACCATCAGTTGCAGTTTGAAGCATCAGAATGGCAAAAACAGAGAAATGGCTAAGTCTGGAGTCAAAACATCAATTTAATTAGAGGCGCCTAATTTTCTAAGGTATCAGATGATGATTTTAGCAGTTGTTGCTCCTAGCAAACATTTCATCCTTGTCCTGCAAGCTTTGCGGTGGATATCTCAACACGATCGCAAGATCATTCAATCATCCGGATATCAGAGTTGAACAGGGTCAGTTGTAACTTTGCAGTCAGCTACAAAATAGGAGATTCTCAAAAATCTCATAACTCTTGCAAATGGAAGCCTAAAAGATCAAAATTTGACTTTTTAGAATCAGGGAAGTGTGTTGAGCACAGCAAGATGCTATTTTTGGAAAAATGATAAAAAAAAATATTTTGCATGCAGAGCATTGAAAAGTGACGAATTTCTTCAAAGATAAATATTGGCGCCATTTTTAGTTTTTTGCATGTTTTAAAATTAAGATATTATTTTTAGTCTAAAGACTCAGAGACAGTGGCAGTTCAACTAGAGAGAAGCCAATCGAATTCTTTTTTCTAAATTAGGGTTGCATTATGCATGCATGATGGTACGAATTGTTTATTTAACCAAGCATGGCGCCTTTCATAATTCACACAGCTTTGAAAGTTTGAATTTCTTCAAAGAGATTGGTGAATTTTCATCAAAGGATCAAGTTCGAAGGTGATAAAATATTCTTTTGCAGGTACAAGTTCAGATTCAGCATCAGATTCAAGGCAAAGTGGCGATTTTGAAAGAAGGAGACAAAAACAAAACAATCAAAATAATAAAAACGTCTTTTTCTCTTCTATATTTCTTCCATCTTCTCGTCTTAAATTCTCTTGCATGTTCGAAGTGTTGGCATATTTTTCCAAAACAAAATATTTGGGTTGATTCAGAAGAGCTTTCTCAGCAAAACCCATGTGCCAGAATTTTTTAGGAAAATTTGTTCCAGAACATCCTTTCTTGAAGCTTTAATTTTTTCAACCGAAATTCTTTTGCATGGCTGAGTAAAGGGAAAATTTTTGCATTTATGACGTTTCTAGGTTGTCTTAGAATCATTTTCTGGACAAAACCCATATCTCAGATTTTTTCATAAAAATTCTCATCCGACAAGCTATTTTTAGCCTCAGCAGGCTATTTTTGGCTTTCCAGAAAAGTTGTCAGAATATAGCCATGTGCACAGTCAACAGGCAAGTTTTTCAGAATGTAGTTCACTTAGCTCAAATTCAAGACCAAATCGGTCTTAACCCACAACTTCATCGGAACAGTTGATACAGATCTACATAAAGTGTTGCAGGAGGGAGTTTTGGATCCACTCAAAATCAGGGATTCAGTTATCAAGAATATTCAGCAATCCGGGTTACTTGAGGCCGCTTCCATACCTATTTCAGTGCATTGCATGGAGTTTGTAATATCTTGCATCAAGCATTACAATTCTGCTACACGAGAGATACGGTCAATAGATGGACGTGTCATATGCAGTCTCAAACCCCTTGATATCGAGCGAAGTCTGGATATTCCTCAACATTCGGATGGGATGGTCATTTCCATGAGTCAGAGCGAGCAGGCATTCAATGTTGGACTGGATAAGTGTCAGAACAAGATGATAGAGAGGTGGCTAAAACAAAAGAAGAGCAAGTTGCCAAACAACTTGGGTCGTGGTGAGTGTAAGGATGAATACAATATTTTGATTACACTGCTTAATCGTGTCTCAGGTCATGCAGATGCAAACAAATTTCACCCGTGGATGTATTATATCATTAGTAGAATCATCTCTGGGCAAGAGCATTATGACTGGGCATCCTTCATCAGCGATGCTATTCACGAGCAAATCACCGGTTTCCTAGTTGCGCATCAATTTCATATGTGTTCTTACCTAGTGTACTTGATTGCTTATTAGAATCAGTTTAACGATTTGAATACGGTGGGCATACTCAGTGTACAGAAAGTCTATCGTTACTATGACCAACTTGAGTTCACGAAGGCTAAAAGTCATTTTAAACGTGTACAAGAGGCTTTCTTGACTTATACAGTGAGAAACTTGGACCGGGAGTTGCATATTCACATCTCGACAGTTGCCAGAGTAGAAATGAAGAATTGCGCAGATTGGTACATTCAACTCCCTACATACACCTATATCCGTGTCTATGGATACACAAGAAAACGAGCTATGTTACCATGTTATCCTTTGGATAAAACAGTATTCATGGAGTTCCTGAGGCAGCTGTATGAAGTTCACAAACGTTTGCGCATCAAGCGTAAACCAGCTACCAAGTTTCCTTTGTAATTCGGGATGTATTGGTGTAAGACGGCAGTTGATGCTAAGACCGCAGGTCAAGAGTTAGAAAATTGCAAACTCAAGTACCTGGTGGATACACGCATATATGATCCTTGGGGTCATTACACAGCTCGCCTGGGTAATCTCTCTTATCACAAACCTACGATGGAAGATTACTAGGTGAATTGTGAGGATGATTTCGAGGTTCGCAGACGTAGCTATAGCAGGTTCTCTCTTCCGCAGGTTTCTGTTTTCTTGGCAGAAGATGTGGAAGGATTGACAGAGGATGAGGGAGATACACTTCCTCATTTTTATAGAGAGCAGGTTGATGGACAACCACTTCCGTTAGTGAACTAGTATGCCAAAGAGTTCACATCAGTAAAGGAGAGATTGAGCAGGGTCATCCAAAATAGTACGCTTTATTTAGAAAGCAGAAGGTTGAGAAAGGCATCCATACCTAGAGTAGAGCCGCCACCAGAAGGACTTGTATTGCCTTCTTCTTCAAAACCTAAGCAGAAGACGAGGAGTAATCCTCCTAGAAAGAATCCAGCGCCTAGTAACTCGAAGGGAAAAGCATCTGTTGTGATTCCACATGTAGAGCCAGTCAGATAAGTTATTCAGACTTCTCCACAACTTGAGGTTCAGCTCCGTATGCCATCACCGACACCATTAGAGCAGCCTCCCGTTCCAATTCACATTGATTTGGATGTGGATTCACCTCCTCGCAGCGATTCTTCTACACATTCACATTCATCAGATCCTCCTGTGACTAGTACAAATCATTCCAGTGGGATTAGTCGGGATTCATCTTGGCTTGAGAGTCAACTGGGAAGAAAAAGGAGACAACCATCTTATGTACTTGATCATTCAGATTTTGATCATGACCATCAAGATGTGCCTGAAAAGAGGATCAAGAAATAGATACATATTGGAAGAAGTGCAGATAAGGAATTCATTGTTGAGACTGCTGCACCTCCAGAAGATAAGAGTCTAGATGAGATGGAAGCTCAAGACTTCGAAGTTATCACAGTTCATTTCGGTAAGAGTACTCGTTAGACAGATATTGATCTCCTATAGGTTGCTACAGATAGCGCCAAGGATAGGATGGTGAAAGATGGTGAAGATAAATCAGCTCTCAAGGCTGAAATACAGCAGCTTCACTAGTGCATTTCTAGCCTTGGACACAGGACAGGGGATATTATCACCGCACTTCCACATATGTTAGAACCACTAGCAGAGCAGGGTCAGATTGATCTCTTGGTTGCATATGGTAAGCGATTGGAGGAATGGGAAGAGGAGTTTGTTGCTAGAGGCTGCCTTGTACTTACAGAATTGTATCAATTGCGGTATAATGCACATGGGCTTCGTCTACGACTTCAAGATGAGGAACGTGATTTGGCCATTAGTAGACCCAGGGATGAGATTCTGATTGCCAACCTGGGAATGTCATTTGATTCAGTCACAGAGGCAGAAGATAAAGAAGAGGTCTACTTTTGGAGAACACAGTTGATCTTCAAGGCAGAGATAGAAGGAAAGATAGCATCTGAGGTGGCTGAGAGCAGAGAGCATGTTACTAGTGCACTCCGCTATATAAGAGACTTTGTGTCTCAATTACCATGTGTATATCAGCGTGTGGGTGGTGACAATGTTGAGCTTACTGACATCCAGTTAGAGCTCCAAGCACTTATTCACGATATTTTCAGTGGTGAGACCATTGGCTGTAAGATGAATCAGCTTACAGCCATGTCAACATTGTTTGATGAGGCAATCAGGAGAAAGGGTGAGTTCCAATGTCAGATGACTAATGGAGAAGACATGTTGCACAGACATAGGATTCTTTGCCAAAGCTTCAGTTCCCCAGATGGAGATGCAGTCAACGACCTCGTAGATGGGTTTATTGCTCAAGATCAAGGCCAGTAGACTTCAGTTAAAGGCGTCCCACCTTTTTCCAAGATAGACATTAGACACAGGAGTTAAACTCGAGGCCTCTTTCTGAGTTAACTTGTTGTTACACATTGCATGGAATGTCTTTCTTGGAAACATCTACATGCACTTGGAGTTTAGATTAGATCTTTCAATCAACTGATGATAGCATTCCAATTGACTTGCTTTCAATAAGGATGTGTATGTTGCACCTTGTCCATTTAGATTAGATGTTTCAGTTAACTGATGATAGTTTCCCAGTTAACTGTATAGTTTCATTCAATTAGGGTTTAGGAATAAGATCTTGCATGTCTTGCAGGACTTTAGTTGACTCAAGGTTATTTTAGGGTTGCCTACACCTTGAAATCTATAAATAAGAGCTTTAGGCTCATTTATAATTTAACTTTTGCTTGATAGCATACATGTTGCGCCTACCTTGCCTGTAGTATTGCTATTATTGTATATGTTCAAAGAGTGATTGTTGTTATAATAAATTGCTGCGCCTACCTTGCCTTCATGTTATTGTCATGGTGTTTATTCGATCTTAGTTAAATGGGGTTGTTGGTTTGATCGTTATTACATGCGTATTGTGTCTATACAATATACTGTCCCAGTTGCTTACCTTGTGTTTTGTTTATCATGAGCCTATTCAGAAGAGCAAATAGTTGCACCTACCTTGCCTTCATGTTGCGAAACTGTACTTAAAGCTTATCGTTTGATGTGTGTGATAGTAGACTCATTCAGCCAAGCAGATAGTTGCACCTACCTTGCCTTCATGTTGTGAAGTTGTACCAGGTTTACCATTTATTTGTTTGTTTTAATAAACTTCTTCCTAGATTAGCAAATAGTTGTGCCTCCCTTGCCTTCATGTTGTGAGCCCGCACCTGAAGTTTATCGTATAATACATTCCTGCTCCATTTCCTCATGCTTTGTTTCTTGAGGAAACTAGATAGATTTAAATAAGTTAGCTTAGTTGTAGTTAGATGATCTGCAAAACCAGAAAATACTTAGCTGCAACGTTCTAGGTTTTCTTAACCTTGTGCCTCTACCAGCTGAGAACAAAAAGATAGGACATTAGTTTAGTTTTCTATTTCATGCATTCCAGCACAACGAGGGAGCTTCCCCTCCTACTTTGAAGAGCACTCATTACATAGTGTGCATAGCTGTACGTACAAACTCACACTCCAGAGGTGTTAGTTCTTACGCCAACACTATTCTAGCCACATGAGGACACTTTTCCTCTCATCTCTCCATGTCTCTTAGCCAATATGAGCCATTGATTTCATCTTTTAATCCTATCCATCCATTGGTTATTTCTAATCTCTATAAATTGGAGTTCATCCTATCCATTTTCATCATTCATCTTACAAGCAACCTTATAATGCTAGCAGGTAACTCACATTCAATCATCCATGAACATGTTGCAGGTGTTGTCATTGATGTCAATAGAGTGGTCACAAATATTCTTGTAGGTGTTGTCATTAATGTCAATAGAGTGGTATTGTGTAAGATTAAATGTGATGCAATCAATGTGATGATCAGAAGTATTATGAAGTGAAGAACATGGTGATCGGTGTGGTGATCAAAAGTATTATGAAGTGAAGAACATGGTGAGAAGGTTGTACACAATTATATCATATCTCTTGTTGCTCATGAATAGGTGAATTTTAGTATGAAGAGGAAGTTGTGGTTTCTTTATATTGATGAAGATTGTTGAAATTATTGTCTATAATATTGTGAATGATTGCATTCTTTGTTTCTTGATATAAAATAATTAATGAAAGAAAGTATGAAATATTTTCATGTAGTCAGTGGCTCAGGAAGTTGTACTAAAAAATATTGGGAGAATGCTCCATATTCCTCCATATTTGAATATATGGCCTTGCATTTTAGAAGCTAGACAGAGACAGATGTCAAGTATGTATGTTCCTATTTTAAGAACATAGAATACTACAGAATTTTCTAGAGCTAGGAGAATGAAGTCTGTGTTGTTACAATTAGGAAGGATTTGAGGAATGCTCCACATTCAAAAATTTAGTCTTATGATTTGGAGGATGAATTCAAATTTCCTTTATGTTTCCTCATTTCAAGTTTTAGGTGTTGTGGTGTACCACAAGTTTGGTTTTCAATGTTCTATCTCAAGACTAGGTTTTTTGGGTTTAAAAGAGATGTTTGGCTTTGTATTTGTTTGCTTACTGTAGTGTAGAAAAATGTAACCCTTTACATTTTCTCACTTGTTTGGGCCCTCATTATTTAAATTGGACTTAATAATGTCTGAATTTAGTGTTGTTAAATGTACCTATTTACATTTACACACTCATTTGAGCCCTTTTAATTAATTGAACTTAATTATGCCTTAATTGACCCTTTAATAAATTTTCCAATCCTATTTAATTATATTTTCCGAAGGGGAAACCCGACATCAATTAATGCCTAAACATAACACTAGACATTGAGCAATGTGTGTCCTAGGTTTATGAACTTGGGATGGGCGAATGGATCCTCCCTGAACCTTAGGACCTAAATTTAAATTATGTTTTTGGTGTTATTTAAGTGATTTCAAATCTATAATTCAATGTTGGCTTGTGATATTTGAATTTCAAGAAATTAATGATACATAGCTATAAATACAAGGTTATTTCACTATGTTTCACCTACAATTTTATGAGCATTATTGGAGCATTTCAAGAGCATTCAAGAGTAGATATATCAGAGATTTATTGCAGGATTCAAGATTTATTCATCATGTCAAAGTCTTCTTTCATCGTGCATGTTTTGGAGCTAACATTGTGATGTAGGTTTCATGATCAAGTCAAGCATTCAAAGCATAATTCAAGCAAGATTCAAGTGTCAAGAGCCACATCTAATTCAACCATCGCATGTAAGTTTCAGACCTCCTAAGATATCTATTTATCAAGGTTTCAATCAAGGGTTTTTTGAGTGGTAACATAGCATTGTTCATTCTTCATTCCCTCTTTCATGTTTTATTTCAATTCAAGGTTTGATTATCAAAATGGGGTTTGAACAAGGAAAACCCCTATTCACCCAAAACAAACATTTTTATCTCTTGTATGTGTGATTGCAAATTTAGGTTGAAGAAGGCTTGAAGACCTTTTGAAGAGAAAGATTTACAAAGTTGTCAAAATTATCGTCTTCTCATGGAAACTAAGATCCTGAAGTCATTTATGACATTCTGACTATGAAACCTAGAAAAATTGGAAGATTCAGATATACATCAGAGGCTCCTAAAAGCTACATAAAAACCCTGAACTTGGACCCTTTTTCCCATGGGTGAATGAGTTCAAGATTTGCTTCGGAAAAGCACTTTTGGTGATTGGTACACATGTTTCTGCCCTACTCTAATCTACAAATTAATTTTTTATTCTATCATTATTGAGTTTAATATTGCTATTTCAAGTGTTAGATTACATTTTGGTGTTGATTTGCTATTTTTAGTTTTTCTCCCCAAAGTGTTGTTTGATCTTGACCCTCGTCCTTCAAGCATAAGGAAATCTATAGATTCCCACCTTGACTTGATTCACCTAAGGGTTGATAATCAATTCATTTTTTGGATCTCATTTCCTAATGAAATAAAGGAAAATAAGTCTATTTCACATCATATTCTAAAAACCCCTAAAACACCTAATTTTTGTTGTTTCATTTTGGTGAACCCAAATTCTGAGCATCATACCTTGCTAATTTGGAGTTCATTTTCATCCTTGGATCTAGGTGTTGCATTCATTTTCACCTCATTTAGGGCTCTTAACTTATATTATTTTTCATCTTGTTTAAGGTTTTAGGTTTGCATCTTTGCATTCTTTAAATTTTAGAAAATTCAAAAAAAATTAATCATTTTGCATAGTGTTTACATAGCATTGCATCATCATTCATTTTTATTTGAAAATTGAATCAAAATTGCATTTCAAATTAGGTCTCCTAGTTTTTCATTTAGCACTATTTTGCATTTGCATTTAGACTTAATTTTATAAAAAATTGAAACTATAACCCCTTGTCTCAGTCCAGAATCTGAAAAACCATAAGAATCAACTCAAAAATCTGTAAATTCATTTTTCAAAAACCATGAGTTAGGACCCATTCACCCATGGGTGAATGAGTCCCTGATTAGGGCTTTCTCTTGTATTTTTTATCATTAAAATATCTGTTTGTGCACTTTGTTCTACTGTTTTCAGTTTACTGTTTCAGTTTGTAGAATTTTTGTTATTTGAAATTGATCATATTAAGCATAATTTGTCAAATTCATTGCATTGTGTAAGTTCAAAATTGCATTTGAAAGACATAAATTTCAGGTTTTTAAATAGAATAATAAAAAAAATATATTTTTTAGAATCTAAAAGTTGCTTATTGTATTGCACTTTGCATTCTAGGGTATTTGTTTGCATTTTACCTCCTATCCATTTTGGTTGCACCTTGGGTTTGTGAAATTTGTATGAGCTTCACAACTTGGTGTCCTATTTCCAATACTATCATGATGTAGTTTGAGGCTAATGTCATCCTGTGATACACCATTTGTCGTAGATCTTGGGTTTTCTAACTCTTTCACTCATAGTGTTGACACTAGTCAACCCAATATGGATCATAACCTTAACACTTCATTTCCCATGACTTCCCTACCTACACCTAATGTGACTAATTTTAATACACTTATTTCTAATTTCCCTCATGAAAACCTTAAGAAAATAGATGAAGAGTTAGAGCAATTGCAAAACTTTATAAGTTTTGAACCCATCGGCACTAAAGCAATTCCTATGATACAAAACATAAGAGATTTACTTAAAACTAAACAAGGACTACAAATGGTGCTTGGTCTTCATCACTTCCTACAAAATATCATTACAAATCAAGAAAATAAAACTATAAGTCATTCTATCAACTTCATTGAAGTTCAACCTAGCAAGAGCCTAACTAAGATGTCGCTTGACATTGCTTTCTCACAACATGACATAATCAAACATGCACCCTATGGTCTTCTTTACATAGCTGGAAGAATCAATGGAAAACCTACTAATGGGATATTAATTGATCCCATTTGTGTAGAGAATTTGATCACTGAAGAATTCCTATTTGTGCATGAGCTTTATCAAGATACTTATGAAAATCCAAAACCATGGATCAAAACGCATAATGGTTTTGCTTCACCTATGATAGGTTTGATAACTCTTCCTTTAAAAGTTGGACTGAAAACATTATGTGTCTCATTTTCCATCATCCCATTGTCAGACCAATTTGGTCTAAATTTAGGCTACCCATGGCTTTGCTCCATGAATTTCATCCTGTTGATTGTGCATTAATGCTTAAAATTTCCATTTAGCAAAGATATCTTTACTGTGCACCATAGTGGCTTTAATCCTATGTCTTCCCATGGGAATTTCTCATTGGATTTATTTTTTCCCAAACCTATGGAACCTATTAGGCCTCATGAGGAATTCTTTTTCAAATCCTATAATTTTTTTAAGGCAAAACGCATAAAAAATTTATCCCTTAGCAATATACCTCAACCCACGATTGAACCTTCTATCTTTGTTTGGTGAAACCATGATTGAACCAAAAGCCCTTCCAAGTAACCAAGACCAAAACATGATATATCCTCCACCCATTTCCTATAAGAGACCACGAGATAACCAAATAAGTCTCGTTGTGCCTCCTAAAATCAAACAAGTTTATAAAGCTAAAGAGAAAGTGGTTGAACAACCTTTTACGGTTTCTTATGTTCCTCCCTTAAGGGAAGAAAAGAAACCTATGGTTGATAAACTCACCCTTACACAATCACAACTTTAAAATGGAACAAAAAGGAATTGAAATGCTAGAGAGCGTAGGCATAGACTTCGTGCTATTGCTCGTTTGTTACAAGCAAAAGAAGAAAAGAACAACATACAAAATCAAAACCCAAACTTACTGCAAGCAATGCAATATGATTCTCCTCCTTCACTGAAACAAGAGAATACCAAACCTCAAACACAACAAGAACAAGAACCTTCTATGGATATTATCATTAGACCTTTTGTTGTGATGAACTTGGATGATGATAATGAAACTGCAAAAATTGATGAGGAAGTTCATAAAGAGTTAAGTTTATTGTTTTCCTCTTCCATGAGCTAAAATGATAACAATTGTGATGATCCTCTTGCAAAGAGTGTTTCACCATGGGCTAAACTTAGTGATTGTCCTAGTTTGGCACTTGATATTGTCACTTTGGCTAGTTGTCTATCTTCTGCATACAATGAACAAGATTGGGATGTTGATGACCTGCTATAGCTTGACTTGCATGTGCCTTACTAGTCTTCTCTTTATTTTCTTTTGCATGTTCTTTTTGTGATTGCATGTGCATATTTTCATCCCCTCATATTGTTCTATTTTATGTATCTTCATGTTCATTCTTCTATTTTTACCTTCATTCTTCTATATATCGTAAACCCTTTATATTTTCTTTTGTCTTGTGTTTTCTTTTTGGGGATGATGCAAGGCATCAAGACATTTAGGCCTCTTCCATGTTGACCCAAAATATTTTTCTATGTTTTCACTCTCTATGTGTCATTCTTCTTGTTCCATGAGTTACTTGGGGAATGATGATGTTTCTGAGCTAAATAATATCATTGTAGCGAAGACATACGTTGACCCTGAATCCGTGGATCCCTTATGTGATTTTGGGATTTTATTTGGGGGCAACCCCTTCCTTTTTCATGATGTAGCTTCATTTGGAAACATATTACTTGGCATAAGGCTTTCCAAATAAGCTCTTATGTCTTCTTTTTTGTTAGCATCTATCATTTTCTACTTCAAAGTAATTTCTCATAATGTGGTGCTAGCAATTTCTTTAAAGTGGAGGCATACATTGGCATTATCATTTTTTAGAGATCTTTGGACTTTTCTCATGTTTCATTGCACGTTCTTCTTACTTCTTGCGATGTTTCTTCTTCTTGGTGGTGTCATTGGGTTTGATGTCCTCTGAGAGTGTGACCTTTCTTGGCATATGATTTTCCTCTTAGTGGTAATGCTATGCATTACATTTCCTAATCATGAATCTTTTATCCTAGACTTGTCCTCTCTAGGATACATTAGGCACGATGTTCCCTAAGAGGAGACCTTACATGAACTAAGAAAAATCCCTTTGAACATGTCTTACCATATTTTCATTTTTTTCATAAGTGTTTAGCATAACATAGCTTGTTAACCTTCTAAAACTTGAAGTTTCAACCCTTTTTTTATGGCCACCAAGAATAATGCACTTTGCTTGCCTATGGAGCCTTGTTTTTTCATAAGTGTTTAGCATAACATAGCTTGCTAAGCCTTATGAAGCTCTAAGTTTGTATTGTGTGGTGCCTTATTAAAGTTATCGAAGGTATAAATTTGGTATGTTATGGGAGCCTAATAAGATTCTCTCATTTTCCACCCTTGGGGAATCACCTAGTGGACGACCAGAGTTTCACTAGCCCATATGACCATGCATTGTTTGTTTGTATAGTGGAAATCACATCCCACTTGTAAATTATTTTGGACAAACAACTAAGGCATGTTCCATATTGCGTTAGACAGTCGAGGCTTGATCCACTAGGTTTGTTTCTTTTTCCTTTTATTTTTCTCTTTCTTTAAGTCTTTGGCATTGTATGATTGAGTATCTTATCATTGTTGCATACATATATATGTTTAACATAGGCATGTGTCTCTTTGTGCCTTTGTTGGTTTTACCATGATATCTTAGATCTTGGAGGCTTGATCACCTTCCTTGATATTTTTCGTCTAAACCTTCCAACAATTGCACAATTAGACCTCTCTCGATTGTCTAATTTAGTGTGAGTTTGACGCAAGGTCATCCTCTCACTAAAGTGGGGGCTAAATTCAGTGTAGAAAAATGTAACCCTTTACATTTCCTCAGTTGTTTGGGCCCTCCTTATTTAAATTGGACTTAATAATGTCTTAATTTAGTGTTGTTAAATGCACCTATTTACATCTACACACTTATTTGGGCCCTTTCAATTAATTGAGCTTAATTATGCCTTAATTGTCCCTTTAATTCATTTTCCAATCCTATTTAATTACATTTTTCGAAGGGGAAACCCGACATTAATTAATACCTAAACATAACACTTCACATTGAGTAATGTGTGTCATAGGTTTATGAACCTGGGACGAATGGGTCCTCCCTAAACCTTGGGCGATCCCACAAAGCTGGTTTACAATTTTTGAGAGGAACTGATTTTTGCTAAAATCACATATTTTTAGAAAATATAATTATTTAAGCCTTTAAAAGTTCCATTTTAAGGATTCCAATTGAAGAGGTTTGATCAAACCACCTTAGATCAAACTCCCTTGGATAGAACCTCGCTAGTTTTAAACCATACCTATAAATGAGTCTCCTTTACACCTATCAAAATGTTGATAAAAAATCACTTTTGATTTAATTTTTGGGGGATCAAATAAATTCATTTAAAATCTATTTCAAATTATTATGGTATTCCTCGCAACAAGCTATCCAATGAATATAATTTTAATATGTTTTGGTTTTATTATGTATTTGTTTTTTTAGTTTTATTAAACATAGGTTTTTCATCGAAAATGAAGGTCTTTGTTCTGCACATGTGGAAAAATAGAAGATTATTAAAAAAAAAAATTGAACAATATGAGTGCACCAGATATTGAAGTCCTTGATCCAACAAAAAAAAAAAATTGAATTTCGATATATACAAAAAAAATTACATGTTATACGGTCGTGCTATGTCTGAATTGTAATTGGTTTGACTTCGAAACTTGATTAAAGAAAAAATATTCAGTAGAAATCTATCTAACCAAGTGGAAGCACTAGATATTGGAGTTACAAATCTAAATTCAAAAGAATTAAAATTTTATCCTTCATGGAAAAAACTTATGCGTTATACGGTGTGCGTCAATTTTTAAAAATGTTGTTTTCTGAAAAAACCAGTTTTCTTGGCAAATAGAAAAAGAAGTGCAATCTGATTCCAAAAATTTTGAAAAAAATATTTTTAGAATATATAGACAAAATTTGATGAGACTCTAGTTTACATCATCTTCAAATTCCTCACGGTTTAGTTGTTATAGGTGCCCGAATGTGAAGATTTAGTTAAAAATAATAATTTCAGTGTCCAGTTTGGCCAAAAATTATAAACCACTATTGTGGGATCACCCCCTTAGGAACTAAATTTAAATTATGTTTTGGGTGTTATTTTAGTGATTTCAAATCTATAATTCAATGTTGGCTTGTGATATTTACATTTCATGAAATTAAGGATACATACCTATAAATACAAGGTTATTTCACTATGTTCCAGCTAGAATTTTATGAGCATTATTGGAGCATTTCAAGAGCAATCAAGAGCATTCAAGAGAAAATATATCAGATATTTATTGCAACATTCAATATTTTTTCATCATACCAACATCTTCTTGCATCATGCATGTTTTTGGAGCTAACGTTATGATGTAGGTTTCATGATCAAGTCAAGCATTCAAAGCATCATCTCAAGAAAGATTCAAGTGTCAATATCCACATCTAATTCAACCATCTCATGCAAGTTATAGACCTCCTAAGATCTCCATTTATCAAGGTTTCAATCAAGGGTTTGTTGAGTGGTAACATAGCTTTGTTCATTCTTCATTCCCTCTTTCATGTTTCATTTCAATTCAAGGTTTGATTACCGAAATGGGGATTGAACAATTCAAACCCCTATTCAACCAAAACAAACATTTTTCTCTCTTGCATGTATGATTACAGATTTAGGTTGAAGAAGGCTTGAAGACCTTCTAAAGAGAAAGATTTACAAAGTTGTCAAAGTTGTCATCATTGTCGTCTTCTCATGGAAACTAATATCCCGAAGTCATTTCTAACATTCCAACTGTGAAACCTGGGCAAATTAGAAGATTCAAATCTACATCAAAGCCTCTTAAAAGCTATAGAAAAACCCTAAACTTGGAACCATTTTCCCATGAGTGAATGAGTCCCAAATCTACTTTGAAAAATCACTTTTGGTGACTAGTACACATGTTTCTTCCTTTCTTTGATCTGCAATTTGATTTTTGGTTCTATTAGTATTAAGTTTAATATTGTCGTTTCAAGTGTTAGATTGCATTTTGGTGTTGATTTGTTATTTTTAATTTTTCTCCCCAAAGTGTTGTTGGACCTTGACCCTTATCCTTCAAGCATAAGGAAATATGTAGATTCCCACCTTGACTTGATTCGCCTAAGGGTTGATAATCAATTCATTGTGTGGATCTCATTTCCTAATGGAATAAAAGAAAATAGGTCTATTTCACATCATATTTTAAAAACCCCTAAAACTCCTATTTTTCATTGTTTCACTTATGCCAACATAAAGTAGAATTAAATTGTCAAAAAGGGTGTAGAAGAATGATTTTATATATTATATAATACCTGTAAAATGATCCACATGATGTTATTTGATCTCTTTGATACCAATTTTGGTTTGGAGTTAATATGTGTAAGAATAAGTGTTTTTTGGGTTGACTTGGTATGTTGAGATGTTTGGGCCAATTTTTTGTAATGTGCACCAGCGTGGGAGTGTGTACTAAGGTAAAATAGGTCTTTCTTATCTCCAGGTTTGGACCAAATTTTATTTCCTCTTCCTACAACTATTTTGAAGCCAACTTATTAATGGCCATTACACGTTTCATGCCATACATTTCATTTTGGCTAACATGAGAATTTTTTTGAAGCTTGTGAAGGATATAAATGGAAGATCAAGGTTGTTGCAAAGTGTATGAGAGTGATTGTGTGAAGAATTATATAAGGTTTGTTGAAGGCAATAGTATATGTATGAGTGAGGAAGTGTGTTGAAGGCAATGACCCTGAGGTAATAAAGGTTGTTGAGAAAAAGTGTTTCCATGGTGGTTTTCTAGAGGATTTTATCAAGTATGTTATACTGAGGTTGTTGCCTCCTTCTATAAGTGTTGAAATTTGTATGAATTCATATACTTCCTCTGGTTGTAGCCTTAAAACCGTGATTTAGGGAGTTGTAGCCCATAAAACCTTTTGTAAATCTTGTTTTATTTCTGAGGCTAGATTTAGCTATTAGCTCCAAGCAGCATTCACACTGTGGTTTTTCCCTTCTAAGGTTTTCCACATAAATCTAGTGTTATGATTGTGTTCTTTTTCTTTTGAATTGCATTTGATAATTCATATGTTTAAGGTAGTAAGAATTTTTTATTGATAAATTTGAAATGGATAAATTTATGGGATGTATTAATTCACCCCCCTCTCAGTAAATCATTGTGTTCTAACAATCGGTATTAGAGCAAGGCTCCTTGTTGCAGCCTAACAACTGAAGGTAGATCTTATATTAGAACACATGGATTAGAAAGAATCCTCCTCTAAAGCAATGATTTTTTATAGAACCAACTATGCCCTCTAGAGTGTGAGGATGGAAGCTTACCTTACTTCACTAGGATATGATGTTTAGAGAGCTACAAAGGATGATTATACTGAATCTACTCATCCTATTATAGATGGTAATGTAAAGAAGTCTCATGAGAAAAATTCCAAATCAAAGAATGCTATCCTAAGTGAGTTAACAAATTTAGAATTTTTTAAGGTGGTACAGTGCAAGACAACCAAGGAGATATGGGATAAACTCAAAAATATATATAAAGGAAATGATAGTGTGAAACAAGCACAGTTACAATCCTATAGAACATTGTTTGAGAATCTAAGGATGATGGAAGAGGAAAACATTGCCAACTATTTTATCTAGGTGGATGAAGCAGTTAATGGAATTAGAGTACTTGTTGAAGATATTATTGACTCAGTGGTTGTGAAGAAAGTTCTGAGAACTCTTCCTCACCGATTTGATTCAAAGGTTTTTGCAATTGAAGAAGTCGAATATTTGAAAAAACTTACCATTGGAAGAATTGTTTGTATCTCTCACCACCTATGAGATGAGAAATGAAGTTCAAGGTACACACAAAAGGGAATTTTCTTTCAAAGATGTGAAGAAAGAAGGAACATCTAATTCACATAGTGAATATGAGGAAGAAGAAGGAAACTTTGTGAGAAAGATGAAGAAGGGATCAAGAAAGTATAAAGGTAAATTACATTTCAAATGTTTTAATTGTGGAAAAGTTGGTCATTATGCTTCTAAATATCCTTTTGAAGAAAATAAAATTAGCAGCAAAGGTTTAAAGTGAAACAATTTTAGGAGGAACCTTCTCTCCAAAGAAGATTATTTATCCTCAGAAGAAGCAGATCATTTCTCATCAGAAGATGAAGGAGGAGAATCACTATTCATGGCCAAGGTGATATCTGATGGCTCAGATAAGATTGTGGATGAAGAAGAAAGTGAATTTTATTTTGAAGGTGAACTTGTTTCTACTCTTGAATACTTGGAAAGTGAAAGGAAAGAGAACAAAGAACTAAAAGCCCTGGTTGAATTCAAGACAAATGAATGCATTTGACTTAAAAGGGAATTGGAAAAAGAAAAGTTTGGAAATCCAGAAGTAGATATCATTCCAATCAAGCCTCAAAGAAGTCCTTACCAATCAAGAATATTCTTCACAAACAAGTTCAATCATATACTTTTTGGTTATTGTTTCATTTGTAATAAGTATGGTCATCGGGCTATAGAGTGCATGTCCGAAATGAATAAAAAAAAATTGCAAGTAGGAATTATCTTGCTTCACTAGTGGATGTCAATGTGATATGTCAAATTTGCTACAATGTGGGACATGTAACAAAATAATGTAAAAGTAGATTAGTACAATCAGAAACTCAAATAATAGATGTTATTGAGCAAGTGAAGGAGAATGAAATTTCCAAGAAAGAGGAAACAAATAATGAGACATTCACTAGTTGTCCAAAAAAAATTCCATAGGGCAAACAAATCTCTGGGTGATAGTTAGTGGATGTTCAAGTCACATGATAGGTGAAAAAATCAAATTCATCAATCTTGTCAAGTGGAATGGTGGATTAGTCAAGTTTGGAGGCAATTCATCTACAAAGAATTGTGGAAAAGATACCATATGTATTGATGAAAAATCTAGGATAGGATGTTCTCTATGTTGAAGGTCTCAAGCACGATATTCTCAATATAAGTCAAATGTGCAACAAAGGATACAATCATTTATTTCATGATCAAGTATGTGAAATTAGGAGAAAAAAATCTGGTAAATTGGTGGCAGAATATTCCAAGATAGAAATCAACTTGTATAATCTAAAGGGTGCTAATGGAAGAAGCTATATTTTAGGACAAAAAAAATGAATGTTGGTTTTGGGACAAGACCTAATGGGAGACATTAACTTTGATAACCGTGTAAATATTAGCTCCATGCAAGTAGTAAGAGATATGTCAAACATCATCAAGCCTTCAAACACTATGTGTAAAGAATATTAAATTGGGAAGCAGATAAGAATAAGATTCAAGACCAGGAGTATTCTTATACAAGACCACTAGAACTGGTTCATACTAATTTGTGCAGACCCACCAAGACCAAGAGTCTTGAAGGTGAAAGGTATTTCATGTTATTCATTGATGTTTTCTCTAGGATGACATGGGTTATACTCTTAAAATCAAAATCAAAAGCTTTAAGTAGGTTTAAGATTTTCAAGTCAATGATTGAAAATGAAATGAATGCTAAAATCTAGTATTTAAGGTCTGATAGAGGTGGTGAGTTTACATCAAATGAATTTGAGGAATTTTGTGAAGAATATGGGATAAAAGGAATCTATCTACTGCTAGAACTCCTCAAAAAAATGGAGTGGTGCAAATAAAGAATAAAACTATTCAAGAGATGGAAAGAACTATGTTGAATGAAGCCAAGTTACATGATGTATATTAGAAAGAAGCAGTTCATACTACTATTTGCATTCTTAATAGAGGTCAACTAAGGGTGGATAACACCAAGACCACTTATGAGCTATGGTATGGAAGACCAACAATTGTCAAATACTTTATATTTTTTGGAAGTAAATGTTACATCAAAAGAGATGAAGGGTTGGGAAAGTTTGACACAAGATTTGATGAAGGAATATTTCTTGGGTACTCAAGGAGGAACAAAGCTTACAAGTGCTATAATAAAAGGCTGAGGAAGGTAGTTGAAAGTGCAAATGTTAGAGTTGATGAAGAGTCTCATCAAATCACATATGAGAAAGAATATTGTTGGTCAGTTGGACCTACCTACTTAGAAGAATAAGAATTGAAGAAAAGGAAAAGACAGAAGAGAAGAACACCAAGACTCTTGCCAAATATTTTTAGAGAAATCACTTAGAAGATCAGGATAATTGCATAGAAGAATGAAGGAGTGTAGATCAGAAGAAGATTTTGAAGGACAAATGAACATGTAAATTTTATTTACTATTAGAACAGAACCTAAAACTTTTGCTAATGCAAGAAAGGATGAAGGATGGATTCAAGCAATGGAAGAAGAGCTAAATCAGATAGATAAAAATCAGACTTGGGAATTGGTGCCAAGGCATGTAGACAAAAAATGGGTGTTTAGAAACAAACTAAATGAAGATGGAGAAGTGGTAAGAAAAAAATCAAGGTTGGTATGCAAAGGATATTCACAAGTGGAAGGGATTGAATTCAAGGAGAAATTTTCTTTGGTGGAAATAATGGAGGCAATTAGAATGTTCTTGCATTTTCTATTCACAAAAACTTCAAGCAATATTAAATGGATGTCAAATCTGCCTTCTTGAATGGTGACTTGGAAGAATTTACGTAGAATAGCCTGATGTGTTTCAAATATCAAGGGATCCAAACATGGTATGCAAACTTAAGAAGACTTTGTATGGTCTCAAACAAGCCCCTAGGGCTTGGTATGCAAGGTTGGAAAGTACTTGTCCCAATAAGGCTTGAAGAAAGGTACCACAAATAGCAATCTTTACATCAAAATTGAGGGTGAAAAAATTCTAGTATTTTTTGTATATGTTGACAATATAAAATTTGGTGGCAATGATTAAATGTGTAAAAATTTTGCTGAAGAAATGTAAAAGGAATTTTAAATGTCTATGATAGGTGAGCTATCATTCTTCCTTGGACTCTAGATTGGTTAATCAAATGATCCAGACTTTTTATCTCTCAAGCAAAGTATGTCAAGGAAATGTTGAAGAAGTTTGGTATGGAAGATTAAAAACCAATAAGTACTCTTATGGTAACAAGTTGTCATTTGAGCAAAAATGATGAGTCGCCTAAGGTTGAACAGACTTTGTATAGCTCTATAATTAAGGGCCTACTATACTTAACAATATCAAGGACTAATATTATGCAAGTTGTATGCTTGGTTGCAAGATTTCAAGTTGATCCTAGAGTAACTCATGTGAAGGTAGTCAAAAGAATTTTTAGATATTTGAAGAGCACTCTGGATCATGGATTGTGGTATCAAAAGGGTAATGATTTTTCCCTAAATGTATATATTGATGTTGATTGGGTTGGAGTGTAGATGATAGAAGTACCAGTAGTGAAGCTTTCTTTTTGGGAGACACATTGGTCTCATGGTTTAGTAAGAGGTAGGATTCAGTGTCCTTATCAACAACAAAAATAGAGTGTATTGCTACATCTTGTTGCACTCAAGTATTATGGATGAAGCAAACATTGAAGGATATCAAAGTAATGTGTGAAGAGACCATTCCTATCTATGTAACAATACAAGTGCCATCATTATTTCAAAGAATCCAGTGATGCATTCTAGAAACAAACATATATCTATTAGGTATCACTTCCTGAGAGAGAAGGTTACAAATCAAGAAGTAAGATTTGAATATATACATACAAATGAACATGTTGTGTATGTCTTTACAAAGGAACTTTCTAAGGACACTTTTGAATATCTTAGACAAAAGTTAGGTGTTTTTTCTGCTCCTTCTAACTAGATGCATAGTTTGTGCATTTGTTCAAAGGGAGAAATTCAAGATATATTTTTATCTCTGGATTGATGAGGGCTACCTCTCAAGGGGAGCGGATAGATGGATGGTTAGGTCTATGCAGACAAGGGGAGCTTATTTGTTGGCATAGAGGAAGACTAGATGCCCCTTTTTCCTTGATGTCAAAGGGGGATAAATTGCATATCAGGATAGTGTTTCCATCAATTACAAAGGGGAAGATTGTTGCAAGTGTTGTCATTGATTTCAATAGAGTGGTGGAGATTTTTACAGGTGTAATCATTAATGTCAAAAGAGTGGTATTGTGGAATATTGTATGTGATACAATCAGTTAGGTCTGTATAGACAGGGGGAGCTTATTTGTTGGCATAGAGGAATACTACTAGCCCTTTTTCCTTGATGTCAAAGGGGGATAAATTGCATCTCAGGATAGTGTTGCCATCAATTACAAAGGGGGATATTGTTTTAGGTTTTTTCATTGATGTCAATAGAGTGGTGGAGATTGTTACAACTATTATCATTAATATCAAAAGAGTGGTATTGTGGAAGATTGCATGTGATACAATCAATGTGGTGATCAAAATTATTGTGAAGTGAATAAAATGGTGATCAGAAGTATTGTGAAGTGAAGAACATGGTGAGAAGGTTGTACACAATTATATCATATCTCATGTTTCTCATGAATAGGTGAATGTTGGTATGAAGAAGAAGTTGCGGTTTCTTCATATTGATGAAGAGTGTTGAAATTGTTGTTTATAATGTTGTGAATGATTGTATTCTTTGTCTCTTGATATAAAATAAGTTATGAAAGAAAGTATGAAATTTTTCATGGAGTCAGTGGCTTGGTAAGTTGTACTAAAGAAGCTTAGGAGAATGCCTTGCGTTCCTCCACATTTGAAGATATGGCCTTGTGGTTTAGAAGTTAGATAGAAACTGATGTGAAGTATGTATGTTCCCATTTTTAGAACATAGAAGTTACTTCAAAAAATTTCAAAGCTAGCAGAATGAGGTCTATGCTATTGCAATCAGGAAGGATCTGAGGAATGCTCTGTATTTCTCTACATTCAAATATGTAGTCTTTTAGTTTGGAGGATGAATTCAAATTGACTTTATGTTTCCTCATTTCAATTTTTAGGTGTTGTGGTGTACCACAAGTTTGGTTTTCAACATTGTCTCTCAAGACTGAATTTTTGGGTTTGTAAGAAATGTTGGGCTCTGTGTCTGTTTGCTTGCACCAACATAAACTAGAATGAAATTATGAAAAGGGTGTATGAGAACGATTTTGAATATCATATAATGATTGTAAAGTGATATGTATGATGTTATTTGATCTCTCTGATACCACTTTTGGTTTAGAGTTAATGTGTGGAAGGATAAGTGTTTACTGGGCCGACTTGGTATGTTGAGATGTTTGTGCCAAGTTTTTGTAGTGTATGTTACACCCCAAGTGTTAGTATCTATTTACTATTACCTAGTTTGGTAAATTACTTCAATAAAATTTGAATGTGTTTTATTTATGAATTTTGATGGAAATATGATGAATTATTGTTTGATTCAAATTAAATTCTTTATGATTCAGTATATGAAATATATATTATGAATATGACATGTATGTGATGTATATGAATGCATTGATTCAGCTAACTACTGGTATGGTGAACTAAGCTGAATGAAGGAATAGGTTCAAGCATTTGGAAGGGAAGGGAAGTATCACTTAGGAGAAGAACTTGGTCTAGTAAGGTCTTTAATTCGTCCTTACTGAGCATTCACACACTCATACCCTAGTTGGTATTAGTTAAGTCAATTCAGTTCGGATAATGGGTAAGAGATCTTCAGTTTAGTTATGTATGTTTATATTGATTTGCGATCTTGTTTTATGAGTGTTTGTAATGAGGTAAGTGATAGATTTTTGATGTTGAGTTGAAGTCCTTCCTTGTGTGTTTATTTTTATATCAATGAGATGTATGCATTAAATGTATACATGTGTGTGTGTATGTATGTGTCTATGGTAAACTCATGTATACATGTGAGTGAATACAAGCATGAGTATACATAGGTAGACATACCTACGCATGCTCATGGATGGATTACCCATATGAATATGATTACGGTGATATATATATTTTTTTTGTGTATATATGTCGATCGATGGAATTATGAGTATGAGTATTTTTATAAAGATATTGAAATGGTATTGCATATATGTATATATGTGGTATATATATTAATATATATGTGCAAATTAATATAGTAACATATATTCATATATAATCACATAGATATATATATATATACGTAATATTGTTCTTTATATTTATTAGTTAAATGTATTTGATGACTTAATAAGATGGATATATATTAATATATATATATAGATTGACATATATATATTCGAATGGATATACATACATATATATATATATGATATATATAAATGAAATTTGATGGAGATAATCTCCAGGCGCATAACATAGCCCTATTATTAAGTGAAGCACTATAGTGAATAAAGCACATATGTCACATATTGTGTAGCCTATAGTAGAATGATAACTAGCACATAAAGTACTAAAAGACCAAGTCAAACCAATGAATGAGGCATGTAAGAGTTTATGTTTTGATGTGTATGTGTATGAATAAGAAGTTTATGTTGTTTGAAATTGTCAACCCATGCTATAATATTGGGTGCCAACATATGAATGTGGTGCCATATTGCAAGTGTTTGGAATGCATAAGAGGTCTGTAAAATATGCATAAGCCTGCAAATAGCATTGAGACTCAATCAAAAGTAAATTTGGTAGCATCATATAAAGGAATTTGAATTAGGAAACTTGTTTTGAGCTTGTTGTCCCTTATATCAAGTCGACTCAACCATTTAAATGGTGAGGACTGTGATGTGTTGCAAATTTGTGAGTTAGCTTGGTGAGTCAGTGCATGAGGTTAGAAAGGTGGTAGAAATATTCACTTGTTTGTAGCCTTCTATTACTCACAATTTAGTATAAATAGAGGTTCTCATTCTACCAATTGTTACACTTATCAATCTAATTTTCCTTGTGTTATTCTGCTATAACTTCTATGTAAGTGAGTTGAGAATTGGGAGATAGAAATTTGCTTGTTGTTTTATATTGGTTTTGTTGAGAGATCTAGAGAGAAGCCAATAGAGGTATTTGGGTTGTTCGTAGTGGAAGTTGCAAGAGATCTTGAGCCATTAAGCTAGGAGGCAAGATTATTCAATAGGAGCTTTAAAAATGCATGTTGATTTCTACTCCCATGTCATTATGTTGAAATATTGTTTATTATGATGCCATGTTGGAAATATTGTCTTTTATGTGTGTTTTGATGCTTGCAAGTCTTTTGAAGGTTCTTTGATTATTTCTTGTATTGGGAAACCTTTCTTTTGGGTTTATATGTATATATATAATTATACTATCATGGGCTTTCTATGATTGTATACTATTTATACTATTCATAGAATATCATAACTATATGTAGTTTGACAATACTCTAGGTGTGTGGCATAAGATAGAGTTGTATATTGATTTTTATAGCAAAGTCATTTAGATATAAGATAATAGGAAGGTTATTATTGAGGTTAGGATAATCCATAAGAAAGGGGATAACCTTAGAATAGAATACTAATGGTCAATAGAAATCAATCAATTAAATGTGGTGAAATAGATGACCTCACTCGAAGTTACTTTGTGATGAATCTTTGGCCAAAGTAGTGTTGGAAGCCACTGTCTACACTATCACTTCACTGTGTGATCCAATCTACATTCTAGGCTGAGGTAATCATATATAAGGTAGTAGACAATATGGTAGCTCTAGATATGTAGGACACATCACTATGCTCAGAAAAGGCTATTTGAAGGATGAGGTTACCAAACCAATCTCTTCATCGAAGGGAGGGCCATATTACCAATTTTGATAGATGTGCAGGGGACCGCAGTAAGTCCATGGTTGGAAAAAAAGCACTTGAGTGATGCTTCTCCTAATGTAGCTAGCGGCCAAGATTTGGGAGGACATTCTCGACCATTTGTATTTTGAGTTCTTATAAGCTTTTTAAAGCAATGTATGTAATCATGTTTCCATCTATATGGAAATTATAATGCGAAAGGTTATCTTGAATATATTTATGTGAAGTTAAATCATACTTATATTATTGGAATGATTCTTTGATTATGCAATGGAAAAGCTTGGATAAAGTTATATTTCAAATGATGCATTTATTATTGAATAGAAAAGGAAAAATTTATTGCTTTTACAATAGATGCGTAGAAAATTTACATGTGGGTAAAACTTAGTAGATTTACTAGGTAGAACAATGGGCATGTTACACATGGTATCAGAGCTACCAGGTTCAGCTCTGGAACCTATGTGCTCGCTATGTTTCTAATCCAAAATTATATGAGTCTAATTTTTGGAAATTCTTGTGTCGGGATGGTTCATCTCAAGATGACTACGAGAAAGTGAATAATAAAAAATGAGCGCTAGCTACAGACCAAGAAGGAAAGAGAAGCCCTTTTTTGAACCATTGAGGGAACTAATCATGACAATGCCATATGGTTGAGTGATACTAAGACTTTAGTCAATGCCCTTTCGTGAATCAATCAAGAGAAGAGAAGGATGAAAGAGTTTTCCAACTTCAACTTCTTACCTTTTGTCTCATGGCTATGTTAGACTCTTTGTCACTTTCCAAGGATATGTGGTTAGAATGTAGTGTTAGTCCAATCATGATATTTAGGGATCCTCGATTTCTATCCTTAACAAAAGTTATTGTAATAGCCACAAGTGGTGAATCAGAGGGTTATGTACCTTTATACCGTGTCTGAGGATAGATTAGAGGGTTATTATCCTTTTGTTGATGTAAATGAGAAAATCCAAGGGTTATACCCCACAAAGTTATGTATTAGAAATTGAATCAGAGGGATATTCTCCCTTAGACTATCTAAATATTCATTCTATGAAAACTCAAGGAAGTTAAAAATCAGTTTTGATTATAATGAAAATCTTGTTTTGGAAAAATTTATGAATGAGTTCTTTAAATAGAATTTATTATTTGAATGATATATATTTTTGGAATATTGTTAGTATTGAGAAAAACTTCATAGATCTAATTAAAATGAAACCTTTAGGTATAACTATTCTTGGAAAAATGGTTAGGACAAGAACTAACTTTGGGGAAAGTCAAGAAGTAGGTCAAGACACTGAGAATGTTGAAGCTAAGTTGGACTGTATTCTAGCTATCATGGATGAAACTAGAACAAGAATAGGAAACCTTGAACAAGAAGTTAGGGAAAAAGAAAGAGAGGAGCAAGAAGTCCCAAATAATGAGGAAGAAGTGGATATTCTTGTGATCATACTAAATCTAGTGATCAAGAGAGTGATAGGTCACAATCATTATTTGAGGGAACCAAAAGGAAGCATTTGGTAAGTGAGTTATCACATGACATGAGGAAGATCAAACCACCAAAATTTGAAGGTAGTGCTACTGGAGATGCAATGGAAGCATGGCTTCTGGAGATGAAGAAATATTTTGAAATTAGAAATTACTCTGAGGTCACTAAAGCTATATGGGGAGAATTTCAATTGGCCGATGAAGCATCCATTTGGTGGATGAGTAAGAAAATGGAGCTTTGGCTTAGTTCTTTAAGTCTCACGTGGAGCGAGTTTGCAAAGATCTTCTGAAAGTGATGGTTGCCCCAACTCTTCTATGACCAAAAGCTCATTGACTTCCAAAACCTCAGGTAGGATGGCTCCTTAGTGAATGAGTATTGGGAGAAGTTCACTTGACTTCTAAATTATGTACCTATGTACCAGAAGGATGAGAGATTTCATATAAGAAAGTTAATAATGGGTCTAAATGTGCAAATAGGTGGTGAGGTAGACATGCATGGTCCAACTACTATGGATTTGGTAAACAAGAAGGCAGTTAAGTAGGAACAAAGGATTAAGTCTATCTCAAACTACCAAGAGAGAAAGAAAAAGAAGCTCGTTTGGATGAAAAATAATCAAGCACCAAGGAATCCTAGTGAAGGGAAAAAATTTCAAAAGCAAGGGGATAAGGTACCCAAAAATAATTGGAGTGAACCAAGGAGAGATCAAAGAGGAAACAACAACAACAACAAAAGCAATGCTAGTGGAAATGAAAGTAATTCTAGAAGATTTGTGAAAAAGAGGGGACCAGTGAAGGGATATTTTACATGTGGTGGGGATCACTATGCAAGTAATTGTCCAAGAAAACCATTTGGGACACAACCACATGGTAACTCTCTTCCACCTCAAAGAGTTGTGTTTCAGAAAATGATTCATGATTCTATGGATAATTGACAAGCGGAGTACCAGATTACTCTAGTAGAAGTTTCAGGTACTTTGTTTGGAATTCCCATTTTAATTTTAATAGATATTGGCGCAACAAAAAAAAATCATTTCTCCTAGAGTAGCAAGTCAAATGTCTAGAAAATTTGGCTACATGAAAAAGTCTTTGGTTGTAGAATATGCAAACCAAACAAGAGCTGAAGTAAGTCAATGTATATTCGAAGCAAGATTTTAACTTCCAAGTTTCTCAATGGAAGTAAATCTATACGTAGCCCCCTTAGGTTCTTATGATGTAATCTTAGGGATGAATTGGTTATGGAAACATAGGGCCAAGGTAGATTGTCATGCTAAAATATTTGAATGCTTAAATGATCTAGGTAACTTGGTGTCAATACAAGGAATACCTAGAGAGGTTAAGATACGATAGATATCCGTTGTACAGATGCATAGGGCAAAGAAGAAGGGTTTTCAACTCTTTGCAATAAAAATGCATAAACTTGAGGAATGCAAGGAATTCATTTCTCAAGATTATATAGTATATTATGGACCTCAAGACTATTGGTGTAAATAATGTCTTGTACCTAGTTAGTTCATTACTAGAGTACTTATTTACACATGTTGAGTTTACTTAGGTCATAGGAAGGAATCTTTCTAGAAGGTGTTAGTTGTCATTAGTTGTTATATTATCTTTTGACTTGTAACACATATGAACCTAGGTAAGTGTGACTATTTGTCTCATGTCATATGATTAAGACACTTGTCATAATCCTATGACATCTTGTATCTCACCTTGGTTATATAACCAAGGGATCTCTCTCATTGTAAACATCACAATCATATTATTGAATCATATTGATAAGAATATAGTTTATTCTTGTCACATTCCATTCTCTTTCTTTGTGTTTTCCATTTGGTCTCAAGATCTTGGTAGCCATAGCCAATTCTAACATGGTATCATAGCGAGTTGGGGAGGTTCCATTTTTTTCTCTTTATTGTAGGTTCATATCAAAGCTTTTTGGTGCAAATCTAAGCTCGCCATTACGTCTGGAAGGTTCGAGAAAGTCGATTTTGCCTTTTATTTTGTCTAAATCAGACATATGAGGCCAAATATATGAGGCTTTGAAGCTGAAGAGTGGTTGCTAGATCCAAGAGGTAGCTACATTTTTGGAGCATTTTGGGTCAAATCCGACCCTGCCATTGTGTCTAGAAGAGTCAAAAACCCTAAGATCGACTGCAAAATTGTCGAAATCAAAGCAATTGTCTTATGAGGCAAAAAAAATTGCCCAGGGAGCCATATGGCCCCCCAGGTCATCATAATTACCAATGGTACAAATTTTTCAAAATAAATTATTAAATCCGTCAAGAATTTTTTTTTAAATTGTTTTTGAAAAATTAGAAAATTCCAATTCAATATTATTTGTAAAAGTTTTTTGTACAAAATCAAAAAAAGAAGAAGCAAAGTTGCAGATCAAATCTGCAGATTGCGCAGAGAAGGTATGAAAGTACCCAGTCATCCAAGCATTGCCAAGTGGCAGCCCTGCATTCGTCAGGAGGTCATCCCTTGTACCACATGGCCCCACCAACATACCAGTGGATCGGTGAAATAAACCGTTTGTCTTTTCAAAGATTCCCCAGCGAGTTAAGGAACATACCGGTGGCATAAAGAATTTCGGCCACTTCAAATAAAAACCGCTGCAGCAAGTTTGAAATCCGGAGGCTCTCCAAACGAAACCGGCAAATATTTTCAGGCAAAAACGAAGGAATATTTCGTCACTTTCCAAAGATTCCGCCGATAGTAAATAAAGCAAATTTCATCAGAAAGGGAATATTCTTTTTTGACACTCAAGAGGTCATCAAATTTAATCGTAGGTTTTGCTGATGTCATCATGTGTCAATGATGACATTAACGCTCAATTGAATTTTTCCAGCCCCCTCTCATTTGCATTTTTATTTTCATAGGCAAACTTTAAAGGCTCATATCTCGACCATACGACCTTTTTCAATGCATTTTTTTTTATTTGGGCTAATTTTTCGCGTTCTTCATAGTGGTGCAATCATTTTTTTGTTTTGGTGTCTGGTTTTTCCATAAATTGTAGATTCTCACAAGTTTTGTTGCTTCATCCTCATTTTGGGAACTTCGAGGGCTCATATCTTGCTCCTATGGTAACATTTTTGGGTGTAGTGTTTTTGAAAGTGCATAATTTTTCATGTACTTTTCAGTGGTATGATCATATTGATCTCATTTTGTACCAAAAATTGCACTTGATTCTATGGGAAAATTTGGCATTTGCATGTACCAAGATCAAAGTCCACTTCACTAGTTTTTGGCAAGTGACAACTATAAATTCACTAAATATAAAGTGCCAAATCAAATATTGTTTGAGGGGTTTTCTTGATGGAGTGATTTGGGGGGGTAATCTTGTAGTGGTTGATTGCATTATTTTTCTTGGTTTGTGTTCTTACAATGGGGAAGAGTAAAATTGAACTCCTAACTCCACATAACTATACTACATGGAGAAAATCCGTATGGAACTATCTCATGATGAAAGGTCTAATAGGTCATCTAAAGGAAACCATTCATCAACCTACTAATGCTAAAGAATTGGCAAAATCGGAGCTTGATCGTGAGAAAACACTCGGATGCATATGTTCATTAGTCTCATTTGATTTACAATTTCATATTGAATCATGCAAAACACCTAAAGAGGCTTGGGAGACTTTTGAAAAATTATATGGTAAAACAAATAAGATTAGGGGATATCAGATTGATAATGATTTGATGAATCTTGATCCTAAAATTTTTGACCACATCCAAGACTACATCTTCAAAATCAAACAACTAAGAACACAGATGAAAGAATGCAACATTGATAAAGAAGATTTACAAATGATTCTAAATGTGTTATCCAAGCTTGGTCCTGAGTATTCAGTATTTATTTATGGCTTTCATGCCCATCGACTTTCTATGGGAGCATCATATGTTGATCCTAAGTTTGATGACTTTGCAAATCTCCTAATCCAAGAGGAAGCTAAGTTAATGAACATGGGTCTAATTAAGTCTTCTAAGTCACATGCATTGGTGGCTAGTGAGTTAAAGGTACATAAAGAACCAGGGAATCTTGATAAGAAGCAAAAGAAGAAAAAGAAAAAGCCACATAAAGAATCTGAATCCTTAAAATGAGAATCATCTAAGAAGGAGAGGCATTTTTGTGCATATTGCAAAAAGGATGGACATGAAGAACACTTGTTATAAGAAGGATATTGATGATTTGAAAAATATTCTCAAAAGGAATCACATTGATTTGCCTTCTAGAATGTTTGAATCTTCTTCTCCTTCTTCAAAATAGTCTAAAAAGGAAAAAGGTCCAGCATCTTCATCAAAATATAAAGGACATGCTATTTGTGCTCTTTCAAGTCATGGATCAGGGAGATGGCTTCTAAGTTTAGGAGCATCTCATCATATGGCATCTTCGCAGTCTATATTCTCTTCATTTCAGCCTTGTACTGTGTCTCCTATCTTGATGGGAAACAATGCATACATGAGTGTAATTGGGAAAGGATCTATTAGTTTTGACGACAACACTTTTTAGGATGTTTTGTGTGTTCCTCATTTGACAAACAATCTTCTTTCTATATATCAGATTACACATGGTGGAGATGGGAGGATTGTGGAGTTCACTCTTGATTCAGTTATCATTCGAGACTTGGAGAGTCGAGAGATCATTGCTATTGGGTTGGTTGATCATTCATCTCGGTTGTATACCTTTGCAGATTTTTCTTTTGATGATGACATTGTTCCTTCATTTGTTGATCACACTTCTAGTATGAACCATGACTCAGAGGAGACATTTGGCTTCTTGAACTTGGGAGTTCTCACATCAGATCCAGTTCTTGAGCCATGCATTTTATCTCTTCCATCTACTGTTGTACTTGAAGATGCTTGTGTTGCCATAGTTTTGGTTCCTTGTGATTCAGTGCAACAGGATCTTGATTGTCTTCCAGATATGGCTACTTTGGATGACTTCTTGATAGATATTTCAGACTTTTTTTTGGAGTCTCATCTTGCAGATTTGGGGGACATCATTGATAGCATTCATCTTCTCTTTGATGAAGATGATCCTTCTTCAGTTGTTGTGAGGGAACACCTTGACCCTCTTATTCATTCTCTACATGATCATTCTTTGCATTTTGGTGTAAGTGTGGATACTTTTGGACAAAATTTGGAGGAGGCTTCTTTGTCTTTAGAGGGGATATCCTTGTCTTTGGATTGTGCTCTACATTCATCTCTACTAGATTCTAGATTGTCCTCTTCAGTAGTGTGGCCTAGAACGCTTGTTTGGAGTGTGTTAGCTTTCGGCATTGACATGGAGACACTTGAGCATGCTTCAGAGACGTCATCACATATCATCCATATTCTTGACATCCTACATACATCCATGGTTTTGTTTCTTCCTAAGGGTAGGAACGTTGTTCGTCGAGATTGGATCATCTTCAGCATTCAATGTCAAGCTTCTACCATCATTGTAGGAGACTCAACATTGAGGGGGGTTGCCTTGTCTCTCTCTACTTCTCTCTTATGGGGGGGTCTTTTTCCTCACATGGGGTTTTTTCCTTCTCATGCATCATTGAGAGCATTTCTTTTTTCTATTTCATCTCTCTTTTGGGGAGGAGTTTTGTCCCACTGGGTTTTCTCCTTTTCTCCATTTGTGAGAGATTGCATTGCATATGTACATGGGTACCTAACATGGCCTAGTAGATGAGACCCATCTTTGTGTCATTTGCATAATAATCTGCTACACCCTAAGTTGCACTTAAGGGGGGGTGTTGGTGTAAATAATGTTTTGTACCTAATTAATTCATTACTAGGGTACTTATTTACACATGTTAAGTTTACTTAGGTCATAGGAAGGAATCTTTCTAGAAGGTGTTAGTTGTCATTAGTTGTTATCTTATCTTTTGACTTGTAACACGTGTGAACCTAGATAAGTGTGATTAGTTGTCTCATTTCATATGATTATGAAGTTAGAATTGGCTATGGTTGTCAAGATCTTGAGACCAAATGGAAAGCACAAAGAGAGAGAATGGAATGTGACAAGAATAAACTGTATTCTTATCAATATGATTGTGATGTTTACAATGAGAGAGATCTCTTGGTTATATAGCCAAGGTGAAATACAAGATGTCATAGGATTATGACAAGTGTCTTAATCATATGACATGAGACAACTAATCACACTTACCTAGGTTCACGTGTTACAAGTCAAAAGATAAGATAACAACTAATGACAACTAACACCTTCTAGAAAGATTCCTTCCTATGACCTAAGTAAACTTAACATGTGTAAATAATTACCCTAGTAATGAATTAACTAGGTACAAGACATTATTTACACCAACAAAGACTCCCAAGATGTTGAAGAAGGTGAAGAATTGGAATCTGCAAAATTAGATATGAAAAAATATCATATCTTATGGAAGTTTGTTGATGTATTTCTAGAAGAATTACCTAGATTACCACCTAAGAGGATATAGGATGACCACAACTGAATTAATGGAATTAAAGACACAAATAGAAGAGTTGTCTAAAGGATCGATAAGACTCAGTGTTTCACCTTGGGGAGTGCCAGTGATCTTTGTAAAGAAGAAGGATGGTACACTACGCTTATGTATTGATTATTGATTTCTTAGTAAAGCAACAATAAAGAATAAGTATCCATTGCCACATATCAATGATCTCTTTGATCAAATGCAAGGATCAGTAATATTTTCAAAGATTGATCTACATTCTGGATATCAACAACAAGAATCAAGGATGAAGACATTTACAAAACTACTTTCAGGACTAGATACAGACATTATGAGTTCACAGTTCTACCATTTGGGCTGACGAATGCACTAGTGACGTTCATGAACCTAATGAATAATGTATTTAGAGACTATTTGGATAAACTTATGTTGGTCTTCTTGGATGATATTTTAATTTACTCCAAGAATGAAGAAGAGCATCTGAAGCATCTAGAGATTATTCTCCAACAATTGAGAGAGCATAAGTTATACAGAAAACTCTCAAAGTGTACCTTCTTCTAGAAGAAAGTACAGTATTTGGGTCATATAATTTTGGTAGAAGGTATTGTGGTAGATCCAGTGAAGATAAAAGTAGTGTTAGAGTGGTCGATACCCAAGAATATGTAGGAAGTTAGAAGTTTTATGGGTTTGGTTGGGTTTTACTATCACGTCATTGCACAGGAAGGGGAATAAGTTTGAGTGGTCTAAAAAGTGTCAAGCAAGATTTAACCAACTTAAGGAAAGGTTGACCACAACATAGATACTAAAATTACTAGATCCATATGGTAACTTTTTAGTTATTACGGATACATCTAGAGAAGGATTGTGTGGAGTATTAATGCAAGAGGGGCAAGTCATAGCTTATGAATCAAGGAGACTAAAACCCTATGAACAAAATTATGTTTCGCATGATTTAGAGTTAGCAGCAATTGTCTATGCATTACATATGTGGAGACATTATCTGTTGGGAAAAACATTTGAACTGAAGAATGATCATCATGGTCTAAAGTATTTGTTTACCCAACCCAGTCTGAATGCACACCAAAGAAGATGGTTGGAGTTAATATTTGACTATGATTTCAACATTAGTTATATCAAGGGAAAAGAGAATTGGGTTACCGATGCCTTAAGTCATAGGAGGCATATATCCTATATCATATCAATCCAAATTGACTTCAAGGATCGAGTGTTGTAAAACTATAGAGGTGACAAGTTCTATGAGCAAGTTAAGCAAGCACTCGCAAACAATCCACAAGATCGAAGGTACGAAGGATATCACTTTGAAACTAATGGTTTATTGAGATTTAAGGGAAATATTTATGTACCTAAAAATGAGGAATTAAGGAGCATGGTATGGAAATAAGTTCACAATGCACCATATTCAGGACATATATGTGTAACTAAGATGTTAGCCGATGTAAAGCCATTATATTTTTAGAAGGGTATGAAAGGGGATGCAGCGAGATTTGTAGCAAGTTGCTAAGAGTGCCAAAGAGTGAAAGAAAAGAATCATCATACTGGAGGACAATTGTATCCACATGAAGTTCCAGAAACTCAGTGGCAAGTTATTAGCATAGATTTTGTGCAAGGTCTCCCTATGTCAAGGAACAAGCACAATGTCATTCTGGTAGTGATTTACAAGCTTACAAAAGTAGCTCACTTCATACCAGGGAATCTAATTGGTGGAGCTCCTATAATAGCACAAAATTTTATTCAAGAGATATGTAGATTGCATGTGATTCCTAAAAACATTATTTTTGATAGGGATGCTAGAGAAACATCTAGGTTTTGGAAAACCTTGCTTACTTCACTTGGAACACAACTGAACATAAGTTCTTCTTATCAACTGAAAATGGATGGGAAAACTGAAAGGGTGAACCAAGTATTAGAATACCTACTAAGGATGTATTGTATGGATCAATAATACAAGTGGGAGGATTGCCTACCATTGGTGGAATTTGTATATAGTAACTCCTACCATTATATGATCAAAATGGCTCCGTTTGAAGCACTATATGGTAGGAAGTGTCGAACTCCTATTATCTGGAAAAAGTTAGAAGATAGGATAAGCCTTGGGCCAGAGATGTCAAAAATGGAGGAACAAGTTAGAATTATCAAGCAGAGATTAGCAGAAGCTAATGATGGGTAGAAAAGTTACGCTAATTCTAAACAAGTACCTAGGAATTTCGTAGTAGGGGATAGGGTATTGTTGAGAATTAAACCTCATAGAAGTTCTATCAAGTTTGGAAAGTTATCCAAACTAGCTCTGTGCTATGTTGGACCTTTTGAGGTTCTTGAAGAAATCAACCCTGTTGTGTATAGAATTACCTTGCCACCAACTCTTAGTAGGATGCATAACGTCTTTCATGTCTCATATCTTAAGAAATATATACCAAGCAATAACCATGTTATTGATTGGAATGTTTTACAGGTGTAGGACCCAGGGGTGGTAACGATTAAGCCTCTCAAGGTGCTTGGAACACGTAAGCTCCACTTGCATAATAAAGAAATTTTGCAATGCAAGATCCAGTGGGATCAGTATGCCGAAGATTTTACTACATGGGAAGACTATGCTAAAATGAAGAAAACATTTCCACAAGTCTTGCTAGATTTTGAAAACTCTTGAGAACAATGATGTTTTATGTTATGATGTTTTGTGATGCTATGCTTTATGTTATGGTCATATTTGATACTTAATGAGACACTGAAAAATGTCCTAAGCCTACGAATGCCATTTTTCACATTAGATCTTCCTCCTCCTTGCATAATTAAATAATTTTAATTATTTGATTATCCCCTAAGGTCATATACTCTTATTAATTAAAGAATTTTTAATTATTTAATTAATTCATTTTCTCCATATTCCTCCTTGATTAATTAAATAAATTATATTTATTTAATTGCGTGATTAATTAATCATTTTTCTCTTATAATTAAATAAATTCCTATTTATTTAATTATCTATGTTCCTATTTTTTTTCTATAATTAAATAAATATTATTAATTGTTTAAATTATTCATTAGCTTTTTCTTCCATAATTAAATAAATTCTATCCCACTATATTTTTGTATTTTTTTCTTAAAGATTTTTCAAATGCGATTTTGTTTTTAACATTTGTTTTCCTATTTTTGCAAGTATTAATATTTTCAAAGCCCAACACAAAATTTCCTTTGTGGATTTTTTCAGATGGGATTTATAATTTTTTTCTACACACGATCAAATTGGTGGCCAAATGGTTGTACGGCTAAAAACAAATTGTCATTTTTTCAACTTTTTCAAAGTAGGTTGAATTTTATATCAATCTTCATCTCTTGGCCAACATAAATACAACCATGAGGTCCATTTTGTCTTAGGAGGTCACTTATAAAATTTCTCCCACAAAACCTTCATTTGAAAACTCAAACCAAGAAACTCTCTTTAACCCAAATTTGAAAAACTTCAGATCTACAATAAACCCAACAAATCTTAACAACCCAAAAGCCAAAATCTGCATACAAACACCTCCAACATGTGTTTCATATCTTGTAATGCCTCAAACCCTACATGCATGTCCATGACTTCAAATTTGTAAAAACTCTCAAACTTTGATACCAATTGTTAGGAAATATTGCATTCAACCCACAATCTTATTCATTTCTTACATAACCCATGAGAGATAAACATGCATACAAGTAACCACATTCCATAGATTAAATAGATAAGTCACAAGATAACACAAGATATACCCTGGGAAATGTTAGAAACCAAGATTGCATGCATCACCTATCACATGCAAAAGACATGCAAAACCAAAGAAGATGTTTTGTAAACCTCAAAGTAAAAATGCATTATTGAGAATCAATTATTACAAAGAGATCAATCCTTATGAAGGATATCAAGAAACCCTAAAAGGGAAATCCTAGTGTGCACACTTAATAATTAATCAATTATTAAATAATTAATCAATTATTAAATAATTAATCAATTATTAAATAATTAATCAATTATTAATGTGTCTAAGTTTAGCTTAAGTACCTAAAGGAATAAGTGACTTAATTAATTAACCAGTATGATATAATTAATTAAGTGTAATAACTTATTACTCTAACACCCCCCCTTAATATGAACTTAGGAAGAAGCTAAAACACTAGAAAAAGATGCATGAAAGCAAATATGGGTCCCGGCAACTAGGCCTGATCAAGTACCCATTTACAAAAGCAAGAAAGAGGTAGAGAAGGAAAACCCAGTGGGACAAAACCCCCCTACAATGAGATGACTGTTGCAAAGAAGCACTGGAAGAACACTGTAGAGTAACACTAGAACCGCAATCTGGCAAGCAAGGAAAGATACTTCTATCTACAAGAAACCATATCAAAATCATAATAATGCAACAGTAGACCCGATGCCACGAAACACTTGAAAACTCCAAACGGGAACAACCCTAGAATCTACGAAGCAACAGTCGATTATTGAATGAATGTGATACTGAAATGAAGTGCAAAGATGCAAGGTGCACTCTCCCAACTGCCAAAACATCCAAGTAATCTCCAAAACACCTATTGGGCCAAATCTGGATTAACGATAAACCTATGATATATACAAAAAAAATTACATGGACAACAACATAGAGCTCCTCAATACCTTTCCAACGCTGCAAAGATAGCGAAAATCGGAGATCGTGGCAAAAAGTTATGAGCTCGGAAGCATAAAAAAAAATTTGACTTCAAACAGAAATAAATTTAGATAAACAGGAAAATACTGTAAAATAAACTATACCACAGGAAAGTGCTCAGAACCAGCTTTTTGGCGATATCTCGTTTTCCTTATTTCGATGTCGTATGCCCAAGTTATGCTAAAAAGAAAAAAATTGCTCCTTTAGGGCAAACTGGGGTTAGGAGGGGCAAGGAGGGTCGTACGGTCGCGGACGTCATCCGTTTACGAGCTTAAATTTGATAGCCATCTGGCCGTCACTGCAAAAATTGGACCCCCCTACAAAAAAACTTTCAACGGAGCCCCTGGTTACCAATATGACCAGGGGCAGGGTGCTGGGATCGGCTGGGGGCTGGGCGCAAAGGGCCTGGTCCTCATATGACCGCGGCTCTGCTGCAAAGGCCCGCGAGGGCTGAACTCGGGCCAGCGGCGCTGGCAGGGGGAGCCACCGGCAGCGGCGGCGGCTGCGGGCTGGTGGCCACCTCGCGGCGGGTTTCTTCTGTGCTAGGAGCGCCGCACGAAAACCAAAAAACTCATTTTTTATTTTTTTCGTGCCTCGTAACACGTGTCGGGGAGGCTGTATGGCTTCCCTGGCAAAAAAAAATTCCTTTTGGACCAACTTCTCCAAAATTGACCAAACGACGGGCGTTTCTAGGGTTTTGAGGCACTGCGAACGCGATGGCAACATCCGTTTGAGCCCAAAGTGTCCCAAAAAATTGGCTACCCCCAGATCTTGCAAAAAAGATGTTTGTGAAAACCCTTGCACTTGAAACTCACTGAAAGGCCATATCTTCATATCTCGAACAAGCAGTCGCAGGTCTGGAGCTCTGATACCATGTTAGAAATCGAGATCACCTGCATGCAATCACCTGTCACATGCAAAAGACATGCAGAACCAAAGAAGATGTTCTGTAAACCTCAAAGTAAAAATGCATTATTGAGAATCAATTATTACAAAGAGATCAATCCTTATGAAGGATATCAAGAAACCCTAAAAGGGAAACCCTAGTGTGCACACTTAATAATTAATCAATTATTAATGTGCCTAAGGTTAGCTTAAGTACCTAAAGGAATAAGTGACCTAATTAATTAACCAGTATGATATAATTAATTAAGTGTAATAACTTATTACTCTAACAGGAAAACCTTCAAGAGGGAAAAACCCAACCCCCAAAAGCATCCATACTCCATCATATTATTCAATAATAAAGCAATACAAGAGTTACAATGAATACCTCTAAAACATCAAGCCTCTCAATGCATCCTCATGTATCCAAGCATGAATCCACACATCTCATGCCATGCTTCACATATGCACTCCTAAGAAAGACACAATAATGACAGCTCACTCACTCAACCAACCTTAACCACTACACATGTGCTTGCTTTTATAGATACAAGCTCACACAAATACAACCAAGTGGTAAGATAAAACCATGCACCACAAAACCATGTGAACACAAAACCACTAACCCCTTATTTAATATTGGGTACTAAGATTTTATTTAATATTTCCTCAATATTAAATTATAATCACGTGTCTCCCACATTAAATAATAATATAATGTTACAAAACAACATCAAGTGGTCCCCAAATACCTAATGTGATTAACCACACCACCTAGGTGCATCACAACTAAATAATTATTTAATTACAACATTATAATAAATTATTTTATGCAATGGTGTACAACACCATATCCCAACAGTATCTACCCTAGGATATGTTGAATGTAAATGACTTTGTTGAAATTCTTTGGTTACCTCAAATTTTGCTAGTAGTGACACTTTAATAGGTTTAGGACCAATGATGGACGATTTTGTGAGTGGATGTAAGATATGAAACTCTCAATTTTGACAAGATTCTAGACTCGTTTTTTTGGATGTGTTTGATGTTGATGATGATGAACTTGCAAGTTTTGGGAGTAGAATCATGAATCCAAAGTAAGTTTGTCCAAAATTATGTTTACTATTTCAACTAAATACTTGAAAATAGATTATTTCCAAGTATGGAGCTAAACCAGGTGAGAGGGTGAAAGATTTAAGTCTAAATGATTTGTTTCAAAGTCTCAAGTTGTTTGAAGTGAGATGTTTTGATAGTTTGATGTTAATGGTTTGATGTTTGATCCTAATGAGAACCTAGAAAGTGTTTTTGACAAGCTTGAGATGATAAAGACCTTGGACTTTGTTTGTTGTTTTGACTAATATCAATGAACCAAGGTTTTTTTGCATTAATTTTAGACCATTTAGTGTTTATAAACCAAAATACAAAATCAGATAATTTGTTGAATTTTGTTGTTTTTAAGTTTTGACAAAAGCATCGAGTTGTTTGCACAATAGCATTGAGTTAATTTATACAATAGCGTCGAACTATTTACAAGTGCCAAAGTTTGACAGAAGTGTCAAACTGTCATAACAAAAGTATTAATTTGTAAATGTCCATTTTCTTTGACAAACATGCTAAGAGGTACAAATGTGTCAATGTATAAACAGAAGCATCATTTCAATAAAAATAGAAGTGTTGATTTATACACAAGCACCACACTATCAAAACAAATGCGTCGATTTGTCAAAGGATCTTCAAAGTGTGAGTTGACCTAGTTGTTTAATGTTTTAATTTTACAAAAATATAGTATACAACATGTAAATTGACTCAATTGAGTGATTAGATGCTTTTTGTGTGTCCTTCCACAAGGCCACACTAAAGAGTGTCACAAGGTCTCCATAAGAAAACATACCATGAAGTACAACCTATTTAGTGGTGTTACAAGGATGTCCAACTATAGTAGGCTCACCACACTTGTGTGTTAATCTGAATCCATACATGGATCAAGAAATGGATCAAGGGTTAGTAATTGATACATGGATCATGTGAATTCTTTCCAAGTGCACAGAGTAAACTCCACAAATAGGGATTCATCTCCTTGCAATTGTCTCCTCCACGAGAATATTATAAGTATTTTCCCTTCCTGAAACCAGACTCAGATGCATAGTAGATGACATAGATAAAGTTGTAGAAGTGAGATCATTAATGTTTCTAGTAGCATTAGCTTGTGGGGTCATCCTTCATCTAAAATACACAACTTTCTATTTAATGTTGGTGAGGCTAAATCAAGAGTAAATTATTCTATTGGGGCATGATCCTTGTTCCAACCAAAAGCAATAATATCATAACTAGTTTTGCTAACATTTTTAAATAGAGTATCCTTGTTGCCATTCCCTTGTGCACAGACCCTTAAGACTCGGATTCTATGTGTAACAACTGCTTGCACTTTTCCATGAGAATCTCTATCAATTGTTCTTGAACACTTTTAGGTAAAAATTCAAAATAAGAACTCAAGATTGAAGTCAACAAGCCTTTCTAAAACCTATTTTACCTTAATAAAAAACAAGACCTTTTGGTATGAGTATTACACCATAATTGTATCCATATCAGCAAATGAAGAAATGTAGAAGCATTTTGAGCAGGTCATGCGAAAAGGATATTGTACACGCTTTGTCCAAGTTTGCGAAGGGAATTGGAGAATTCTCGGTTACCAGAAATAAGCGTGTAACATGTCAAATAAAATTGCTTTATCACTTGCATCCTTGAGATTACATTTCTGTGAGGCATTTTTTGATGCAATCGTGCATAATTATTTGTTCAAAACTTGTAGATGGCTACAACATCCAACCAAAGATTTATCTTCCCTTATGTTTTGACTATTGATCATTTCTTGTTCCAAAGCACATTGGTATGAGCTAAGAGAAAGGTGTAAAGGCTTCAATTGTTCACCTGCAAATTGTGCTAGCTTAAGATATTTTAGAGTTGTCCTAGTAATTCCTCGCTGTTATATTTTGATGAATGTCCCTTTATTATTACATAATATCTGCCACAATGCACATGGTTATAGCGTAAGCCTATTTTTCAAATGATTTCATTTAGTGTCAACGTTAGTTTCCACAAGAGTGTTGTTCATCGATCTTCATAAGAATAGTGTCTTTCTTTTTGAATGGTTCACATATCTTGGAATAACTTCTCTGGCAGTGATCTGGAGATGAATTTAGATGCAATGCAGAAATCTGAATATGTTCGAGGGATTTTAGCAACTCTAATAACTACTCTAAGGATCTATTACGGTAAGTCACAACATCTCATGTCTGCTATCAGCGATAATGGGAGGTTTAAAAACTTCTTTTGACTCTCGGAGCTAGTTTTGAAACTGATACAAAATGTCGACGCCTCCTTTAACATATTGGGTTAAATCCTCTATTCATGGGTTCTAAAGCATATCGGCTTATTAGATGGTTGTCAGAAACACGTCAGGTACTGCTGGAGGTTTTGTAACTTCTTTAAATCCCCGATGGATTTAATTTCTCTTCCTTTTCTTGCTTTTTTAAATGACTGTCAGTATTTTTGATGGTTGTGACAACCTTGCCTGGCTCTGACAAGAAACTTTAAACTTTATAAAATTTTGAAAACCATTTAAATTCTAAAACATTTTTTTGGAGAAATTTGGAAATTAAATTTTGGAATTTTGTAACTGTAACTCCGAGCAAGAAGAACAAAAAGTTCTATATCTTTCAATTGAAAGCTCACTTTTTTACAAAATTTTGAATGGATGATGTGTGACCACCCAAAGCATAACCCAAAAATTATTTTCACTCTCGATGTTTAGAATTTAAATTTTGATGTTTTCCATAACCTACTCACTAGGAATTTGAAATTATAAAATCTCCCACACAGTAAGGAATTTCCACATGAAAATTGGGCACATGAGGAAAAATTAAGTTAGGATCAATCTTGTAGAAGTATTTTGCACCAACTATTATGAATTTTCAAAATTATTGTTTTTGTAACTTGGCAGGTTGAAGTGCTCGGGTGGAATATGGCAAGTTTATGGAAGTTTAAAATTGGCCAGGGTTAAAACATGGACAACAATTGGCTTTGATTGGAGACAAGGACTGTGAAGGATGAAGCAAGGAATCCAAAATCTTAAGTATAGATCAATGCTTAAAATCCATTGGACCACAAAGTCAAAAAATAATAGAACATGATTGACAGAGAGGGATTTGATGCAACTAGTAGGGAAACCAAAACCAAACACAACAAAAAGGAAAGAGACCAAAAAAAAGGAAACTAAACCCCTACTTAACATATGTACAAGGTAGGGAAACCTACCTCAAGTAGCCCAAAGCTGATCATGCAAATTTATTGACAGGCTGGGAGAAATAGTTGCTCGTGTGAAATAATAGTTGATGAATAAAAAACACGTGCAAACCTAACTGCCAACTTGCAACTGCTACAATAAGAGAGCTCAAAATAACACCTTGTAAAAACTCTTTGAACAACATGCGACAATCAAAAAGCCACTCTACATCATATACCTCTGCAACCAATTGATTCACATTAGTATTGCCTTGCATATGGTCATCAAAATCTGCCAGTATAATATCAAATGTGATTACATTCTGTACTTGATTTTTTGAGTCAGAAAAAATCAACCTTCGAATTGGACATCCATTATAAAACCATGGGATAGAAATGCCTAATGAGATTCATGTGTGGAAGTACTCTTATTTAATGTTGCGTTATTTAAAAAATTTAGATTCCCATCTTGTAGTGTTTGCACCAACAACTTCACCAGACTCGAATCTTGATTCACCCGCTTCAATTTCTTCTCCATTTTTATCACCCCCACATAATGACTCAAATAATGGATCTAAATGACTTGAGTCTTGCATAATATTGTCTTCAAAATGGAAAGACTAAAAAACGGGACAATTTATTACCTCTTCATCTAATGCCTTGTCTTCATAACCTTCATCAACAAATTTGAATGTTTCATATTCAGATCACATGCATGATGAAGAATGGGCGTTTGATAATTCATCTTATTCCACTTGAGGTTCATTTTTAATTTCATTATCAACTGCACAACATATCATATGTTCACCAACATTCTCAAAAGCGAAGGCCTTTATTGCTGGAAGAAAAGGAGAAATTTGTGAGGGCTCACTAATGGATGTTTCATTTGTATCTATGACAATGAAAGGTTGTTCAATAGTTGTCAAATATTTGACTTCCTCAACAGAGTTTTCTTTTTCAAAGATCAGTGATGAATGAATGTAAACATCCTCTCCACAAAGAAAATAATCATATGAAGCTTCTAAACACCAATTAGGAATGAAAATTGCATGACTTTCATCTCGATGCATTTTCTCTTTACTTTGCTCTTCAATCTCAAGCTACATATCAGTTTGAGAAAGATTATTTAACAAATCATTTGTACCTTCTCTCTATAAGTCGATCTTCTACATCTATGTTAACCAAATCACCTGCTAAGCCTATATCAATAATTTCAAATGTGAAAGCTTCTATTTTTGGAGCAGATGAGGGTGATAGAAATTGTTCAGTTTTGTTTGACTCCCAGTTGAAGTGGAGGGCATGATCTACTTTTTGATTGTATCTGAGGAGAGTAATCTTCTACATCACTTGGAGTGTTAGAATCATTGAGAGTTGTTTCTGGATTCGATTGTGTTGTAAAAAATTTGCATCAACATTTCAGATTGCACTCTGTGATCCATCATCTACCATCCTGATGATGGATCACAGAGTGTGATCCAAAACGTTGATGCAAAAAATTTACAACACAATCGAATCCAAAAATAACTCTCGACAATATTATGGATTGTGGAAACTCAATATCATTAAGTGTTAGAATCATTTCCATTCACCTCACAGCTGAAATTATATATTTTTGCACTATAAGATTTAACTTTGAGGTCACCTAATCTATTATTTTGGAAATGGTCTTGATAAAAATGGTGAGATTAGAACATTCAACTAGAGGACATAGGAGATTTGATGAATGCATATGTTGAAAACTCAAGGTTTTACACTTTTGTGTCACACAATTTTGCGCATATTCTTGAACATGATTTTTCTTCCATAACCCAGATAGAATCAACTCATCTTCAATATTAACAACTTCATGTTGTGCTTGCTCAATATCACACATTTTATCTCATTTCAAAATAAATTTACATCATGATGCAATACATCAATAAAAATATGAAACAGGGTTAGCTTACTTGGCTATTTAGTTTGAGGAATCCACTTCAAAATCTTGTTGAAACAATCTATGAAGTCTCTGATTAGTTCTCCTTTTTAATTTGAAAAAGTTGATATAACAAACAACCAACATCAACCACAGATTTAAAGTATCCTAGTTAGTTATGCACCCATGTTCCAAGTTCCGAAACCATTATCTAGCACATCGAATGAGGATTTCAAAAACTAATCTCACAAACACATCTTTTTCCTTAACTCCCAGAATTCCACATGCAATAATGAATGCTTGAATAGGATTGCCAGGGTCTTGTGAACTCTCTCCATTGAACTTAGAAAGATGTTTTCTAGACTCTTCAGGTAAAGCTGAATATTGAGGCAAGGCTAATGGTCCAAAGTGATTTCCCCATGGCTGGAGTGACAACAACGCCATAATACAAATTTGAAAATAATAGTAGATATAAAAAATTCAACAGAGTCTCTATCTCCATTCAAAGGAGAGTTTGATTTTTTTGGAAATAAAGAACACCAAATTTTTCATTCCCTAGTAGAGTCACCAAAAATCTATTAGTTAACAGATTTGTCATTACAGTTTACTATGAGAAAAAACCCTGAGTTGCCCTGTTGGGCACCGACAAATGGACTAAGAGTTAGAGAGATCGTTATTGGATTAACAATATTCCTCAAAATTTTAGAGGTACAACTCTCTTGTATGATTTAATTGATTTTGGGGGTATGCTTTTAACTGGAAAGAAAGAAAGAAAAAGCAAATGCAATTGATAAACTTAAAATAAAGAGAGTGAAAATAAATGACGCAAAGATCACCCATTGCACCATGAATAATAATCGAGCTCCTAGAATGAATAGTAATTATTTTCAATATATGAACTAATCAGAATCCACAGATTTTTCAATTTAACACACACATAATCTGATATAATAGAAAATATACCAAAGAATGATTGCAAAAGACATACAAAAAATCTATAATCGAAAAGAAACATAGATAAATACATAGATTTAAAACATCTCCCTTATTTCTCTGATACAATTGAACATACAACCTCATATATTTCTATACAATAGACCATGTTTGAAAAGAATAAAACCTACTATACTTTCTCCTTTGCGGACTGAAAAAAATCCCCTTCTATATGAAAATTCCACAATGATAATTCCACAGAGACCTTTCAGTTCCTGCCTCTTTTATTTTGAAAGCTTTATAAAATTTTATAAAATATGACTTTTTCTTCAATAAAAAATAAAAATAAAAAAAATTATAAAATATATTACAAAGTCACTACACAATTACAAAGTAACTCCTGTGTAGTGACTTTAGATTATTAAATAAAGACTTAAAGAGGGATATTAATTTTAAAACTTATGATTACTTGATCGTTCCCAAACTGGACCCACCACCAACTCAACATTTGAGAAGTAAATGATGCACTTTTTTAGTTTTATTGAGACTCAATATTGATATTTCTGCGTGCAACTTTATGTCTCATGTTTAACTAACACAAGAATTTTGAACTCCTCAAGTAACAATCTTTGTTTTGGGGCTTCATCAAGATCATGTTTGCAACTTCATCATTTGAACAAACTAAAAACATAATAACTTTGTTATCATACCCATGAAATTTGTCTATAATAAGGACCTGTAAAGTTTCAATGACGGGTATTATCTTCGCCATATCTCCTAACAATGTGACCTGTTTATTATATGAAGCAACGACAGCTGACAGTGATCATCAATTAGAATAAGGTGTTGGGACACTTGGACCAAGCACTAATAACAACTGATGTTCTGAGACCTCGGCTGCTTCTTCTACTTTCTTAACTCTTCATCTTTGTATCCTATATTAACCAGCACATCATGTGAAGCCTTTCCAAGTGCACAAAGTAAACTCCATAGACATTGATTCATCTCCTTGCAATAGTCTCCTCCACGGGAATAGTATAAGTATTTTCCCTTCCTGAAACTAGACTCAGATGCATAGCAAATGACACGGATAAAGTTGTAGAAGTGGGATATTTAACGTTGCCAGTATTAGCTTGTGGAGTCATCCTTCATCTAAAATACACAACTTTCTCTTTAATGTTGGTGAGGCCAAATCAAGAATAAATGATTCTATTGGGGGCACAATCCTTGTTCCAATTAAAAGCAATAATATCACAATTATTTATCAATTGATGAGTTAAAGGGGTTCTATAATGAATGGTTCATAAGACACAGCATTTGTTGAAGGTTTTGCAAATGGGGTTGCAAGTTATGTGGGCTTAATCTTGGGGAAAACTCCTTGGTTAAGCGCATTTAAGCTGGAGTAGTGTTGGGATGGGTAACCTCTCGGAAGGCCCAATGTTTCACCTTTGTGAGCATCACCTAGATGCAATGAGTGCTAAGTGGACCATTCGTTATCATGAGAGATGGGTTCTTGTGAACCACTACTCATGAAACATGGATCAATGAGATTGACTTGAAAACTACACGGTTGAATCCTGATAGCAATATCACAATCTTGGTTGCTGTCCCCTTGTGCAATGTGCACAAACCCGACTTCTATGTGTAAAGACATCGGGTATTGTTGGAGGTTTTGAAATGAAATGAAAGATTTTAAAGACGTTCACGAGATTAAATAGTTTCTGAGATAGAGAAAAACAAACTTAATTTGTTTTCATGCTCTTTTCCAAGTTGGATCTCCTATTATTAATTTTGACTAGAAGATTGGTCATCTGGTTAATTTTATCCTTCTCAAATAACTGCTGCATATTATCCACAGCCAATCTATTTTCGTGTTGAGTACGGATATCTTCATAAGCTGTGCATTCCATGATGAAGTGTCATTCCGTTTCCACTACCTCCTTATTGCAAAATATGCAAATTTTTTCTTCCCAAGTTTCTTTAGGTATCTTCCACTTACCAGTCTCACACCTAAGATGATGCGATCTCATCCTCAATTGTGCAACTAATAGCCTCACTTTCTCTTTAATAGCTGCGCCTAAGTAAGTTTTTTCACCATAATCCTTTCACCATAATCCTTTATCAGGTTAAACTCTTTGATGTAGTATGCCTTTTTTCGTCCAATTTGTTTTGATCATATGGCAGTCCTAAATTTTTCCATCACATAGTTTTTTATTTCACTATTGGTGTTAGGGCACTCATGTAATTTGATATCCCACTTGTTCAACCACTTGTTGTTTTGCTTCATCCAAGTTTTATTTCTACGATCTAGCATCTCCTCCATAACCGTTTTGGATCAACAGTGGTTATCCATGTTTTCAACCTTCTTTAAATAGCTTATCAGTCAGGTTCTCTGATGCAGGGGCATCACAATTGAGAAAGCAGAAGTTGAAGGGGGAATAAATGATAGTTTTGATTATAGTTACCAAGATAGACTATAACGTGGAGGATAATTTTGTTATAAGGCAGTTACATGTTACCATAGGATGGAGGGAAAAAGAAGTTGAGCGATAAACAGAATTCAAATTTGAAGGTCTCGCCTGTGTAAAAATAGAGATCAACATTTTGGAAGAAAATTTTCTGTGTGGATAGCAACCTTTGGTGCCACATGGAGGAGAGCACGAGGAAGGAGCATAGTGAAGGAAAATGCTTGGGATAATCAAAACAAAGTCGGGAAATGGGGGAAGACGCATTAAGTTAAATGATTTAAGATGCACAACAATTTCAAGGGACCGAGCATAACAAGTGTTAAGAGTAAATTAATTATGGCGCATGTTGTTCACATGCAAGCCGACACAGCCAAGCTGCAGCCGACTTCAGTCGTCCACGCCTCATGTTGCACCTACATATCATAAATGTTGCAACAAACTCCTTTCTACAGTTTTGCATTGTATTAATTACAAATTCATCTATAAATCATATGCTTGAGCCTGTGTTTCAACAGCGCTCAGTTTGAGCCAATCTTCATCTCTGTTCTGTTTTTTTCATTCTGTGCTTCTCAATTTATTTTTCATGGTATCAGAGCCATGGGGGAAGATTCGTGAGCGCCAGCCTACAAGTGAAAGTGGGTTTGATTGTGAGCTGTGCACAAAGGGATGCAGCAAAAGTAAGGACAAGAGCAGATCAGAGAAAGAGATCGCTGATTGAAAAAGATCGGTGAAATTGTCAAAGCCACTGCATAAAGGCTATTGTGTGCAAAGGTTGCCTATCTCTTCAGACAAGTACTCTGCGATGTTCTTTGTGAATCTACTAGAAGTCAAAGAGATCATTTGATTTTATCCAGTTGCTGTTTAAATTAAGGGAGGTCGCAGGAAAATAGCTTTGAGGTAAGCCACCACCATTTTCTATTCATTGCAGCTATGAGTTGTTAGTTACATGAGCTATAAGGTTGTGTGATGCTTGTGTGAGCTGTTTTCTTTTACTCTACTGTGGCCTGTAGTGCTGTTGCAATTCTCTCCGATGGTGGGCAGAGTGCTCCCTATTTTTTTTTGGGTCATAATGGTATGCTAATGATTCTTCAAAGCACTATGTTTGAGCGAGCTATCAAAGTCCATTTGAAGATTTTGGTACTCCTTTGTCACCAGAAGCGTCCATCTCATCGCTCTTCATGTGGTTGGAGCGATACTTCTCATGAAAGATGTGTGTTCAGAGTGTGAAGTGCTTATAAATTTATGAAGCAAAAGGTAAAATTGTCATATTGTAATTTCTGATAATTCTTGTTCAAGTGAAGAGATTGGTGAAACTCTCCTTCACAATTGTAAGTCACCAAATTACAAAAGTCCTTGTTTGGTTGGTTCATAAGAAGGCCAACATCAAGGCACATTAATACAAATATTTTGTTGTGTGTGTTGGTAGGGGCTTTATTTTTTAAGCCTCTATGTTTGTGTGTCTTGAAAGTTTCTTTTGTTCTTGTTATGGCTATCTCTCAGATCTCTAATATTGTGGTTAGTGCAAAACTAGATGGTTTTAACTATGCAAGTTGGAAATGTGAGATGGAATTGATTTTACAAATGAAAGGCTTATGGGAGCTAGCAGTAGAAGACAAACTTGCAGATGAAACTAAGCATGAAAAATGGAATAAAATGGATATGAATGCACGGGCTACTATTCTATGGCAAAATAGTCTAGGGATAAGATCTCATGTTCAAGATCTGAAAACAACAAAGAAAATATGGGAAACTTTGCAAACAATGTATGAAAGAACTAGCAAATTAAAATTGATGGACATCAAAAGGCAATTAACTCATTTAAAAATGAAGGGAGGAGATAGCATGAATGATCATATTGCAAAATTGAAAAACTTAAGAAATCAACTTGCATTGATGAAGGTTGAATATGAAGACTCTGAAATTATAGACTTTTTAATTGAAAGTCTTCCAGATGAGTATCATAACTTCATCCGCACATTAGAGCTTACTGGGAAATTTGAGGATATTACAATAGAAGAAGTGTATGGAGCTTTGTTGAATGAAGAGGAGAGGCTTAAAAAGTTCGCAAGTGAATCTAGCAATAGTTCTCAAGCATTTATGGCCAGAGGCAAATATAAGAACTTCAATCAAAATAAATCATATCAAAATCAAGGGAATCAACACAAAAATAATCAAAGGCAGTGGAATCAATCAAGAGATAATCAACAGAGGAATAGTTTTCAAAAGACACAAAATGGATGGAGAAACAACAAAGATCATTTTAAAAGAGAAAAATCTATCCAATGTTATAATTGTGGAGAAGAAGCGCATAAAAGTGATCAATGTCCTAGGAAATCGCATGCAAGAGGTCAAAGAAAAATTGTTCAAAGAAGGCAATCAAATTTTTCTCAAGAAGATGGTGATCATAATATAATGATAGCCTCTTTGGCTACTCAAGGAAGCTCAATTGACACATGGTATATTGATTCAGGAGCTAGCCAACATATGACATACAATAAAAACTTCTTTAATTCTTTAGAAGAAACAAAAGGTGCAAGGATATTTCTTGGGGATGATAGTTCACATGCAATTGAAGGAATAGGTTCAATTTCAATGAAAGGACGTGATGGTAAGAAGTTGGAAGTAACAGATGTGAATCTTATACCTAAGTTAACAAAAAATCTTCTCTCAGTGAGTCAAATAACTCAACATGGTTATAAGGTGGAGTTTTATTCAGATAAGTGTCTAATCAAGAACATTAATGATGGATTCAAAATTGTGGCTACAGGAGTTGAGAGTGATGGCATCTACAAATTTTTAGCATTTGTTGATAAGAAAGCTTACATTACTACAAGTTCCTCCATAAGTGAGTTGTGGCATCAAAGATTTGGTCACTTAAACTATCAAAGTTTGTCTATGCTTTCAAAGATGAATATGTTTTGATGGACCACCTTGGATAAAGGTAAACACAAATGTGTGTACAGGATGCATGGTTGGAAAACAACATAGGGACAAGTTTGAAAGGTCCACTTGGAGGGCAAGTAAATCTCATTAACTTGTCCATAGTGATTTATGTGGGCCAATGAATCCCCTATTAAAGGGAGGAGCTAGGTATATCTTAACATTCATTGATGATTTTTCAAGAAAATTTTGGGTCTACTTCCTTAAGCAAAAAGATGAAGTGTTTAGCAAATTTGAAATATTCAAAGCATTTGTGGAAAATCAAAGTGGGAATAAGATCAAAAGAATAAGAACAAATAATGGTGGAGAATATGTCAACAACATAATCAAATCCTTTTGTGAATATCATGGGATCAAAAGAGAAATGACTAATAGATATACTCCTTAACAAAATGGTGTTGTTGAAAGGAAGAATAAGACCTTAGTGGAAATGGCACGGTGCATGCTACAATCCAAGGATCTCCCTTTGTTTCTTTGGGCTGAGGCTGTCAATACTGCATCACATGTCTTGAATAGATCTCCTACAACATGCTTGGAGAAAATCACTCCTGAAGAAGCATGGAGTGGAAAGAAACCAGATGTCAAGTATTTTAGATGAGATTAGAGAAAAGAAATTTGATAAGAAGAGTGTTAAGTGCATCTTTGTGGGTTATGATGATCAAATGAAAGGATACAGGTTGGATGATCCTAGTGTGGAGGATGTGTTCACAAGTAGGGATGTCAAGTTTAATGAAGGGTTTGAGGATATGATACAATCCTCTCCTATTCCACAAGTGGACATAGATAATGGTGAATCCTTTGAAACCAATGAAATTTCCAAGGAAACTTCTAGTGTAGTTGAAGAATGTAGTCCCCCTCCAAAGACCAAGAGTTTTCAAGAAATTTATCAAAGGACTCAACAAATTAATTATGCTCTAATGACTACCATAATGAAGACAAATGATCCTCAAACATATGATGAGGCTAAAGGAAAACATGAATGGGAACAAGCTATGCAGAATGAATATGACTCTTTGATCAAGAATAAAACATGGGAATTGGTGGACTTGCCCAAGGGCAAGAATGTGGTAAACAATAAGTGGGTGTATAAGACTAAGTTCAAGTCAGATGGGAGCATTGAAAAACACAAGGCAAGACTAGTGGCCAAAGGGTATTCATAGAAAGAGGGAATTGACTACACAAAAAAAATTGCTCCAGTAGCAAAGATCGGTACTGTCATGACTATTATAGCATTAGCAGCACATTTCAAGTGGCCTTTACACCAAATGGATGTTAAGAATGCATTTTTGAATGGTGAAATTGATGAAGAAATCTTTATGACTCAACCACAGGGATTTGAAAGTCCAGGTCAGGAACACTTAGTTTGCAAGTTAAGGAAATCACTATATGGCCTAAAACAAGCTCCAAGGGCATGGTATGCTAAGATTGATGAATATTTCCAAACTCAAGGCTTTCATAATAGTCCTCATGATCCAAACTTATATGTGAAGGAATTTGATGATGGTGGCACAATCATTATTGTACTATATGTTGATGATCTTATTATCACATGACATAACATGAATCAGATCAATGACATAAAGATAAAATTGCAAGATTCATTTGAGATGACAAATCTTGGTTTTCTACACTACTTTCTTGGTATTCAAGTATGGCAAAAAGATGATGGAATTTACCTCTCTCAAACCAAGTATGCTTTAGACATGTTGAGAAATTTTAGGATGGAAGATTGTAAAGGTATATCTACTCCAGTTGCTCCGGGATTGAAGTTGACTAAGGATATGGATGGTGAGGATGTTGATTCTACCTTATACAAGAAATTGGTGGTAGTCTTGTGTACTTGACTCACACTCGACCAGATATTTCATTTCCAGTAGGTGTGGTTTCAAGGTTTTTGAGTTCTCCTAAGGATCCACATTGGATGGAAGCAAAAAGAATATTGAGATATGTAAAAGGGACTTTGAATATGGGTGTTTATTACTCTTCTCATGGAGATCTACAGCTTGTTGGATATTCTGATTCAAATTGGGCAGGTTGTGTAGATGATCGTAAGTCAACTATAGGTTATGTTCTCTCTTTAGGTTCTAGTCCCATTTCATGGTGTAGTAAGAAGCAAACTACTATTGCTTTATCAATTATAGAGACTGAATATACTGCAGTGAATGAGGCAACTAAAGAAATAACTTGGTTGCAAGCAATTCTTTCAATACTCAAACATCATCAAACAAGGCCTTCTATACTTCATTGTGACAATCAAAGTGCCATTATGTTGCCCAAGAATCTAGTGTTTCATGCTCGCACAAAACATATAGAATTCTATCACCATTATATCAGGCATCTCATCCAGCAACAAGTGATTCACCTTCAGTATTGTAAATTTGAGGATCAGATAGTTGATCTCTTTACCAAGGCTTTATGTGTACCTCAATTTGTATATCTTAGAGGTCTTTTAGGCTTACTAGAAGTTATATGAATCTTTGATGGTAAGCATTCAGGGGGGATTATTGTGGATGTCTACCATCATATTAGTGAATAATTGTAAATGGGTACCTAACAAGGCTTTGGGTCGGGACCCATATATTCTAGATTATGGGGGATGTATTTAACAAAATTAGTATAATTAATTTAGGGGGGATGTTAGAGTAAATTAATTATGGCGCACGTTGTTCACACACAAGTCGACATAGCCAAGCTGCAGCTGACTTCAGCCGTCCACGCCTCATGTTGCACCTACATATCATAAATGTTGCAACAAACTCCTTTCTACAGTTTTGCATTGTATTAATTACAAATTCATCTATAAATCATATGCTTGAGCCTGTGTTTCAGTAGTGCTCAGTTTGAGCCAATCTTCTTCTATGTTCTGTTTCTTTCATTATGTGCTTCTCAATTTGTTTTTCAACAAGAACCTGTTGATAATTTTGAATGCAAACAGAAAGAGTGTTTAAAGGGTCGATGGAAAGTTTGTATGTAAATAAGCTTGGCGTATGTGCAGGAAGCAAACATATAAGGCAGCATAAGAGCCAAGAGTTAGGGGTTGCGCTAGAGAGGAGCTAGGACAAAGCAGAGGCATCGAATACATACCAGCAACTAACAAAAAGAGATAATAGATTGAAAGGTATAAGGGGCGCATAGAGTATGTGAAGGTTGGCATCAAGAAAGTGCATGGGAATGGGGCCATGCGATAGTAATGGCATCGAACATTCAAAGTACCAATATCAAATTATGAAGATAAGCTTGGAGGAGGGACCCAGAACAGTGAAAGAGCGAATTGGAGGTAATGTGAAGGATGAGGCCATGTCGAGCCAACTGAATGTAAATCGTAAATGAATCAATAAGACCAAAGTTTGTCTGAAATCATTGCTTTATTACATGTTGAATTAAGGTGAAACCCTACTGGGTGTTTTGTTATTTGTTGAATGATCATTTTGAAGTAGAGTTTGGTATGTTTTTTCATTATGTGTATCTAAGTTTTCCATCATTATCGTCGAAGTTTCTAATGGAAAAGTCTCTGAAAGAATTTTGTATGAGACTGTGGTTTTAATTTTGAGATTGTTTGTTATTAGGTGTTTCTGGATTCTTTCTATTTGTCTCCAACTGCACTGACATATTGTTTCCCCCAACTTCACGCCCATAAAGTACAAGCGGAGTGACAAGTAAACCAAAAAGGGTTTTCTTGGTTTTCCAATCCCAACTGAGAAAAATTTCTTTAAATCCCTATGGATTTAATTTCTCTTCATTTTCTTGTTTTTAAAATGATTGTCGAGATTTTTGATGGTTATGACAATCTTGTCAAGATCCAACAAGGTGTCACAATCTGGCTTTGACAAAAAAAAATTAAATTTTATAAAATTTTGAAAATCATTTAAATTTCAAAATAATTTCTATAGAAATTTAGAAATTAAATTTATCTCTCAATTGAAAGCTCACTTTTTTGTGAAATTTTGAATGGATGTGTGTGACCATCCCAAAACATAACCCAAAAATTATTTTCACTTTCAATGTTCAGAATTCAAATTTTGATGCTTTCCATAACCTACTTGTCAGAAAGTTGAAATTTTAAAATATCCCGCACACTAAGGAATTTCCACATGAAAATTGACCACATGAAGAAAAATTAAGTTAGGATCAATCCTAAAACATGGATAGCATAGGCAAAGTTATTCTATCTATTTTAAACTCTGTTGTTCAAAAAAGCATTTCCCTTATGGAGTTCACTCTGGTTGGAAAGTTTCTTGGTCCAAGACCAAACATAAATGTGGCGAGCTATTGGGCTAAAAAAAAAGGGTTTTTGAAGTGTCAAGTGGAGGTAGCGGCTATGGAAAAAGGCTTTTTTTCCTTTTTCTTTACCTACAGAGAGGATATGGGGTTGATTTTTGCTAAAGGCTCGTGGACTATTGGGAGATCTATCTTGGTGTTGCGTCTTTGGGAACCAAGTATGGACGTTTCTAAATGTTTAACTCGGTTCCAGCTTGGGTAAGACTCCCAAGCATGCCTCTAGAATACTATTATGAAGATGTTTTTAAAGGTATTGTAAGTTCTTTTGGTCATCTTGTCACCATAGATGACATGACGATAAATATTGAAAGCTGATATAGATGCTCAAATGCTTGATAAAAATATTACATTGCAAATTACACATTGGTGATAATTTTTACTTGTTGAAATAGTTGAATGCCCCTTTTGTTGTGTAGATGAGACTATAAAACATTTATTATGGGGTTGCATTTTTGCTAAAATCTATGGTATGTTGTTTTTGGAGATTTGCATACTTAGTCATAACTTAAGCTAGAAATAAGTTGTATTTGGAATATACATAAAAAATAATGTGGTTGCTAATTCAATTAGCATTTATAGAGAATTAAATATTCAACTATGTTTTTTAATTATTATATTCATCTGGAACTTACAATTTTAAGACTTGACTCTTAACATTTTTTTCTAGATTGAGTCATTATGTTTTCAATTACAAATAATGCTAAAAAGACAAACAAAGATATCCCATATCAATTTAATAAAATCAAATTGTTAATCAATCAACTTCAAATAAATCATAATAAATTGTATAATATTTTTTTATTTAGAAATAGCTTGTTACACATATTAGTTTATCATCCTTATAAAACATTTATATATATTTATACAACTTTTTCTCAATTTTCTTCGTGAGTACTTATTTTTATTATAATTTCAACAATATTCTATATATTTAACATCCGTACCATATCCCCTTCTATCTGTGAATATGTGCCTCCCCATGAAATATGCATCCAACCTACACCATGATCATTGCATTAATCTTTTAGCTATCTTATACGAGTAGCATTAATATATTGATATTGTCCTCTTCAATTATAAGGACATTTAAAAGTGCTTGTAGACTTTGCAAGTTCTATTCAATAAAATTGTCTTAGTTGTCTTTTTGTTGATAGCTCACCCCATGCAAATACCTATGTCATTAAATAATTTAGATTCAATCAAAAATTATATAATGTATTTAAATAAGAGTGCGCATAATGTTTTTGATTCTTTATTTTTTTTAATATCTATGTATGTGTGTAACAATTTCAAACCAATATGATAGTTAAAGATGTAAATCCTAATGTTGCATCTCATTTTATTTTATTTTTAAACTAATTCAAAAAAATAATAAATGAAAGACTAACAAACTTCACCTTATATTTGCTAAATTTTGTGTTAATATTGAAGTAGACAAGGTGCTTCCCTTTTGGATCAATTTATCCTCTAAAATGGGTGTATGAACCTCACAATGGTGTGTTTCAATTGCCTCACTCTAAGATATGCTACTATCAGGTGTCAAATCAAGAGTATGAGGCAAATTCTCCATAACAAATAAGATTAAAAGGTTCCTTCTTTCCCAAGATATGGGTGAGGTACCCCTAGAGGGTAATGGCAAGGTGGTTTGTCCTCTTCCTCTCAAGTCTATATTAGATTATCTTGATCCTCAGTGTGAGGCTCACCCTTTCATTGAGACTCGTAAAGAGAAGGAAGATGTGAGGGTGGACTGGGGAGGCATTCACCCTCCTTAATGTCCTCAAACAACGAAAATAAGTTGGCTCCAGCTAAGATACAATCTTGCAATCCCTTTCTCAATCCTAATTCAAGCTTAGATCTTTAAAAAGGAGATACCCCCAATAAGGGGACTAGCCGAATCAAGTCAAAGGGTATATCTATTAGCATGAAACAAAGTTTTGAAGCAACTCAACTTCAAGTTGCCTTCAGTACCTACAAATGTTTTAATTTTTGTGCTTGTGGGGTGTTGAAGGTTTGTTGTAATCTAGCCTTGGTATTGTTTGTCCCTTGTTGTTCCTTGCCATTGCATGGGTTTCTTTGTTGGTATTGTTTGTCCCTTTTGTTCCTTACCATTGCATGGGTTTCTTTGTTGCTGCTATCATAAACTTTGTAAAAGGTAGAACCCTTTCAAAAAAATCTTCAATTCTTAGCTTTGATCAAAAGTGTTGACCAATTGTTGACCAATTATTAAAAAAAAAAAGTATACACACATCAAAATATTTATTTGACAATTTAGTGGCACTATTCACCTACGACCCTCGATGCAGTGGGTCAAGTATAAAAGTGTGGCCCTTTTCATTTGGGAGGCCACTCTACATGAAAAAGTGATTTACTATAAAGTTATCCACCATACGTGTTGCCAACACGTAGTCAGGTAGGGATTTACTAAAAGTTATCAACCATACGTCTTGCCCTTTTCCACGAGAAAGACCCCATGATCTTTCATACACACCAAAAAAGAGAGAAAAATACTTGATAGGCTTAGAAAACCGCTCCCAAGAAACTTGCACCCAACCTGAGTGCATCTTTAGGAACAGGTCATGGGAATAGAGGATTGGACAGCAAATAGAAAGGTAGATTTTAAAATAATATTTGTCAGTATTACAGTTCCAATTTTACAGCTAGTGACCAAATATTGTTCCCGCCAAAAGATTGTTACAACAAGCTTCCCTCAATGCAAATATGCCACCCATACTTAAAAAATGGAACGAAAAACAACAAAGCATAACTGCTGCCACATCCTATAACAGATTTATAGGTTGTTTTCGAGCTACCCATTGCCAACTGCTCGCTTTTAGCTTTCATTCTGCCCAAATATCTGTACACGTGCTGCAAAACATCATAATAAGTGGTGCAAACACCATCTTGTATCAGTGTTTGTACTTTTTAATTTGCTATGTATACTTCATTGTTAGCTTTTACTTCAATTTTGAGTTCGAAGAAAATCTTTAGAAAACATGGCACGTGACATCTCAACTGAGAGAGGAGGTGACATAGGTATACATCGACCCTGTAACTTCCCTGTTCTACCCCAAGAATGTGCACCTGTACCACGCTGCTGTTTTAATAAAAGACATGCATTATTATAAAGATTTACAATAGGATGGAGCAGTGCAGGCTGGACGGTAGGAGGAATAGTGGGAATGAAGGCTGCTATAACTTTCCCTGTTCAGTTCAGGTAACTGCTAGAGTTTTCCGTGTTCAGTGAAGGCATTGGATACCTCGACCACAGTCTAGTCTTTTCGCGAGACTAGAGGAGATGATTCAAAAGCCAGATGGCAAACCCAATCCTAAGATAGTTGTTAAAGAAAAAGAAAACGATCTTACGACTTCAAGACTGGTAAGATATTTTGAGAAATATTTAGAAAGGAAAGTACTGTTTTGTAATGCTTGCATAATTTAACTTTGATTTTACTTACTAAATATTTGACTACTATAAAAAAGATTAGATTGTCTGGGCTCGGCAAGAATAAAATGTCTTGCACATTCTCAATCTCCGTTACCGTTGCTACAGACATTGGATTTGGGTTGCCATAGTTTCCTCGTAGCAGGCATGTTACACAGAAATGTTAAGTCCATTCTTAAAAGTTAAGCTGAATAGACAGTGTAATTGATAAATTTTATAATATTCCTGAATTGCATCTTTCACGAAAATCAAATTTCATCTGTACATAAATTTATCAAAACTGTGTTATGACAGCTGCCTAGCAAGCTGTCTTCCCATGCTTAAGATTGCTATCAAAACGTCCCTGCAAATAAAAGACACGGCCATTTTATACAGGCCATCATGACAAACCACTTCAAAGCATTCATTCCAACATTCAACTTCCATGAAGAACAAATTATTTGGGCTGTGCAAAGATAATGCCAGTGGAAATTCCTTGTAACTTCCTTGCCTTTAACTGACAATTAAATATCGATGTTAATACCAAGTAAAAGCTTTATAGTCAACATATTTCTACATGAAAATGTATGTATAAATCAGATTGCATTTCCATAAGACAGACATTTAGCGCAAGAGAAAATTCTCGATTTAGGAAATGTGCCAAGATTTCTTATGAACTGAGTCAGATATTCAAGTTTCTCATCTCAGAACTACCCCTATAAAGTAATTTTCTGACTAGGTAACAAACAAAGAGTACCTTCAATGGTGGAAGGACAAGATGCTATTAACAAGCAGCCATTTATTCTGCATTAAAGATTTAAAATGCAAATTTAGTTCTAGAATAAGAGAAAATATCATTAATGAAGGCAATAAGAGAGGATGTCTTTTAGTTTTGATGCGTTGCCTTGCTTTATATTCTTTCGTGAAAAGCTATATATAATAGGCAAAAAAGGACGGCTCAGAGACACTGAAACGTAGGCTCCTCCTAATCGTGCACTAGTTAGTTGAATAAGAAAACAAACCCACGGTGGTTCCATCCCCAGTCCATAGCACAGAAATAAATAAAAAATCTAAACAGAAGAATGCCAATGTCATTTTATTACATTAGAACTAGTACAATTCTAGTGTAGGTTTATAAAACTAATTAGCAATGTCTCACAGTTGAAACATCTTTATCATCATTAACCCAAATAGCCAGCAAACAATTTATCAAACTATGACAGACGAATTCCTCCAAATCCATGAATCCTCATGGTGCTTTCTTTTACATCGTCTTTGCCTTTGCTGGAGGAGGCAGCAACTGCAAAACCAAAGCCAGCTATCAGATAATCGTGCAGCAGGAAATAGAACTGTCTTACAAAAATAGCCAAATATCTTTTCAATATTTTTATGTTGCAGAACAACACACTACCTGATAGCAAGAGATGAGAGAAGTGATAAATCCTAAGCCTCCTGTTACACGCGGTGTGACTTTCTTGGGTACCAACTGAAGCAGACCAATTGCAACAATTATATCTATAGAAGCTTTTGCCAGACTTAACTTCCTGCTATTTGACTGCTTGAGCTGTAAGAGACTTTGCTCTTTCTGCATACCAACAGACCATAGAGTATGTAATGCACATTGAATTCACTTCTCTCACATGCCACCTTTCATTTCTCACCAATCTTAATAATTTAACTGTTTAAACAAACACAGTCTAGAATCTAGATACATGTTAATTATCTTCTTCAACATTTTTTCCGAATAGTTGATTTAAATGCTTACCAGTTTATCTTCTTCACCAGTATTTTTTACTTTTTTAAGCTCTTTCTCCAGCTTTTTGATAGCTATATTCAGACGACCAATCTCTGAAGTCTGATAACCTCTTGACAAACCAAAATTTAAATCAAATCACAAACCCCTAGATTTACAAGAATAGAAAGAAACGATGAAAGAATGCAAAGCTAAGTACTTGAAATAACCAACCTCTACCAATGTAGTGCAAACATTTGCACCAAGAAAACAGTAGAGCGATATCTTTGCAATCAAATCTGTTCGCTCTTTGTTCTGGAAAGGAAAAAGAGAAACATTAAGATTGAAAACTCGGGAAAAAAAACATCTATACTAATTAGCAATTATGTGTGACAAATTTTGAAGTTAGGCATATCAGAAACCATACGTGCTGCTTCTTCCAACTAAGACAGTTTTGGGGAGAGACATCAATAAAATTGTAATTAATGATATCAGTAATACAGTATATAATAGCATGAGACAATAATTTAATGATTGCCTCAAAGGTGTAATTTCAACACAATCAATACAAATACCATTTACAAAGTTTGCATTTGGTCCCTGTCCAAGTACAATTAATCATCATTTTCTTTTTTTCTTTTTTTGAAAATGCAAACATAAATACTCTTGACTGAAAAGTTTTACACATCAAATGGTAGTTACTTTTCCAAACTTGGAAACAGCCATAGTAATGTTACAGAAAAGTGAAATAAGTTGTGCTTGGCCAGGATTAAAATAATGTTAAGTCTGAATTCGATAGAATTTCACTAAAATATTTGACTATGAACATTCAATCAGAACACTTAGCATCACAAAAGATCGGTCATGCAGATTGACTCACCATTGAATACACAGTTGATTCCCAAAAAAATGACATTGAAAATGACACACTGCTGAAGCACCAAAGACATAAAAATGAAGAGCTGGGGAGCTCCAAAACTGAATGGCTCATAAGGCACAATACTTGCTAGAGGTTACTTAGCAAATGAGGCATAAACCAAAGCAGGCTTAATTGGGTTGTAATATAATTTAACAAGACTTTTTAGAAGGCTGGAAAAGATATTCTTATGAGGCATAAACCAAAGCAGGCTTAATTGGGTTGTAATAATTTAATTTAACAAGACTTTTTTGAAGGCTGGAAAAAGATATTCTTAAACTGTTACTAGGTTCTACAAGAACCCTGGTCAAACCCAAACCAACCCAGACCATGTATGGATTTTTATCCTCTTCCAGCCTGGGTTTGTCGAAAGTTCTACATTGGGCTTGTGAATTAATGAATTTTTCCTGGAATGGCCATTCATAGGAGTCTCACAAGTTTCATGTGACTTGGCAACTATGAGAGGGTTACTCGACATGAAAACAAAAAGAGTTATTGGGATAAAATTAAAAAATAGACAACTACAGTTCATTTTGTGATTTTGTGAACTCAATTTTGGACCAAATAAAAGCTTAGGACATTGTTCAACAAGATTTTACAGATATTATCACGAATTGTCATTTTCATACCATGGAATTGGATTTGCAGCTAAGATTTCTATCATTTTATTTCCCTTTTTTTAAAATATATTCTAATAGTCTACAAATATAGCTGAAACAAGTATCTGAGCCAACTAATACAAATACTTAGCTCCTTAAGAGCAACAACTTAGAAATTACTACTAGAAGCCAAACAGTGGAAGACCAAGAGTCACCCACCTTAAACATCACTTTGGGGATTTGAACTTGGGTATCCACAATGAGAACCCAACACTTTGACCACTTGATCTCAACCCCTTGGACGTCATTTTCTTGTTTCAAAAACATCATCTTGATCATAGATGAAAAACTTGCCGAACCCCGCGAGGGGTGCTGCCCCTCAACCCCATTGGGGGTATTGCCCCCAGAGCCCCACAAGGGGCACTGCCCCTCAACCCCGCTGGGGGCACTGCCCTCAAACTTCCATTGAATTCATTTAATTTTCTAGGTACTCTCCAAGACCAAGTTTCCAAGTTTGCCTACAAGTCTTCATCTATAATATCGTCTAGTTCTACCTCTCCCCTAGTTTTCACTAGGCACGGGAAAGAGGAAGATGTAAATTTGTAAAATATATTAATGTAGTATTTACTTTCAGTTTTACAAAAACAATTTGCTATTTTCATTTTGTTTCAGACTATCAGCATCAGCACATTAAACATGAGGATGCCATTTTGTACCCAATTTGCTTTCAAATCAATCAAATACAACTAGACTCAGCTTGTTTCTTTTATGTACTCATTTATTGACTCATTGGATGCATCTTGTCATTGAATTTTGCAAAAAAAATGTGTTTTTAATGAAATTTAAGCAATTTTTTAAGTTGCCGAGTTTTCGCTGAGTTTTTGGCTAATCGAGTTTTTCAATTTGGCGAGTTTTTCAACTATGATCCTAATAGTATTCATCATAAGAATTAATTTGAGTAGTTAGTCTCAACTCTTGATATAATTTTTCAATCAATTTCAAGGAATCTTTGAAGTTTCAAGCATGTAATTACTTTTGTTGTTTACATCATAGTTGGAAAACGTGGAAAGACTCACCGCGGACTTAGCGGACTGTCCTAATCCTAGCCGAGTCAACTTGGCACGGACTCACGAGCCGAGTTTCACCGAGTCTCTGGCTCGGGCTCCCGAGTCTAACCGAGAGACTCGCGCAAGTCCTGGGCTTGGACTCCCAAGTCTCATGCCTAGACTCTTGTCGTGGTTGGAGGCTGCTTTCTCAGCTTTAAAACATGATTTTTTCATTCTTTTTTTAATTTTTCTGCTCTTGTTTGCCCAAAACAAGTCTGCAAGTCAAAATAGGGTTGGAATATTTGAATTATGACAAATTGATAATCAAATTAGGCTCTTATGTTCTCTAAATGCATTAATTTCTTTTTTTCTATTGTAAAACTACGGTTTTCTTTTTGCCAAGTCCATGCCAAGTCCCGAGTCCTAGTCCTATTTTGGGCTGCCGAGTCCGAGTTTTCAAACTTTGGTTTACATTTCTTATTTACCCTAGTCTCTTTTTATTTTTTGCTAAATTAAATTCTCCAATGCTATAGCATATACTAGGTTTTTTTTTCTCTATTTTTCTAGTGCTTGCCCTCACTATTTTTCACTTGCTCTTGATCTAAAAATGGGTCATTAGAAAAGAGATCTGACATGGAATTATTGCACTCCATTTCCCTCTGGTAAAATCATCAGGTTATATACAGTTATGGTGGCATGACTCCATGGAGTCATTTTTAACTGAAGGACCACATTGCAAGAGTAAAAGGCCACAACTTGAGTCCATGCCCTAATGTTGAAGCAGAACTTGAGTCTACCCCTGATGTTGAAGCAGAGGCAAAGATAGAGATGAATGCAATTTTTAACACCTTTCAAGGAAAAGTGCACAAGACAAGATCCAGAGTAGACATTAAGAGTATCCTCAAGACTATCAGTCCCACAATTCAGAAGGGTCCTTCTACCCCTTCCTACACTGGATTAGGGTCAAAACTTTTTGGCACCCCATTCTACTCCCACCGTAAAGCCTCTTGAAAGCATTGATTGGAACAGGACAAAAACATGATTGAGTGAGGAAAGAAATTAACCAGCTTTTGATTTTTTCTGGGTTTTCAATTCAAGTGTCAAGGCCTCCATATTGGCCGGATGATTGATGCAATGGTGATTTACAGTGTTGGGCTTGAAATCCCTTATTGTTGATTATTTTAGGTAGTCAATGTTGGATGAACCCACACCAGATAACAGCGAGCTAATTGATCAATGGTCATGAGTTTCTATATCACAACATGAATATTGGCATAGGAATAAACATGTATTTGTCAAAAGCACTAATATTCACTGTTAGGAGTTAGGACTTAGGATCAACGGTAGACCAGACTGTCCATTTGACTTTCATAGTAGATTCCAGCTGCAGACTCCACCTTGAATGGAATGAGAAGAAAGAATGGAGGCTCAATACAGGCCCCTGATAATTCCAGCCGAAAAATTCTCCTCAGAACTCACAACTAAATCAAACTAAATTCATAATTTGTGATGCATTCCCATAGGGCATGTTTCACTGACCTCATCCACCAATATGATATAGTCTTCCCAATGCTCAAAGCTGGAAGAAACGTCCTCAAAATATATATTACATGTTAAAAACATCTGGTGCTGATAAGAGTATTTATTCACTAAAACCATCAAGCGATGCTACCTTCTGAATAATCACATACCTTGTAGATGCCAGTCCTTCCTGCCCAAACAATTTGATCCAAGAACAAAAAAGTTCCCAACAAAGCATTTTTTGACTGCAGGAAGAAATACATTAAAATGTTCAGACTGTTCAAAACTCAAAACTAATGATTTTCTGTACAAAATTGCAAACCAAACCCAGCAAAAGATCATTGGCACATAACTGCATACCTTTCCAAGAAGTATAAGAGGAAGAGGAGTTGATTTTGGAGATGGAGAAAGAAGAGCATGCAATTCGTTGACATACTACAAGAATGGAATAGCGTTAAATCATCTTCTAGAAATCAATTCTTGAAAACATATAGAGGAAATGCAAAAATTATTGGCATGATTGTAGATGGTACAAATACTCTTAAAGAATGCACATTACATAAGCTGTATTTCTCTAAAATATGATAAATATCCTCCATGATATGGCTGAAGAAAGAATATGTTCTACTCATTGATGATCGAATCGAATCACTATCTATGCCTAAGAAGTACATGACTTGGATCAACAGAATGCAATCTAAGCTTGCAAGTGGAAGTAATATGGCACTTCTGCAAGTGCAAAATAATGCAGGGCATCAAATCTACAGTTATTTGCAGAATACTTTATCCCATGAGAAAAAGACACCCAAATACTTCCATTTTTGTCAATGCTTAACATTATTGTGTCAGAAAAAGAAAGTATTATTGTGAAATGCAATGATCACATAATGTAAAGAAGGAAAGATGATAAATGGGTCAAAAGAAAGAAAAAGATCTCTTTCTTTGACCTTGATGCAATTTTTTTAAATTCACCTTTAAAAGTCGAAATACTTTCCTTGCCAGGCTTGTTGTTTTGTCAACATTTTGTGCAGGACCAGGCTCACCATTGCTGATACACTTAGAGCCATATTGAATAGCCCTACAAATCTTGTCTCTTGCTTCGGCTTTGCTCAAATACAACACTAGCAATGCTAGTTCTGCTCTGGTTGTGTCGAGAGAATTCATGATTGTTTTGTTTAAGAACTAAATCGCACTTGCAAACCAAAATCTGACCTAAAGCAGAAATGCACAACAATAGCTTAATAAAAAGTTTGCTTAATTCCTAACAGTCAATATTTAAATGCATACAAACCTATTTAAAAAAATAAATGTCTTCGTACATATTTAAGGCCGAGAGATGGATAGAATTTTCTCTAAAACATTTTGAAACAAAAGCAACAAGTTTGAGAATATAGAAAACCTAAATTTATAGAGCTAACTTCTAGGCCATGCACATGGCAAGGATGCCGATGGAAAACATAACATGGTAATAATCATGGCACAAGTAAGGAAGGAGAACAAGAGGGACAAATAAAACATTTGGATCTTAGTATTTTACATAATAAATGCTAGAGTAACTAATATAAAATTGCACAAAATACATATAAGCTGTAAAAAAAGAAAGCAACTACAATAATCTCAACACAAACAGAAATGATCAAGAGTAATAGAAAATACATGTATACATAACATATTGAAAAAGGAGCATGCATGGCATCTCCATTCTCATGTCTAGAGGTAAAAGCCCACAATAATAATATCAACCAACAATAGAAAATTGAATTAGCTGATAAGCCTGCAAGTGGTTTGTGCTCTAAATCTAATAAAACTAATGGAAAATGAAATATAACACATTCAAATAACTAATATCAAATATCATCAATCCCCTGGCCATCCAAACTCATCCAAGGCTCTCATCAAATTATTTCACTTGCAAATCAATTTAAAGCTGGAGATTAGACATATGACAAGGTATTGTGTGCACAAAAATGCAAATCATAAATATCGTCTATGGTTTTGATTAAGATAAATCGGGAAGGGCCCCATTACATACAGCCATTAAGGCAGAGCAGAGGGGTCTCACAAGCAGAGAAACAGCAGGAAAGCTAAAGAAAAGAGACAAAAAACAAAACACCAACAGCCAGCAGAAAAAGAAACTGGACCAGCCAAGGACCAGCAACCAAACAAGACCAATTATTGTTCTCCAAGAAGATGGAGGCCCATTATGGCCTGCCACTCCTTGGTGAGAAACTGAAGTTTTCTTCAAAAGACAAGGCTTTCAGATTCTTCTTGCCAGTGTTGTCCTCAGAAGCGGGCGGCACTATCTCCATTGTCTTTCCTTTTTTCCTGGAGCTAGTAGGGGGGCTTCCAATTGTTCCTCCCTAGCATGCTTAGCATTGCAGCTTTTGAGCTCCTGCTGAAACACCTGTATGGTGACCACCGTTTCCTTGTTGTATTCAATTATCTCCTGCAAACTGAGGATCTTGTCTTGATTGCAATGGAGTTTGGCTACCTCATTTCTCAAGCTTGCACACTCCTCAGGAGACCCAATAGCATTTTTAATTTCCCCAACCTCTTTTTCCAGAATGGCCCAATTATCAAAAGTTTGAGCCATGCCTCTCAGCAACTCCCAGTGATCAGCATCCTCCTCTTCACTTGAACAATCTTTAGTCTTTTTGAGCACAGTAGTCTCCAGGTTTTGAATTTTATCCTTTGCCAAAATCTATTGGGTCAGCAGCCACTTAAGGATGTCGTTTTGAATGTTAGTGGCTTTGCAGAGCTCATCCAATTTCTTCCTCAGGGAGGCACAATTCAAACAGGGGTTAGGGGTGTCCATAGGAGCAGCCTCTGGCTCCTAAGCCTAACCAACATCCGGCTTAGAGGAAGAAGGGGCACTAGTAAAAAAGTTGTGCAGCTAAGGAGAACTAGGAGGGGAGTCTTTAGGGGTAACATCTGAGAAGGGGACCATGAGGAGCCAAAAATTGTCATCCAAAATAGAAATTTGGGGAGGTTCCTCAAACAACACATTTTCCTTACCCAAGAAAGTAGGGGAATCAAACACAAAGGCTTTGCCTTTGAAGCCCGAGGGGGGTTAGACATAGTGACTCTGGGGTGTTAAAGGGGGTGGAATAGCTAGCCAAAGAAGGGGTTATAGGGTTACCCTCTGAAATACCAACAGCACCTTTGTGAACAAGGGAAGGGTCAACAACACGAGGGAGGGAAGATAAGGCTGGTGAGATAGCCACATTATACCAATAGAGTCTGTAAATCAAACCCTGATGAAGGGGCAGGGGTTTCCCATTTTCTTTCACAGCTTTAATGGATTGTTCCAATGAGGAGTGGATCCAAAAAGAAAAACTCATTTTTATGTTGTGGCGGAAATGATTTAACATAGGAAGCAAATGAGCATGAAATATTTTAAAACGGCCATTGAGGGTAACATACCTCAACAACTCCTCGGCTATCTTCTTCCACACACCAAGAAAATCCTCTCCATTATAACCATTCTGCAACCTGTTGACTTTCTCACCTTTCTTTAAGAATTTTTCCATATCTCTTTGATAGTTCCCTTTAGGTTTTTAAGGAATATTAGCACCCTCAAGTGGGAGGCCCATAGTCATCGAAATAAGCTCCACAAAAATAGAGGCAAAAATAGAGGAGAGGCTTTGAACCTCGACAAGGCCTCCCTTCCAAGAATTCACAATCTCTATGAAAAGGTTAGGGTCGTGACCCTTCAAGGCCTCAATGTACAAGGAGAGCTTCGCTTTTTGTAGGATAGGCCATATCTCAGGGTCATTTCTCAAAGAGTCGCAGCTATTGGGCTCTTCTTGGACCAATTCCCCACCCATAGCAGTTGATAAGGAGCAATGGAATAGTAGTTTAAAACCAACAAATGATGACTCCAAAAGCTTTTAGCAACCACAAACATGGCAAGCTTGATAAATGGAGCCAAAAGCAAGAAGCAATAATTATTCTTCATGCAACTGAGAGGATATGTGCTATCTCACAATCTCGAGAGAGATACAAACCAATCTTTGGCATGGTGTGTGATTTGATAGGTAGCTTCATTTATGATGGACTTTCTCATGTGTTTCAGGATCAAGTGAACATCATCCCAGACTTTAATATTTTTGACAAAGGCCCCTAAATTGGCCCTTCCCGTTAAACATGCATTATCTTGCATTGTCCTAAGCCCATCATGTTTAAGTGAGCAAAATCAATTAAGTCATGGAGTCACCAGCTTGCGGAGGCTTCACCATTCAACATCATGATTGTATTCTTGGAGTCCCCTTCAATAGATAGATTAATAATGCCTCTTTCATTAGACAGTTGAATACCATGATAGGCCGCTGCCACCTCCGCAAAACTAGAAGACTGAGTGCCAAGATTTACCACATAAGCAAAAATCATCCTTCCCCTATGGTCCTAGAGGATGCCACCCCCTCCCGCCCAACCCAAGTTCCCTTTTGCAAAGCCATCAAAGTTAATTTTAAACCAACCAAGGTCAAGGGGGGTCCTAGATGATACCTTATCATAAATATAGGCCAGAAAATAATATAATGCATTGCATCCTATTTGTCCTTTGTAAATATTCCCTAAGAAAAACAAATCAACGACATTTGAATGAAATGGAAGAGGATAAAGGGTATCATAACTTTTAAAATTTTCAAAAGCCAATAATATGAATATCTTTACTTTTGTAATATAGCGATCAACAAGAAAGAAGATGTTCCTCTATCTCCTACTTTTCCTCCAATAAGCATTGCCTATAAAAAGTCAAGTCTAATAACAAAAAGATTAACTTCCCTACAATGTTGATGTGAGCATATCATTCGTCATACCAAAGGAGACTTCCTACTATATGGCATATGGGGGTATAAATTTAGGAGCAAAAACATAAAGAGGTTCCAAAGTGGTCAAAGAACTTTGCTAGCATTAGACTCAAAGATTTGGCTAAAAAAGAACCATCTAACTAGAGATGTGCTTACCAATGCCTAAACCTTATCAATCTCTTTCTCGAAAAAGCACAATTACACCAATGTCATAAATTATTTGAGAAAGGAGAACTCAGTGTTCCAACATCACCCATCTCTAATCAAGTAATGGCTTTTGAACTCTGTGAAGCACAAGCAGGTGTATATGGATACCTAGCACTTCCACAAATCATAAAGCATTCATGACTAGTGCCATTTGTAATTATGAAACAATCTTGAAGTCTCTTGCATAAAGGATACACACCAAACATTTGGAGAATCATTCACTTACAATAGATGATCTAAGAAACTACAAGTCTCAATCATCTCTATTAAAATTCACTCTTAAAGTATCAATCTCAATTCTATAGCTTTTCATCAATAGAAAACAATGGGTCTCAAAATTGCATCAAGTAGTTGTTTGAATACTTTCAAAATGAAGTTTAGGACAGATAAATTTTCACCTACAAGACAAAAAAGTAGAACATTCCCTTTGCATAGTAAAAGTTGCAAAGAAAGTTTCTTAAAAGAAGGGGGTCATGGATTACCATAACCAAGTCTGTAGATAATGAGAATGGTTAACTTATTAGCTCTAAATATTTTCTAGGTGAATAAGAAACAAAAGACAGCTTATACAAACAAAATAACAGTAATCAAGATAGTCCAAGAAGCATTCATCGCTCTTCTCTTTGAGGACCCAACTCAAATAAATCCCCTACTACTCCACATAAATCTTCCCATTTGACCCACAAAGGTCACCTCAAAAGGAGCAAACTCCCAAAAAAAATCGTCCCTAAAGATCAAACTTCATCTATTCTTGTTAAGAGATCACCTTCTCCTCTCTTGCCTTCAGCTACTCCTCCCCTTTCGCAACCCAATACATAAGATATTCAAGATACGCTAAAGCAAGGGCAAACATCAAAACAAGTAAATTCACACCTTCTTAAGGCCCCTACATGGCCTGATATCATTATAAAGAAAAGGAAGAGAGTTTCTAAGCCCCTTGTAGATGATTTCTTTGCAATCTCCTCAATGCTTGAGAAGCCTTCTCACCACAAAAAAACTAGTCATCTCTTCTATTTTCACAAATGCTCAAGGGTCAAGGGTTGCAAAAATTGTTATTCCTATTGTGGATAAGGATGAAAGGAATCTTGAAGTCTCTAATTATCAAGTTTCCAAGATTGACTTGGGAAAACAAACAAGACAAACCGAGATTGAAAATGTGCAATCAACTATAACTACCATTGTTTCCAAGATGGATAAAGACTACAAGACCAAACAACAATTGAAACTCACGCAACTAACTTCTTACATAAAGCACTTAGTTGGGCCACTCCAATCTTCATTTGTGTGAGTTGCCCCGCCTATCACAATATCTAATGAAGATGCTTCTACCATTGAAGAAATAAAGTGTTACTATGGCAACAAAATAATAGATAAATGACCCGCTAGCAAAGAAGTCAAAGATCATTAATGATGCAATGGCTCTGCACAATAGGGTCAATGAGGATTCAGATTTATTGAAAGAGCTTAAGGAAAAATCAATGTTCCATGGGGATGCATCCCCCCTGAAATTCCTGACGCACTCTAGACGGGGATGTCTGGGAAACGTCCCTCCACCATCCCCCCACCGTCCCCTGAACGCTTCTCCTTCCAAGGGGACGTTTCTTGCCAAAAGGGGACTTCCAAGCGTCTCTGAGACTCCCAGACATCTCCAAGATTCCAAGGAAACTTTTGGGTGTCCCCCACGAAAATGCAATTTAAAGTCTATAGTAACGAGACTCACAAGGAGCGCGCCAAGGACGCTGCCCCCGGACCTTGCAAGGGGCGCTAGCCCCTCGACTCCGCCAAGGGCATTGCCCTAGACCCCCACGAGGGGTGTTGCCCCTTGACCCCACGAGGGGCGCTACCCCCAAACCCCCACAAGGGGTGTTGCCCCTCAACCCCGTTGAGGCAATTGCCCTCAAACTTGAGATTATGGTTGTTGCATCATCCAACCTATCTTAAACACATTCATAGGAAGGATGCAAGCTCCTCTGAGCCATAGACTTCTAGTTATTGTCTTGATATTTCATATTTGTTTGGAACATTTGATTCATGGATGTCATATTCCATGAGTTTTGTATACATTTGAGTCTTTGACTATGTATCTAAGTGTGCTATTTACTTCAGCAGCTCAGCTACAATTTGCGTTTATACTTATGTGATCGATGTATACTTGTGTATGTGATCAAATTAGCTTCTATTTGATGATGTTATTGTGTCTTTATGGTTTAAAATTTAAACTTTACTTATTCCTTAGGCTTCTACAGTTATACATATTTTTATAACTAATTTTTCAAGTACTATATGTATTTCAGCACCGCTCTCGCACCGCCCCCAAACTTAGACCCCCATACTCAAAACACATCCTTGTCGTCCCCCTATCCTCATCCTCGAAACCCCATGGAACATAGGGAAAAATTCAAAGAAGACTTACAAATTCATCAATATAACTTCCCTTGGATCAAAGAGATGATAAGAATTGATTTTGAAATACTTGTAAATGAAGGTATTTTTGATAGGGTAGATCATGCTTTACTAGTGGAATGGTAAGATGCCACGAAGTTACAAATTGATCTTCTAGAAGGAGGAGCAAAGAAACTTAAGGACACATGTGATTCAAATACATATTTAATGATGGATGTCTATGATCTTATTGAGAAAACATCAGGACATTTTTATAGTGAAGATAAATGAATTAATCCTCCCATTGCCATTAAAAATCATCTTGCAAAAGTTGTTTAATAAGAATTAACTCAGCCTTCCAATTTTGATTCTTCTTTTCTAGACAAACTAATGGGTATTAAGTTTCTATTCAAAGAATTTGAGGACTTCAACAAAAATTACAAAATTGCTCATCAAATTTCAAACACAAATAAATTTAGTTTCAGGCTACATTGAAAGCTTGAATCATAGCACAGTTAAAGAGAGTGCATTCAATGATTATGAACGAGAAGTTCATGAAAAGGCAAAAATGATATGATTACTATTGAAAAAAACAACTCAAGAAAAGAATCAATTTCATAAGGATACATTGATAGCTATATGAACATCAAATTTGGACTGAGAAATAATATTTTAGTATATTAATTATGCTCTAATGTTTAAACTTGATATTTTAAAAGTAACTTCAAGACATACACATGTATATGAATATTATTATTTTACTTCATAACACTTGGTAGTTATGAAAGTTGACCTATATAGTTAGGAAAAATATCATTGTACAAGCTATTGAACTTTTGGCAATAAATTTTTAAGATTGTATAGAGAAAATGAAGGACTTCGAGTTTTTTCATCTTGGAAATAATAAAGCTACAAATCAGAACTTTTTATCTCTTTTATTCTCAATACTATGTCTTAGATACAATAGTTACTTTTAGAATTTATCTTTTGCACTCTACAAATTTAATCATTAGTTCCATTTATACATTTTAAACTATCTTCTCGTTTTGGGTTGATCAAACTTTGATTTCTATTTGATTGAACCTATATTTCTAAGTCCACTTTCCCATTTTGAAAGTGTTTCATTTATAATTATTTGCAAAACCCTTAAAAACCCCCCAATGCAAAATTCTCTAGTGCATTGTCTTTATAAGGTCTTTCTTTTGGCTTTCAATAAGGCAGCCTCATCATCTTGAGGAAGGATTTTTACCCAAGCAGCAGTTGGTGAATCAACACATACCAATTCACTCGTCCATACAATGATAGCTCAAAAAGCATCAACAACCTATAGGAGGCCAATGCAAAAAGCTTGCCTCATCACCCTAAACCAACTTTCCAATGCATTTCCTAGTTTCCAATCAACAAGCAAATTCATAGAGGCATCTTCCTAGTTAGAATGGGGGAAAAGATTTTCCTTCATTGTTACAAAGCCGATTTCCAATACTTGTAATCCCCTATTGGATTGAGATCAGACCTTCTCCATGTGATGTGTTCCTTTTGTCTCTTCGGAGGACATTGTTCACATGTGCTCAAAATATTATTTTTGATTATTCTTGCAAGTGGATCCCCTCCACGTGTTGGGGTTGTCAATAATGATGGTCTCCTTCGTATGGTCGATGCCAAAATTGGTCAACGTGTCAACTAGTCTATTAGCTTCCCTATAACAATGTCGTATGGAATAAGAATCAAGCTTGTCTATCCTTGGCCATTTAATTCTAGAATATTTATTAGTTTCTAGAAAGAAGTTCTTCAATTCTATATTGCATTCACAATTATCATAAAATTGCCTTCTATCCAAATGCTGTAATTTTTTTACATTCACAAACCATTTGAACTAGCAAAAGTTTCCACAATTCAATTACATTATATGTACTAGGTAGCAAATTTTGGAAATTTGTTGCCATTAAGTTTCCATGTTCATCTTGGATAATGCATCCCACTCCAAAGGCTCCAAGGTTCCCTCGCAAGGCTCTACCAAAGTTCATTTTCAGTAAACTACTTGGGGTGGGTAGCATTTGATTCTTGTCATATCAACCTTCTTTGTAGTTAATACTGCATACCCCTTGAGTGGGGGTAGGGTATTCAATTAATTTTCATTTCCTCACACTTTCTTCATCCTATTTTGTTGCGGCCTAGGCTTTTAGTAATTGGTTTTATATTCTTGACATGGCAACTTCACTTATAGTAATTTCTATTTTCTTTATGATTTCCCTGATTAGGAGACCTTGTTCTAAGAAAATTCTTCAATTCCTCTCCTTCCAGATGGACCAGATCACCATTGAAAGATTTGTTATCTATATGCTCTTAAAACACTATTTATTCTTTATCCTTGGCCAATTTTTGAATCATTCACTTGTTGTTTCGCAAGGCACCTAACCAACTTATTTGTCCAAAAGTACAATTCTAGCATTGTTTGGCAAAGGGGCAATTTAATAGGAGATGATTTGTTGTTTCTTTTGATTTGCCAAATATGAGGCACCTCAAAGGGCCCTTTATGCCAATGTTTTTTAGTCTATCTCTTGTCACAATATTTTTATTAATTGCTATCTCCACGAGTGCCCTTGCTTTCAGCAAGCAAAATTTGCTCCAGCATAGATCTATTGATTAGTCAAGGTCTATGCCAAGCTACAAAAGAATTATATATCTAAGTCTTACTGAGTAATTACCTGATTTGGCAGCAACCCATTTTATTCGGTCTTTTCATTGAAGAAGATTTTCCTCGTCTTGAGTTCCTCTTTTAGCTCATTCTTTTGGATATTTGAAAGTTGTATTACCCCTACTTTTCCACCTCCATTCTCCCCATGCTTGAGTGGTGTATTTTTGTATGTAATCTCATACTTTACTTCCCTAAGCCTTGGTGATAATCTCCTTGCTACCTACAAGTACTTGTTTTTCTGCTAGTGAAGGATATCAACTCCAGGAATTCTTCCATAATAAAGTTTTTCTCCCATTGCCAATTTCCCAAGTGAGATGGTTATTTATTAGCAATTTGCATTGTAGCATGAATTTTCATATGTGCAAACCCCCAAGTGGGTTGGCTATTGCAAGGATTCATATAGGATTTTTTGAGTCTAAGCATTTTTTTTGTGAAATTTGGCTCCATTTAGAAGAGTGGTTGTCATATATTCTCCATAATAATTTTGCCCTAAGAGCCATGTTTTGATTATCGATAGTCTACAAATCCTTGCCCGCCAATGGATTTGGCTTTGCATGTTATTTCCCATCTAAGCAATGGGATTCTTTTTGTCATCAAATCATTGCCATAAGAATTTTTCATTGTGCTTTTCAAATCTTTGTTGATTTTTCTTGTACGACATAAACATGGCATCATGTAGATTAGGATAGCCAAAATGATCGCCTTAATAATTGTGATTCTTCTTGTGAGGGTAAGGCATTTTCCTTTCCATAATTTTGCTTTTCACCTATTCTAATGTATCTTCCTAGTAAGAAGTTGCTATTGGTCTTTTGAATAAGGGAGTCTTGAGACACTTACTAAGGAGTTGTTCAATATTAAATCCCAATAAAAGGAGAAAATTTGTCTTTGAGTTGCCACTCTAGCATTGAAAACGTAAATGTTTGACTTCTCTTGGTTTATGATTTGACCAAAAGTAGTTGTGTATCTATCTAGAGTTGCTCTTATTGATTTGCCTTCTTCCAAGCTAGCATTTCCATACAGTATGGTACCATAAGCAAATTGCTAATGTGTTGGGGGATTAAAGTATTGTGCTACAACTACTCCCCCCCATCCACCAAATAGGGCCACTACTTTGACTTACCTTCCAGTGGCTCAACCTAGATGACAAAGAGTAAGGGAAAGAGAGGATCTCCCAATCAAAGCCCCCTTGTAGATTCAAAGAAGCAAGTTGGGTTACCATTAACCAAGATAGAATACTTGAGACTAAAGATGCAACTAAAGATCCATTCCAATTGTTGAAACCAAACTTATCGAGGATTAGTAACAAGAATCTTCAACAAACTTGATTGTATGCTTTACTTATGTCCAATTTGACTATTACATTATTTATCGAGAAGAGACTATAGAGCGGATGGTTTTGTCAACAGTGATTCTTCCATCAATGATTAATCTCTCCAAGGTGAAACCATTATGTTCCTCCACTATCATTCTAGGAAGTAATAACTTTAAGCTTGTTTTTATTACTTTGAAGATGATTTTGTTCATGGTATTGCAAAAAGACATAGGATGAAAGACTCCCAACGTAATGTTGGTTGAATCCAATTCCCTTGTGATCTTCCTAGATTTTATCGAATCCTCCACGATTCCATATATCTAACTCAACAATGCCCCAACACTTTTGGAAGAAAGTTGTAGGGAAATCATTGAGGCCAAAATCCCTATCTGAATGGAACTAAGATAGAACCAATTCACCTCTTCCTCTATTATGGAGCCATCAACATATTATATTAGGCGAGGGATGTACTTAAGGAGGGCCTCTTAGTTTCATAGATCTAACGTAGCAAGGCTACAAAGAAGCTCTTTGAAGTATTTAATAGCCTCCATCTTGATATCCTCTAGATTCAATAATGGGCTTCCATCCCTTACTTTTATGGAGTATGTTTTGTTTTGAGCTTTGCACACCTTTGTTTCATTATGGAAGGATTTAGTATTTAAGTCTCCTGCTTTTAGCCATGATTCCCTAAACTTGGATTTCCAATATATTTCATCTCTAGTTAATAGTTTTTCATATTGTGTGAAGTGCTTCTCTTTTTGATATCATTCCTTATACACACACCTTGACTCATTACTTTTTGAATTAAAATCTCCATTTCATTTTCGACCTTTTCTTTTTTTGTGAAGATATTTTTTGAGAGATGCTTTGTTCCATTCTTTTTAGGCAACTCTTAACTTGGCTTAGTTTCTTTGCAACTATGAACGCTTTAGAGCCCTTGGATTCATTTGCATTTGACCACCATGCTTCTTCCAACTTGAAGAAATTTTCTTCATGAAATCACATTCTTTCGAATTTGACTGGGCATATAAGCAAGAGAGACTCGAAAATGGCAAGAGAGACCAAGAAATGATTAGACCCAAAAATTAGCAAAATAGTTGATTCAAGGAAATGGAGGGAGTTAAGCCATAAATCATTGTGCATGAATCTATCAAGCCTTTATGCAAAGTAACTAAAAGCAAGACTTTTGTTTGTCTAGGTATATTACTTGATCTTCAATCTAATGTCAACTAGTGGTGTATTGCTAACAAACTTTTGAAAATCTGTGTGAGATTGGGTTGCCCTAGCTATGCCTTCTTATCTGTCCATTTGATAGGATCGCATTAAAATCCTCTCTAAGTCTGATTGGTAAGGATTGGATATGTGGGGAGATCTCGTTCCATGACATCACCTTGTCCCCTAGTCTAGTAGGCCCATAGACATTGTGCAAAATGAAGTTTAGATTCCAAAAAGAACTTATATATTTCCATTCCCTGCAAATTTTGTTTGTGGTTGATTCTTTCAATTTTCACCAATCTTGGTCCATAGGACATCAAGTCCCCCAACAATGCCATCTACATCTAAAAAAGTTCCTTCCCATCCTTTGCACCATGTGATGAACCTCCTTGCCTCTTCTTGATTGAGTTTAGTCTTCAATAGCAAAATTACATCAGCTTGGACATAATCAATTTAGAATTTCACTAAGCACCTCTTCTTATAGCAATTTAAGCCCCTAATTTTCCAAGATAGGTCCCTTTTGTCCCATTACCCTCATTTATATTCCTAGCTTAATATGAACATAGACAACCTCAACTCTAGTGATCTTTCATTTGTCCAAATTTCAAAATAGCAAATAGTTCCATTTACTAATATTGCATTATATTTTAGATAAAGCCAGAGGAAATTACATTGTAGTTAGAAATAGTTAAACACCAAAATCTACACCTCCCTTTCAAAACAACTAAACAAAACATTTTTTTCCAGCCCTTTGTTATTAAATTTTATTGTAGGGTGTTCATAGTGAGTTTGTATTTTCCTTTTCCTCAAGGATATTCTATTTCTTTGAAACCACCTCCTACAACTTTACACTTCTACTTTTCTCGCACCCCCTTATTCACTCTAAGCTCATTTTCCCTCAACACTTTGTGTTCCTAATCTAAATTGACTGAAAAGAATAGGCCATTCAACAAGACCTCCTTACCTCTCCCCATCTCTATTGTATTCCCTCTAATTCCTTCTCTTTCTATTCTTTCCACTAAGTGTGTTCCTTTTCTCTATTTTATTCCTTCGCTTATCTCACCTATTCTCAAATAGACTCTCATTTGAACCTTCTCCATTATGCAATCTTTTCCATATGGTCATCTTCCCTTTTCCTTATAAATCCCTTTATGACTTATCCCTACGATTCTCTTTTCTATCATACCACCATTTCATTCAACATTTACAATTTCCTTATCCTCCTTTAGCCATTTTCTAATCTAACCACCCAACCTTCTCCTTTCATTTTAATTCCCATGGCTTCTCCCATTCCTCTTGACCTGTAATTTTGTCAAACACATAGCTAGGAAACTACAAATCACTAAAAAAATGCATGTTGTTTACTCTACAGCTATCAAAACTAGGATCGCATTCCGCCAAGTCCCTGCAATTGCAACATATTTGAAAATTTCTTGGTTTGTAACAGCTGTAACATGTTGGTGTAATTTGTGCAAAGAGAATTATTTCAAGGCTTGACTGTAAATTAATTTATTGTCAAATTCGGTATTTTGCTTCAAAAAGAAGAGGATTTCAGATTAATAAACCAAAAGAATATTTTGCAATGTAAGAAAGAACAAGTATATAAATAACAAAGAATAAAGCAACCCAGAAAGTTTTATCTTTTCTTTTCTATTTTTTCTTTTATTTAAAAAAGTCTGGATACAGTGAGCTACCCATTTCAAATAATCTAAATGAACATTTTGCACTGTACGAATGAATAAATAAATAAATAGATAGCAAAGCATTTATAGTCGCCCCTGTTGACGAGGGTTGCATTTGCAGGGTGACCAAATTACAGAAGTGAGCACACAGCACACAAAACAGAATACAAGACACATAAAAACTGAACAAAATAAAATATAACTGAACTATGATTTCTTCGCTTGCGTTTTACATTAAAATCTACACTAAAATCGAAGCTTGCGAGGAATTTTGTCATCTTGCTTTTAAAATGAATTTAACAAAAAGAAAAACCGAACAACATATCTCCTGTTTCCAAAGTCATTTGCTGGGTTAAAAAAAATTAAACAAAGAAAAATTAAGGAAGAAAAAAAAACAAATAGTACCTCTTATCTAGAGCTAAAATTAGCACAAAAAAGGTTAGAGGAAAAGAATAAAAATTAATCACCCAACACAATCGCTACGTTCAAAGAACCTCGAGCAGGATCGTCGAAAACCGCTTTTCTGTTTCCGCTTATCTGTCTCTGCAAACCCACTTTTGCTTTTCTCTGGCCTTCTTTCTTAATTGATATACAACTTAACAAAATTGACTAATGAAAATTTTGAAGACAATACGAATACGGATCTCTGAAAACCGCGAGAAGGTATTTAGACGCAGTGCCTTCGGACGAAATTTCTGAAAAACCGATTTTCTAGATATTGCAGAAACACGGTATGAATAAGTGATGTAAACCTAGAGATCTGTGATATCATTTGTTTAAATATCGCATCACCCCTGTTGACGAGTGTTGTATTTGCACGGCATCCAGCTGACCTTCCCATGAGCATTAAAAGCTTAAATTTGACGGCTGTCTACATGTATATAAAGATTTTTAGTAGAAAATGTAAAATGTTTGGTTATAGGTTAATAAATTTTATTTATTTATTTTTAAATTATGTAAACGGTATGAGAAATTATTTTCAGGGTGTAAAAATCAACATTTTAAGAATGATATTTCTTAATGTTTATAAAAATAGGTATCTTGAGAATGATATCTCTCAATATATATAAAACTAGCACTTGTATTTAAAGGAGGTTTAAGGATTACGCCAATAGAAACCTATATATGTTAAAATTTTAAAGTGTATGTGTCAAACAATTAATAATAATAAGTGTTAAAAATAAGTGTTAAACAATTAATAGTAAGTGTTAAATAATAGAATAAAATAAACTTATATAGATTTTTTTTCCTTAAAGAAATTAGATATTATTTGATTTTGAAGTTTTAAAACATAAAGAAATGCAAATGAAAAAAGAAGTTGTCATCAAATTGGCAAAAAATATTTCAAATGGAAATAAAATGTTCCCACTCAATTGAAAAATAAATATTTGTATAGTTTTTATATGATAAGTGAGATTTTGGATGCTTTCATATGATATTTTGGAAGCTTTTGCCATTGATTTACCATTAAACGATAGCTTAATCTTATTTTCTGATGACTCAATAGTTGTTTGCAAGTGTGAGACTTGTTTCAAGCTCAAATCTCACACTATATGTAGTCTATCGATTAATTAGGTATTGAGAATGATCTCTCGATTTTTGTAAAAATAGGTATATGGAGAATGATATCTCTCAATATTTATAAAAATAGACATACATCTCTCAATATTTGTAAAATTAGGTATAGATGTGATAGGAAAAAAGGGGATCTATGATCTAAATCACACCTTAGCCCATCTAACATTTAGGGAAACAAAAATGATCATTAAAGATAACTTGGCTACTATCCTCAATGGAAGAGCCAGAATGGTTGATCAGGATTTTGGTCTCTCTTTTTTGTGGTAGTGAGGCTAGATTTGATTTATAGGTAATGTGTGATGCAATAATGAACAAGGCTAATGATGCATCTGTCATATGGTTAGCTCAATTGATCAATTAACATCAAAATAGAAGCAATTAGGATCTTAAAACAGTAATCTAACCTACGAGATAACAATCAAATTAGAAGCCATACTCAATGAAATTCAATTAACAAAATTAAAAGACTCGATCAAAAGCATTAAAGTTAGAATTTAAAGCAATTGAATCTAACTAATGTGCAAACCTCTCAATCCCATTGTGGATTGATGCATAACTGTGGTATGGATGTGGATTGCTTAATTTTATGCATTATCCATGTAGCAAAATCTTTATTGAAGATGTCACAAATGCTTTCAAATTGCTCAATAATGACTCAAAAATTCAAGAGAGTAAGGGTACTATGAATATTGTGAATGAAATTCATGTTGAAAGGCTTGGTATTTATAGATTTCAGGACTTTTGATCAATGGTCAAGATTGAAAATGGTAATCAGTGGATGAGAGAAGATTGAGGAGGTGAGTATAGATCAAGGATTAATCAAGTGGTTGATAATCCATGAGGTGTGGATCAAGGATTAGATCAATGGTTCATAATCCATGAGAGACTCAACAATATCTACTACTTCATGGAATTAAGCTAGGGATATTTCAAGTTGGAGGGGTGATTTTGAATTTGAAAAGGGAATATTCTTTGTGCAAGTTGAAGGATTGGAGAAAATTTAGTTAATTAAACAATTTATGAAAATCATTTAATTGTGCAAGGTGGAAGAATTAAAAATTTTAATTAAATAATTGGGAATTATTTAATCAAAGGGGAAAAAATGATTTATTGTGATGAATTAATCAAATAACCTTAATTATTCGATTAATAGGAGAATAAAGTGAATTTAACTAAACAATTGGACATTATTTAATTAAATAGAGGAATTAGGTGATAATGATGAGAAAATGATGTTAGTAAGTGAAAACAAGATGTGTGATATGCTTAGGACATTTTCAGATGTCTACAACATGTACAAAAATTGATGGATTTATAGTAAATTGTAGAACCAAGGTACATAAACATATTACAAAGGTGCAGAGTGCGGAGATAGAAGAACCTAGCAATAAAATTTGAGTTGAATCTAGTTGGTCAAGGGTGTGGGTGCCCTGAATAGGAGAAGTTGTTTTTAGGAACTTTGAATAGATCTCAATAGGTTATAGCTTGTAGGCTTTGTCCTCTTGGAATTAGCTTCAAAATTTTGTCTGTTGCTAAATAATTCACTTTGCCCTAATTTATAGAAGTAGGAAGCTTGAATGCTTGATCTTGCAATTAGGTCTTGAATCTCTTTCCAATTTTGCTTCAGATATGTCCCTTGTACACAAGAAGGGAGAGAAAGGGTTGTGACGTATAGGGGCTTGCCTAAGTCAAACCTCATTTTGGTGTTCCCATCTCCACAACAGCTATGATGATGTAAAAAGTGCTAAGTCATGACATATCTCGTGCAAGGGGAATTAGATGCTTGATTGAAGGTCTTACAAGTGTTAATACTCACAAAACAAATGAACACAAAAACATGAATGATCTTACTCATAAACTTGATACATTACTATCATGATGCTTGACTGAAATAATGTTGTAATAATTATGCTTATTCTTCTCTTAACTGCTTTGAGGATGCTTCAATTTGCTCCAAAATTCCATTAGGTGTTTAAATGTTGAAAAGTACTTGTATTTATATGCATTTATTCATTTCCCACAAAATTAATTGTAAAGAGCCAACAAATAAATTTAAATTTATAAATATAAAAATGTCGATAATAAAATATTTAAATTTGGACCAACATAGGTTGGTCAAGGGCACGGGCACCCTAGACTAGACCTATTTTGGGGCTCTTTATCAATTAGGAAATAAAATATCATAAAATTTCAAAAATAATAATCAACTAGGAAATAAAATTTAATAATCATCATAAGTAAACATTAACGTACCAAATCTTATCTCCATAATAACACCTAATTGCACATATACAGTATGTAATCACTTGATAATAATTCCATCTAATAATAAAATCAATCATCTAAACAATCCCCTATCGACATAATGTAATCCCTCAAATATACATAATAATGTCATTTCTAACAATAACCAACACCCATCAAAGCTGAACGTCTTGATCAACACATACTTACATAATCAATGAAAGGAACTCATCTGGTTATCATAGAGAAATCATAAAAACTACTAGTTATATAGAATTAGTCAATTAATCATGTCCAATAACAACCAAGAATATAAATATCATTGATGTATCAAAACAACCATCACTCATAAACTCACGTATAATATCAAAGTTAGAAGCATATAGAACATTAAACAAGAACCATCAAAGACCAATAGACTCGATAGGATTATGAAAAGATGGGGTCTCACATCATCTATCAAAATATTGGAGTGGATAACACTAAATTTAGGGGATGTGTTAGCCCCCAGACTCAAGATCTTGTGGAACAATAATGTAAATACAAAGGAACACACACACATGAGGTACAATGCAATATGAAAAACATGAAGCATACACTATGAAGACACAAATTAAACATAATGGAAATGCAAAAACATGATGCAAACACAATGCAAACATGATGCAAACACGATGCAAACACAATGCAAACACAATACAAACACGATGCAAACACAATGAAAATATGATGCAAGCACAATACAAACACAATTCAAAGATGATGCAAGCACACTAAAATGGGGGTATGACATCACAAAATAGAAAGATTTGTAGATTACTTATTAGGATCCATATCCAAGGCATTCATGAATCACAAGCTAGCAAAGTCTAATATTTTCTAAGTGACCTATGAAAGGCATCATAGGCTAGTGAAGTCTGATATTCACTAGGTGATCTTGATAAGAAATAACACATGCTACTGAAGTCCTATATTCACTAGGTGATATTTTGTAATGGTAGTACAAGGGCTAGTGAATTTTGATACTCACTAGGTGATTTCTCATGTAAACTATACCAAGGATTATAAGAAAAGTCTATTATTTGCAAAATAACTCTAATAAGGCATTTCACAATATGATCAATTTATGACCTAAATGCATCACAAAGTTCCAATTGTGTGAAAGAAAGTGAAGCACATAATGAACGTATGCCCCCACCTTAAAGTAATTGCTAACTCCAACCAAGAGCAATTTCCATTAAGGTAAAATAAAATAATATCTGATAAGATATGAGATCTTGTTAGGAAACCCTATGCCAAATTATATGTTCCCAACAAAGTTGAATCATGACAAGGGGTTGCCCCCAAAACAGATCCATATAATGAACAACAATAGCACATGAGAAATCCGCAGATTTGGGGTTAGTATAGCTAAGAGATGTTGTATAATATGATCATGCTATGAATTGACATCATTCCCCAAATACTTGTGGAACTACGAACACAAGGGAGTAATAACACATGAAGACAACACACTTTTGGGTCAACATGGAAGAGACCTAGATTTCTCAACACTTTGCATCATTCCCAAAAGGAAACAAAGGACAAAAATGATATGCATGACATAAAGAAGAATGAAGATACAAATAAAAGGAATGTTACAAAAAAATTATTTTCTTTGTATCCTTGTGCCAAAAAGAACAATAAGGATCATCCAAAGAAAAGAAAAACACACAAAGACAAAAAAGGTACCACACATGCAAGTGAATCTATAGCAAATCGTTTGCATCCCAATCTTGCTAATCATAAATGGATGGCAGACAACAAGCTAAAGGAAATACAACAAGTGTAGTAGAAGGAGAAGCATCGGTTTTAACTCATGGTGGGTCACTCGAATTAGGAGGATCATCATGGTTTTCCCCATCTAGATTCATATTTTTTAATGTGAGAGTTTATTGTGCTCTTATTCTCCCAGTATATCTTCTACTTTACTATCTAAATATATCACAATAGGTTGCATATTGGTGCTATCAACATGATTGCAAGCACTACCATTTGTACAAGCCTATTTTATTATTTATTTTGCTTGGGATAGGTAAGGTTCAACTTCATGGTTTTGTGAGGGAGGAGGAGTGGAGTTAGGTGATACCGAAGATGGATGGGTGGGAGATATTTCATCTAAATTTGGTTGTATGGATGAAGGATTATAAAATGAGGATTTATTATCTCTAGCAAGTTCATGAACCATAGTGTGACGTCTTCATTTGCAATCCTTTGCACTTTGATTTTTTATTGCTCAAGCTTCAACTTGTGAGGAGGGAATCAAGTCATTCTCCAACATTGCTTCCTTTTCTTCATTTTGAGGAGGAATTGAAGGAACTGTGGAAGGTTGGAAAAGCATAGGATCTTTAGGTTTGTACATGATGGATTGTTTTTCCTTAGGAGGCACAAAATTTATCCTTGAAGGCTTTTCCAAATGATTGCCTCATGATCCTTGATATGATGGTAGAGGGGGAACCATGACATATATGCCAAAAGGTTGAGGAGGACTATGCAGTTCGAGCCAAGGTTCATTTTTTATCTATGAAGTAGGAGGAACAATCAATGAAATCATAGGAGATCGAGGAGCATCGAGAGGAATATTACTAAGGGATAATTAGACAATTCAATTAGCTTTAAACTTTTGATATGACACAAATATGTAATTTTCACGTGGTTGGATGTGTTTAGTTGGTTGAGGCCAAAAATAATCAAAGGAAAAAATTCCACAATTAGCTAAAGGCTCAAAATTTGCTATGGTATATGGTATATATTTTTCCTTTTAATGGGGATTTTAAACATTTATGAATGATCAATGGGACCAACTTCATGGATCTAAGCCGTTAGTGACCTAATTTCACACAAAACTAGTCTGACATTATGATTATGGTAAAAACAACATTCAATTGTTTAGGTCCTACTTTAACTCTAATAAAGTTATCAAATAAATTGTATGGTGAATAAAACCATAATGAGCCTTTAATAACACTTATGATTGTTCATAATTATCTTTATAAAGTTTGTGCACATATAAAAATTCTTCAGTAATCACATTCACTACACACATGGGACCAATGAGTACTCCCCTTTTGGGTTTATTATTAATTCAAAAAGTTATGTAAAGAGGACCATTGGGTACATGCATGGAAGCATCAATATGCATGAAAGTGATATCGGGTAAAAGATTTGTTTTTCAAGGATTAGCCTTGATCATGTTTATGTCACTAAAGACTTCATTATCCTCTTCTTTGTTATCACTTTGTTGAACAAAGTTGGCTAAATGGCTTGGTAATGGATTTGTAAATATTTATAAATTTTGGTTAGGCGGTGATATCAATTTATTCCCTTTGTAGTTTACACCAATCAACTAGATGACATTAGAATCATTGAGGTCTTGCATTTGGTGCTTAAGATGCCTACACCTTGTTGTATCATACCTCGAAGTTCAGTGATATTGACAAAAGGATTTTGCATTAAAAGTTGGAGGTAAAGGTTTAGTGGTGTCAGTATGCCTAATTGGAGGAAGTTGAATCATGTTCTTATTTAACAATTGAAACATAATAACATGGAGGGAATCAGACAATTACGAGAATTATTTATCCTTTGGCCTAAATTGATATTGTGTCACAAATATTGTAGTAACTTGTGTTTCGATGTTATTAGATGTTTTAGGGTGTTGATTTTTATGAAGTTTTTGTTTTGTTACTTAAATGATTAAAATTGTTCTATGGTACGACTTTAGATTGACCATTAGGATCCGATGAAGGTGTACCTTCATATTGGATAATCATAAAGAGTCATACATGAATGTGTGAACGAGGGATATTTCATTATTAATATCTTATCTCTAATGTTAGGTTGTAAGTTTCCAATGAACACCCTTTGAACATCAACATTTGGAAGATTATAGGAGATTTGTGAATAAAGAGATTGGTATCATCCTATAAAATCTATTACTTTATCCTTGGGTCCTTGTTTGCGATGGACTAAATCAATCAATATAACTTGATGTATAATGTTTGCTTGGAAGATTTGAAGGAACTCATTAATAAGTTGTGCAAAGGAGGTAATTGAGTTGTTCAGCAACAAACAAAACCATTCCAAGGCCATATCTTTCAATGATCTAGGAAATAGTTTTTTTAGGAGAGCATCTTAAAAAATGGTCACTACACAAGGCTGTAAAGGCTAACAAATGGCTGTTGGGATCTCCTTTTTTGGTATACTTTTCAAAGCAAGGTATTTCTATGTTTTGCAATATGGGTTTCTTTAGGATAGAAAATGATAATGGACTCCACGTGAGGTATATAGGTGGATTTACAATGGTTTGATTTTGGTTCATGTTTACAATTTGTTTTAAGGATGACATGTTTTACAAAAGTTGGTTTATTATAGGATCATTTTGTGACATATTTTGGGAAAGTGTGGAATATGTAGGGCTATTGTTAATAGTTTGAGGGTTGATGTTTTGGAGGTTACTGAGTGGTAAGGTGAATGTAAGTATGGTGGATGAAGGGACAAAACTATAAGAATTATCACAAGAAATCCCTAAAGTAGAGTTAAGCCCATTGTTAAGTTGTGCGGTTGATGCAAAAATTGGAGGGGTGAAAGTGGGAATGGAAGGCATGGTTGTTGGAGAAGAGACTTGTATTACCATTTGATTCCAAGCATTAGTGAGAGCTTGGGCACAACTAGTTATTGTGGGGGTGTTTGCATAAACTATACAAGGTATACTACACAATAATTATCCCTTTGGAATCATTGATGAGTTTCCTAAGGTCATCCACTAATGGCATTATCTTTCTAGCTAAAGATTGGGTGCTCAAGTATTGTTGAATGCCTTCTAGGTCTTTGTCTAATTGTTTAAGTTTATCTTCAAGAACATGGATAAAAACTATCTCTAAGTCCACATAAATGCTAAGGGATTAAGAAAACATAGGCAATATAGGAGTAGGAAGAGACTTTAAGTCTATTTTTCTTATAATTATTTCTATCTTGTTCTCTCATTGACCATAAGAGGATTTGAGTTTAATTTTCTTATAATCATTTAATCTATTTTTATTTAGAATTCTTTAGTCTTGTAATAGTCTTTTAGTTGTCTTAGTATAATCCTATAGTCCATGTTGGTGTAAATAAAGTCTTGTACCTAGTTAAATCATTACTAGGGGACTTATTTACATGTTAAGTTTACTTAGGTCCTAGGAATCTTTCTAGAAGGTGTTAGTTGTCATTATTTGTTATCTTATCTTTTTAATTGTAACACGTGACCTAGGTAGTTGTGATAAGTTGTCCCATGTCATATGATTAAAACACTTGTCATAATCTTATGACATCTTGTATCTCACCTTGGCTATATAACCAAGGGGTCTCTACTACATTGTACACACAACATCAATTGAATCATAATTGATAAGAATACAGTTTATTCTTGTCATATTCATATTCTCTCTTTGTGCTTTCCATTTGGCCTCTTGATCTTCGTAGGCTATCTCCATAGCCAATTCTAACATGGTATCAGAGCAGGTTGGGTGCATCGTATGATGATCTAGAGATTCAGAAAAGCTTAAAAGAATACTAGTTCGGGGGGGTTCCTCTTTGTGGCTCTTTATTCCAAGTTCAAATCGGAGCTTTTTGTTGCAAAACTAAGCTCACCATTGAGTTTAGAAGGTTCTACAAAGTTGATTTTTCTTTTTGTTTCGTCCAAATCGGATATATGAGGCCAAATCTATGGGGGTTTGAAGCTGAAGAGTGGTTGCTAGATCCAGAAGGTAGTTGGGTTTTTTGAGCATTTTGGGTCAAATCCAACCCTATCATCGTGTCCAGAAGGGCCAAAAACCCTAAGATTGACTACCAAATCGTCCAAATCGAAGTTGTTCGTTGAGGCAAAAAACAATTGTCCAAGGAGTCATACGACCCCCTAGATCATCATTATTGCGTCCGATACGATTTTTATTTTTATTTTAAAATATAGTTTTTAGTTGAAATTTTTTTATTTGTTTTTTTAGAAAAATTACAATGGCTGATTAAATTTTTTTGTAAAAGCTTTTTTGTAAAATGTTTTTAAAAAAAAAACAAACAGAAAAATCTTTTTCCTGCAAACTTTGATTCGTAGTACCAGACTGTGCAAAGTACCAGCAAGGTACCATGGGTCCCACTGCCCCACACAACGCCATGTTGGCCTTACCTCATTGGTGTGGCCCCCACACATAAATCATCGCCCAAAAATTTGAAGAACGGTGGTCAAAATAACATTCATTTTTGAAAATCGACATTCAAATTAATAAATATGATGGTCTTCTTAACCAGTAGTGAATTTAATCCGCATAGTACAAAGATTCCGCAGATTCCATATTCATCGAAGATTCCTCCATCGATGGTTGGAAAAGAATATTTTGAAGGCATCTTGTGTAGATTTCGTTAGGTGAATATTCCTACTCGAAGAGCATATTCTTTTTTGACTGGCCGATGGCTGTCAAATTTAACACAATGATTTTTTGACATCAACAATACGTCAGCATTTTTTTTTTTTTAAATTGCCCCCCTCACCATTGAGTTTTTTTATTTTGGACTTCAACTTCAATCACCCACAACTTGCTCATTTTGACTCCTTTTTTCGAGCAATCTTTTTTTATTTGGGCTAATTTTTCGCTCTCTTTGTGGTGGTGCAATCAATTTTTGGTTTTGGTGTCTAGATTTTCTATAAATTGCAGATTTTCACAGGTGTTGCTACTTCGTCCTTATTTTGGGAACTTCAAGAGCTCATATCTTGCTCCTATGATAACATTTTTGGTGCAGTTTTTTTTAAAGTGCAAATTTTTTTGCGCTTTTCAGTGGTATGATCAAATTGATCTCATTTTGTACCAAAAATTGTACTTGATTATGTGGCCTATTTTTGGCATTTGCATGTACCAAGATCAAGATCACTTTTTTGTTTTTGGAAAGTGGCATTTGTACTCACACTAACCATAAAGTGCCAAGCTCATATATTGTTGGGGGTTCTTTGATTGAGTGAATTTGGGAGGGATTCTTCTTGTCGTTGTGGTTGCATTCCTCTTGATTTGTGTTATTTCCTTCTTGTTTCATTATGGACCCATCTACAATTCTACTTCTAACACCTTACAACTATTCTAAATGGAAATATGAAATGAACAAATTGCTAAGAGTTAAAAAAATTGTATAGGATAGTTCATGGGCTTGATAGTGAACCAATAGATGATGAAGCTAAAAAGAATAAGTGGTTGATTAGTTCTGAAGATTCTAATGGCTATTTTCACTTGTATGTTTCTCCTGAATTGTCGTTTCACATTGAGAACTTGGATACTCCTATGGCTATGTGGACTACATTATCAAACTTAATTAGGGAAATACATGAAATTCAAGGACATTTGTTGGAGAATGAATTAATCAATCTCAATCCATGTAATTTTGACAACATAGAAGGCTTCATCACAAAATTCAAGTCACTAAGAATATAATTGAAGGATTGTAAAATTGATAAATCAAATACACAATTGGTGTTAAGTGTTCTTTCAAAGCTAGGACCTGAATATTTAGCGTTTGTGTGACTTCTTTAGGAAATCACACCCAACAAAAAGATGACCTTTTGTTATGAAATGACATCTCTCTTAGGCCGACCTCTCTTGGTGAAGAGATGTGAGTTGCCTTATTGTAGCAAGTCGAGTTTATCTTCAACAGATCGATTCAAGAAGAAATATATTATCTTTGCATCTAGGAGAGGTGTTGTTCATTGTATATATTTGGCATTGTATTGTGCCTAAGTTGTAAGCAGATTTCTGCTCTTATTTTGAATCAATATATAAGAGATATATTGGTTGGGTTTTTCTCCCTTAGGTTGGAGAGTTTTCCTAGAGTATTGGTTGTGTCATTGTGTCAATTTTGAATTAATTTTGCATTCTAATCTAATCATATAAATCTAACATGGTATCAGATCAGGTTTGAAGAAGATCACGATCAGATTGTGTTTTACAGGGATACCCTTATTTTATCCCTCATCTTTATTCACCTTTATCTCTTCATCAAGATGGTGAATGGTCTTAATATTGAAGATAGGCTTGAGGGAGTGTCAAACTTGAGTTCATAGAGATTCAGGATCATGCTCACCTTAGAGGAAAGTGAATTGGCAGAATTTGTGGAGAGCTTCGCCCCTGAGCCTACGGATGAGGAAGAAAAGGCCCTATGGAAGAAGAAAGATACTAGAGCAAAGAAGATGTTAGTTGATTTGGTGAAGGATCATATTGTTCCTATTGTCTCCAAGTTAAGGACTACGAGAGAGATGTTCAAAATCCTGGAGGAGATGTACGAGATCAACAACACCAGTTGAGCTCTTGCACTAAAGCAACAACTTCATCACTTGAAGATGGCAAAGGGAGAAGTTGTCATTGCCTACTTCATGAGAATAAAGGAATTGAGAGATCAACTCTCATCTATTGGGCATGTTGTCGATAGCAAGGATTTGACCATGCTAGCTCTTAATGGTCTCCCTTCATCTTGGGAATCTTATATTCAGGGAATCAGTGCAAGATCAAAACTTCCCAAGTTTGATCAGTTGAGGGAAGACTGTATTCAAGAAGAGTCTAGGTTGGCTGCAAGAGGTATTGGGCAAAGCTACGTTAATGAAGACCTTCATGTTCTTGCCACTCAATCCTCAAAGAAGAAATGAAAAGAAAGGAAGAAAGGGTATTTCAAAAGAAATAGAGATAGAGGAGTTGATGGTGGCCCTGCATTTAAGAAGAACAGGGACCTCTCCAAGGCCCAATGTTTTTGATGTGACAAGTATGGTCATTTTTTAAAGGAATGTCCTTTCAGGCCTAGGCAATAGGCCACCTTTGCTAAAGTCGATGAAGCCTCCATGCAAAAGGATACAAGTGAATACCTATTCTATTCAGCCTTGTCAAGTAATGTATCTACTGACACCAACACTTGGCTGATTGATAGTGGTGCCTCTTGCCACATCACCGAATTTAGGGAGCATCTATCTAATTTGGTGGAGAAAGATTCTAACGAACAAGTCATTATTGGAGATGATGCTAGTTATTATGTTAAAGGATTTTGGACCTCATCTCTTCACTTGGATTCTGGTGATTCCTTATAGTTGGATGATGTGTTATTTGTTCCAGGTATTAAGAGAAACCTTGTTTCCATCTTAGCTTTTGAAGACAAGGGTTATCAAGTTGCTTTTTCAGAAGGAAAAGTTCTTATATGGGCAAAGAACTCCAACATCAAGACTGCTCGGGTGATTGGAGTTAGACATAGGTGCCTCTACAGGATATTGACTTGCCCCATTTAGGCTCTGGTGCATGACTCCTTAAGTTTATATGATCTTTGGCATCGAAGATTGGCTCACCTTCACTTTTGAGCGCTAACTATTATGGAGAAGATGGTGACTGGCCTTCCTAAATTCAACCAGAAGCATGAAGGAACCTACAAAGGCTACGCTTTGGGTAAGAATACAAAAGGTCCATTCCATAGTAGTGAAAGTAGATCCAAATGTGTCTTAGATCTTATTCATTTTGATTTATGTGGTCCAATGTTTGTTGCATCTTCGAGTGGTTTCTTGTATTACATTATTTTTATTGATGACTACTCTAGAAATACTTAGATCTATTTCTTGAAATCTAAAGAATATGAGGAGATATTAGAGAGGTTCAAAGAGTTCAAAGCTCAGGTGGAGAATTTGTCCGAAAAGAGGATCAAGGTCTTAAGATCTGATAACGAAGGAGAATACACTTTTGTTATCTTTCATAACTTTTGCATTGAAGCAGGTATTAAGAGGGAGCTCAACATTCCTTATAATCCTCAACATAACGATGTTGCAGAGAGAAAGAACAGATCTATCATGGAAGCAGTTAAAGCCATGATTCATGACCAAGACCTGCAAATATCTCTTTGGGTTGAAGCATCCAAGACTATTGTCTATGTCCATAATAGAATTCCTCACATAATCTTGGAGAATATAACTCCTGAAGAAGCATTCTCTGGGGTGAAACTTGAAGTAAGTCACTTGAGGATCTTTGGGTGTCCAGTGTATGTTCATATACCAAAGTAAAAGTGGAAAAAGTTGGAACCTTCTGGCAAGAAGGGAATTTTGGTAGGCTATAGTGAGACATCAAAAGCCTACAAAATCTAAATTTTAGGTCAGAAGACTATTGAGATCATTAGAGATGTGACATTTGAGGAGGATGTTGCATTCAGAAGATCCAAGGGTACTCATATGGAGATTGATGAAGAAGAGCCTCCTCAGGATATGGAAGTTGACCATGTTCCTGAGAATCAGAGGGAGGTTCCAGAACCTAAAGAAGATGATGATCCAACTGAGCCCTTGGAACCTACTGATGGGCCTACAAATATTGTGATTGGAAGGAAGAGACCTCTTTGGGCTAGCAAAATAATATAGCAGGCATAAATTTTTCTAGCCACAAGAGGAACCTAAGAGACCTAATAAGTTCTCCAGTTATGTAGCTTTGATGAGTCAGATCATTGAGTCGGAGCCTTCAAGTGTTGAGGAAGCTTCTAGTCAATAGGTTTGGAAAGATTCTATGACTGAAGACTATCAGTTCATACTTAAGAATGATGTTTGGGACATAGTTTCTAGACCTGAAGGCAAATTTGTGGTGTCTTCTAAATGGCTCTTCAAGATCAAGCATGTGGTTGATGGGAGCATTGAGAAGTATAAGGCCAGATTCGTGGCTAGAGGGTTCTCACAAAAAGAGGGAGTTGAATATGAAGAAACCTTTGCTCCAGTGGCTCGCTGTACTTCTTTCAAAACCATTATTGCTATTGTTGCATCTAGAGGATGGAATATTCACCAAATGGATGTAAAGACAACCTTTCTAAATGGTGTCATAGAAGAAGAGGTTTGCATTGAGCAACCCGATGGATTTGAGGTACATGGGAAGGAGTCTCATGTTTTCAAGCTAAAGAAGGCCTTGTATGGTCTTAAGCAGGCTCCTCGTGCTTGGTACGAAAGGATTGATTGTTACCTATTGAGTTTTGGATTCTCAAAGAATGATGTAGATTCTAACCTCTACTTCAAGGTTATAAATGGTGAAGCATTCATTTTGGTTCTATATGTTGATGATTTGATTATCACTAGAGAAGAACAGCTCATTCTAAAATGTAAGGAGTTAGCTTCTGAGTTTGAAATGAAGAATCTTGGTCTCATGCATTACTTTATTGGCTTAGAAGTTTGGAAAAAGATAGATGAGATGATTCTAAGTTAAGGAAAGTATACCATTGACATTTTGAAGAGGTTTGGTATGAATGATTGCAAACCTATGTCTACACCTATGGAGACCAACTTACATAAGTTGAAGGAGGCTACAACTAGTTCAGAACTGGTGGATTCCATGATGTACATGAAGCTAATTGGTTTGCTGATGTATCTAGTTAACACTAGACCAAATATCTGCTATGCAGTGAGTGCACTTAGTCAGTTTATGTGTGAACCAAGGAAGATACATCTTGTTGCAGCTAAAAATATCCTGAGATACTTATGTGGCACAATTGGATATGGATTGAGATATTCTACAGGTGTGGATTTGGAGCTGCATGGTTTTATTGATTCTGATTGGGTAGGGAGTGTTACTGATCAAAAGAGTACCTCTGGTTGTTGCTTCAGTTTCGGTTCTCCTATGATATCCTGGTGCAGCAAGAAGCAGTCTTTAGTGGCATTGAGTACAACAGAGGTAGAGTACATTGCAGCTTGTGTGACAGCTCGTGAAGCAGTATGGCTTCGTAAGCTCCTTACAAGATTGTTTAGACAATCAATAGAGCCTACTATCATTCATTGTGATAACCAGATTTGTGTGAAGCTTTCTGTCAATCTGGTGTTTCATGACAGAACAAAGCATGTTGAGATCAAATACCATTATATCAGAGATATGGTATTGAGGAAAGCTATACAGTTGAGGTATATCAACACTGATGAGCAGACGTCAGACATTCTCACCAAGCCTCTCTCCAGGATAAAGTTTGTGTACTTTCAAAATAAGCTTGGTATAGTGGAGAATACAACCTTAACGAAGAAGGAGTCTCAGTATTAGTGATCCTCTTTAATGAGTTCTTCTCTGTGAGAGAAGTTCGAGGTGAAATCCCTTGTTAATGAGTTCTTCTCTATAATAGAGGTTTGAGGTGAAATCCCTTGATTCCACCCTCTAGGAGATCAATGTTGGATGTCATGTGTGTGAATCCATGACAACATCACATGAGGGAGTTCGTGATGATTTACTTGTACTTGTACTTGTGTTTCACCCTTTGGGAGAGCCATGGTGAAAGTCATGGTGAGGTGACAACATCACATTGAGTGATGAGAACTTGTACATACCATCTATGGAGGTAGCCATGATGGTTGATATCACGATGAGGTGATATATGATATCACAATGAGATGATATGCTTTCATGATGAGGTGATAAGCTTTTTTTTTCTCACATGGATGTAGCTATGATTGATCGACATCATGATGAGGTGATATGTCTTGAACAGGTGGAAGTATTTCTCCCTAGCTGAGAGGGAGTGTTGATGACAATATGCAGCCACGTAAGAAAACTTCTAGATCCGCATTAAAGAATAAAATTTAAATTTATTCTTTAATGCGAATCTAGAAGTTTTCTTACATGGTTGCATATTGTCATCAACAGTTCTCACATCAGATCCAGTTTTTGAGCCATGCATTCTATCTCCTCCATCTACTGTTGCAGTTGATGATTCTTGTGTTGCTACAAATATGGCTTCTTCTAATTTAATGCGGTAGGATATTCATTTTCTTTCAAATTTGGATACTTGTGATGGCCTCTTGACAGGTATTTCAGACTTGTTTGTGGAGTCTCATATTGTAGATAGCATTCATCTTCTCTTTGATGGAGAAGAACCTTCTTCAGTTGTTGCGAGGGAACACCTTGAACCTCTTGTTCAATATCTACATGATCATCCCTTGAAATTTGATGTAAAGTTGTAGATCCTCTTGGACAACATTTGGAGGAGGCTTCTTTTTCTTCAGAGGGGATATCTTTCTCTTTGGATCATGTTCTACAATCATCTCTACTAGATTTTGGATTGTCCTCTTTAGCAGTGTGGCCTAGAATGCATGTTTGGAGCGTGTCAGCTTTCAGCATCGACATGGAGACACTTGAGAATGTTTCAGAGATATCATGCATTATCCATCTTCCTGACATCTTGCATACATTCTTGGTTTTGTTTCTTTCTAAGGGGAGGAACGTTGTTCGATGAGATTGGATCATCTTCAACATTCAATGTCGAGCTTCTACCATCATTGTAGGAGACTCAACATTGAGGGGGGTTGCCTTGCCTCTCTTCTTCTTCTCTAGGGGGTCTTTTTCCCCACATGGGTTTTGGCCTTCTCATTCTTCATTGAGAGCATTTCATTATTGTATCTTTCATCTCTCTTTTGGGGAGGAGTTTTGTCCCACTGGTCTTCTCCTTTTCTCCATTTGTGAGAGATTTATTTTATATTTGTACATGGGTACCTAACATGGCCTCGTAACCGAGACCCATCTTTGTGTCATTTGCATAATAATTTTTTATTCCCTAAGGTGTACTTAAAGTGGGGTGTTGGTGGAAATGAAGTCTTGTACCTAGTTAAATCATTACTAGTGTTCTTATTTACATGTTAAGTTTACTTAGGTCCTAGGAATCTTTCTGGAAGGTGTTAGTTGTCATTAGTTGTTATCTTATCTTTTAACTTGTAACAAATGTGACCTAGGTAGTTGTGATAAGTTGTCTCATGTCATATGATTAAGACACTTATCATAATCTTATGGCATCTTGTTGTAGACACTAAAAATTGTCCTAGGCTTGTGACCCTTAACTTCTGCATAATTCTTACATCTTCATTTCTCATAATTAAATAATGTTAATTATTTAATTATTTTCTAAAGTCATATGTCCTCTATTAACTAAATACTTTAATTATTTAATTAATTCATTCTTACCTTTATTATTTCTTGATTAATTAAATAAATATTATTTATTTAATTATGTCGTTAATTAAATCTATCTTCTATTAAATAATCATTTCACATTATTTAATTAATTTCTATCACACTTTCAACTATAATTAAATAATCATCTAAAATTATTTAATTATTCTTTAACCTTTTCTCTAGTCAATTAAATAAATCTATATTAAATAATTATTTAATTCATAAAAATAATTATTCCTAGCGTATTCTTCTATAATTAGATAATCGCTTAGTTATTTAATTAGTCATTTACCAATTAAGTCGAGATTTAATTAAATCAGTTAGTTATCTCCTGATTTAATATCTGATTGTTTCTAACAAATAGACCTTCTATCTTAATCAATCAGTTATTTAGTTTTATTCTTTTGCGTGCAAACTTTTATTAATTAAATAACTTTATTTATTTAATTCATTCATTCATGTGTTTGAACAGACCATTTCCTCTATGCTAATCTTTATCCTTTACATGCAATCATTATTCTTTTGAGTTTCGATAATCTCAACTAAAGATTAAATTATTATTTAATCTTAATCCCCACCTTTTATGCTTTATCACTCACATTATTACTAACACTAAACTCTCTCGAATGTCGTATCTTCAATCTTAATCGTAGATTTATCTTTTAATCTAAGTGTCATTCAAAAATAAATTTTCTATAAATTGGCTTGACCTTCATCATTATTACTCCTCCCAAAATCTTATGTGTTTGGAAGCAACTTTAAGAATCTTCAATGTTTTGCTAATAATTATCAATAGGCCATATTTGAATACTTCAGAGAAATTTGAGGGCAATTATCATACAACGACAAAATGAATAAGTGCAATGAAGGTGATTCATGGAATGGATGAAACTTTTGGTGAGATTTTTCTTGTTTTATGCTTTTGATTTCCATTGTTCTTTGTTGTTAGCGTAGGTTTAGATTTGAGTTGATTGCATTTGTATTGCTTAATCTTGCTTGTTTTTCCTGTGTTACACTTGTATCTCACCTTGGCTATATAACCAAGGGGTCTCTACTACATTATACACACAACATCAATTGAATCATAATTGATAAGAATATATTTTATTCTTGTCATATTCATATTCTCTCTTTGTGCTTTCTATTTGGCCTCTAGATCTTGGTAGGCTATCTACATAGCCAATTCTAACAGTCTATATATATATCTTTGTGATTAAAGATAGTTTATATATATCAAAAAGGGACTATTAATTTTTTTTATCACATTATGAATGTTTATTTGATATGAAGTATCAAGTTCTATTGTTTTAATATACTATACAATTACATATTTTACTTCATCCTCCTTTATCTCTACTTTTTCACCTTTGGCCATCTTTCTAAATTTGTCCTTGGACACCTCCAATTCCAAGGTAGCCTGCACAAAGAGGTTGTGAAAGATGAGTCTTTTATTAGATCACTAAGTACCCTTACCCTACCTTGAAATTTTTCCACATTCCTACTTTTCCAAATCATCCAAAGGATTTCAATAAAAATAATAAGTAAAAAAAATAGAATATTTATCCAATCCTTCAATGATCATAAAGAATTTTGGGTGCCCCAATTAAATAATATATAATCAATTTTATTCTCACTAAAGTGTAATGACCATTCAGTTGTAAGTTATCCGTTTGACTTCTGATAACAACATGGATGTTGACTTTCCAACTTCTATGAAAATGTATAAATAGGCTCAATTCAAAGCCAATAGACAGAGTGGTAGGCATACATCTCTTTGGATGAGTTTTTCAAGTTGTGGCATACATCTCATCTGATGAGTTCATCAAATTATATCAACTCTCTGAAATAGTGTCCAATGGGCATACATTTCTCCTACAATATTACCCAAATTGTATGGATTTGAGGCATACATCTCTCCTACGAGATTACCCAAATTGTACGGACTTAGGGCATACAAATCTCTTGCAATATTGCCCAATTTGTATGGATCCAAGGAATATATCTCATTCACGAGCTTGCCCAAAAAATTTAATATCTTTCATATTTTGAATAAAATAATATTTTTCATGTTTTTCACTTTATCTATTATGCTTTACAATAATACCAGTACCTTGGTGAGTATTTTCCTCTTTATTCACAAGAATAATTTAGATTAGTGGTATTAGACCCAAGTCAGTTTTCCACTTGAGACAACACACTCGATTCCCATGAAAAGAGGACAAAGAAGAACATGAATAGGATTCTTGGTGGTTGAGAACTTCTTTGTTATTTGTATTTGTTTTTCTTGTTGCTTCAATCACTCTATTGAGATCAGGCGGTCCTGGTCTCCGACCACCTTCCTTGCACCAAAATATATTGGCTAGAGGTGAGTTTTATGGTTCTACTATTGATATTGTTAAAAATGTAGTTGTGATTTGGAGAAGAAACTCTCTCAAAAATGTTGGTATTTCTATTTTGGGTTATTCAAGGATGAAGTTTGGAATTATTGCAAAATATTTGAAAAGATGATTTGTTTCCTCTTATAACAAGCTAGGGATGATAACACAATATTCATGGAAGATGTCATAGAAAACTCATTTGAGAATAGTTGCACTAGAGAGTCAAAGAAACTACTGAGTTTTTGACTAAACATCGCACAAATTCTGAGCGTTTAATTGCAACGGTAAGAAAATATAATATGAATGAAAATATCAAATTATACATGATGATGACATCGAGAAGAGTGAAGAATCTCAAATCCTCTAATAGTTGAGGTCTATGTCTCCTTGAAACAAATATTTTTAAGATTAAAACTATTGCTCACCCCACACGTTATATGAGTAGGAGCTTAGTAACTGAGGAATTTACAAGGGTTTAGTGATGATAATGGAGATGATGTTGGTTGGAGAAAATTGGGCTCAAGCTACTTCCAAATTGGGGTTGAGCTCTTGTTCGTTGCGACGCATACCTAAACCTTTCATTTCAAGAAAGGGAAACAAAAACCTCATTTGCGGGGTAGTAGCAACGGGGGATTCTACAGTAGCCATCCAAAGCCAAAGTGTGTCTATTTCTCAAACATTTCCCAATATTAAGAGTTGGGGAAAGGTGGATCTTGTTCCTTATATAACTATAGGGGATCCTGATTTGTTAACTACAACCAAAGCACTAAAAATATTGGAGTCTTGCGGTGCTAATATAATAGAGCTAGGAGTGCCATACTTTGACCCTCTTGTTGATGGCCTTGTCATTCAAGTAGCTGCTACAAGAGTTCTACAAAATGGTACCAATTTTGGTGTAGTTATTTCCATGTTGAGAGATTTCTATTTGTGGTCTTGTTGTCCCAAATGTTCAATTAGAAGAGATATCTATGCTTTGAATAAAATTGAACCTGTGCTCCTAACAACTCCAATAAAGAGGATGAGAAAAATTGTTGATGTATTAGAATGCTTTGTATATCTTGTAGCTTTGATTTTGAATCATACATCAATTTAAGGAGGAGAAACACAAGCAGATAAGGGAATGATATCATCTTTGGTGGAAATCATAATGCATTTGAATTTGGAGCTTTATTCCCTGAAGCGTCAAGAACATGTGCAATTAATGGGGCCCATTGCCTCTCAAGGGGGGAGGAATGATCAAAAAGAAGTTGGGGTGACCCAATTAAATAATATATAATTAATTTTATCCTCACTAAAGTGCAATGAGATTTTAGTTGTAAGTTATCCATTCGACTTCTAATAAGGACACATATAATAACTTTTCAACTTCTATGAAAATGTATAAATAGGCTCAATTCAAAGCCAATAGACAAAGTGATAGGAATACATCTCTTTGGATGAATTTGTCAAGTTGTGGCATACATCTCATCTAATGAGTTTGTCAAATTATATCAACTCTTTAAAATAGTGTCCAATGGGCATACATATCTCCTACGAGATTCTCCAAATTGTATGGATTTGAGGCATACATCTCTCCTACGATATTGCCCAACTTGTATGGACTCGAAGCATACAACTCTCCTATGGGATTTCCCAATTTATATGGATCCACGACATACATCTCATTCATGAGCTTGCCCAAAATTTGTAATATCTTTCATATTCTGAATAAAACAATATTTTTCATATTTTTCACTTTGTCTATTATGATTTACAATACTAACAACACCTTTTTGAGTAGTATCCTCCTAATTCACAAGAATAATTTCAATAATTCAATTTTACCAGTAATAATTTCATGTTTTTTAAGTTGTCCTATGTTTCCCCAATCACATAACTCACCACAAAACATTGGTCATATCTCTTTAGCAAAAAGCAATAAAAAAATATATGATCAATATTATCATTCTTTCTACATAAGTCACATAAATCGGTACTTACATTATATGAAGACTAGGACAATTTCTTTAAGAGTAGCAACCTTTTGAAACAAGCCTTTTTGGGTCCCAAGACCCTGTTATGAATCCAACTAAAAGTTTTTTTCAAGTTTATTTGAGTGCCATTAATATTCCACTGACTATTTATAGATTTTTTAATATCTTTTGAATTACACATGTTATATAAATTTTTGGCATTCATTTTATAAAGTATCGTGTCATCTTTCCATTTGCAACTGGTCAGTTTTTCACAATGATTAGAAGTGCAACAATCTAAGATATATTTTTCAAATAATAATCCTTTATAGGATTCTCTTAATAATGAGTATGTTCTCCATTGTGTGTGGGGGAGATCATACTCATTACTTAGAGTAGACCATGGTTTAAGAGCACCATCGCACATAATGTCTTTAAAAGCAATGATGCTTTTTTTTCCCAAGATTTGGCTAAGCAACAGTGTAATAAGCCAAAAGGCTTATTTTTAGGAAAAACATTCTACCAAATTGATTTTTTAGTACATAGCTTGTTATCATTATTTATTATGAGGTTCCTTACTTGTTCCCAAGCCTTCCAAATGGTTTTGAACACAATGGAGCCATTTGCATGACTAGGGAACATTCCTATTAAGGAGTCACTAAATGGAGTGTACCTCCAATTCTTTGCTTTTTTTGGCACTGCCTTAAGGATGTTGTTTTTGATAAGCACTTTCCATGGCTCTTCTTCTTCTGAATCATTTATGATCCAATTTGTTGCAAGAGAAATCACTTTCTTTTTTAGGTCCTTTATCCTCAATCCACCCAATTCTTTACTCCTGTTGCACCAATCCCATTTGATAACGTGTTTCTTCTTTGTGCTCTTCTCATATGACCAGAGAAATCTTCTAATTTTCTTTTGAATTTCTTCTACCTTATAACTATTAAATAACTAGGCTGAGGGATAGTAAATATGATGAGAAATTTTTTTGGCACACTTGGATTCTCCCTGCCAAGGATAGTACAGTTTATTCCAATTATCAATTTTCTTTTCAATTTTAGCCTTGATCCAATTCCACATTTCTTTTAGGCTGGGGCTAATTGCAAATGGGATACTCATGTATCTTATTTGCTTGTTTGGGCCCCTTATTGAATTTCATATCCGGTAAACTAGTTTGGTGGGGTGTCATTCTAGCTCAACACTATTAACTTGTTTTTAGATACCTTCGCACTAGAGGCCTCACAAAAGAGGTTCAAATTATGTATTAAGCAATCTATGTTTTCTTTATCTAAGTCTACAAATAAATTAGTATCATTCACAAAATGGATGTTAATTAATTTTTGATTGTTAGGCAGATTTAAACCTTTAACTTTGGGACCACTTGAGTCATCTCTAAGGAACTAGTAAATGGCCTCAGAAGCAATCACAATAAAATTGGGGCTAGAGGGCATCCTTTCCTTATCGACCTTGAGAGAGCAATGGGCCAGGACAAGTTCCCATTCACAACAATTTACACATTTGCATCCTATAGCAGAGTGTTCATCATTTTAAAGAATTCCTTGGGGAACCCAAAGGTATCAAGATCCTCCATCAAGAAAGGCCACTCAATTTTGTCATATGCCTTTTTCAAAATCCAAGAGAAGCATGCCAATATTTTGATGTGTGGTTCTTGTCCAATCCATTGCTTCCCAACTTGTGATAAGGTTTTCAAGGATATACATCCCTTTAATGAAGTCGGTTTGTGTGTATTGTATAATTACTGGGAGAGTATTTCTCAATCTCAATGCTAAATTTTTTGCAAGGATCTTGTAAGACACATTGAGGGGAGTTATTGGCCTCCAATTTTTTATCAATGTTTTGTTCTCATCTTTTGGAATTAATTTATTATACCTTTGTTTATCTCTTTGCCCAAATAAATTTTAGCTATAGCTTCATTATAAACAAGCAATAACTCTTCAGAAATATAGTTTATATTTTTTTATAAAATTCAATAGGCTGGCCATCAAGACTTGGAGATTTATCATTGTTGAAAGTTTGAATTGTGAGTTTAATTTTATCTTTTGTTGTTTTTTTTTCTCAAATTGAGGATAATTTATTCCTTAATTAACTTGGGAATCAATCTTTTACAAAATCTTCTAGCTTTAAGTGAGTGGTCACCTTGGTCTTCTGAGGTAAAAGTACTTTTATAGAAGACGATTTAGCACTTCTTTAGAGTTAGAGATTAGGTCATCTCCATCCCATACATATTCAATCTTATCCTTTATACTTTTTTCTTAAATGTAAGTAAAGAAAAAAAAATTGAGCCTTTATCCCCATTACTTAGCCAGTTTAATTTTGCCCTTTTTTTACCTTGAATTTTCCTAGTTTGCAGACTTTTTAAAGAATTCTTGCAGAGAATTAATTCCTCATTCAACTCTACTTTCTCAAGATTTTCTTGAAGGCTATTTTCCAAGTTGTTTAGGTTTTCCTGGAGGATATTTTCCTTTTTTTTTCTAAGATCCATTGCCTTTTTTTACCCACAGTTTGGAAGAAGTTAGTCTAGCCTTTAACATTTTTGTTTCATTTTTTGATTTGAGAGTCATTTTTAAGTAACCATTTATTAATTTCTCTTAAAGTAAAGATAGCATTATTGTAATATTCATCTTTCAAAAAGTTGGAGTTCAAGATGAATTTTTTCCCCTACGGTACTCCTCAATACTTTTCTTAGTTATTAAATCTTTTGAACTAATCGGATGATGATCTAAGAGTGTACGGGAATAAACCTTCACTTTTGTTCTTCCTCTATTTTTTCAAAGAATAAGAATTCCATGTTTTCTTATAATCTGTCTAATCAACAATTGATCCTTTTATTTCCTTTTTTTGCATTGCACCATGTAAACCAATTTTATTTAGATGTCTTTTTCCCCATTCTAGGGGATCATAAAGTTTTAACTTAGATTTCATTTTTTTCCCAAAAATGCTTCTCATTCCCCTTCCACTCTAAGTTCAACCCCCCCAATTTTTTCTTGGGCGTTTTGTATAATATTGAAATCTCCCCAATAAGCCAGGGAATATTAGGTAGATCATTGAGCCATTTCCATGGGTTAATTATTTCCTTGTAATCATTGACAACATAGATAGAGCATATATCAAACTTATGGTTATCTTTCTCTATGACAACTCACACCACCCGATAATATAAAGTTAAAACAATGTTTGGGTAGATAGAGGCGAGTCTTTCCAATATTATTTTGAGGGTTTCTTTTGTCCTCTTTTAAATTCTAGTAACTATAAATTTGGGCCTGGGTTTTCTATTATATTTGTAAAAAAAACTCAACAATGACTGCTACAAAAATGGGTTTGAATGTTATGAAGGTAACCCTACATTGCAAGATGTAGAACCAACAACAGATCATCCAAAACATAAAGAAAACATATTCATTGTTTCATTGGAGGAAGTTGGATGGAAAAGGAGCGTGGGGAACATGAAAGAATGTAGAATGATACCTCAAGCAGGCATGTTAGTGCCTTGTGTCCCACCTTACCCATAAAGGAATCAAAACCCTCACAATTTCATAACATCAAAGGTTTTAGAGACATCCTTGTGCAATCAAGGGCAAGGTAACATGTAATTCAAAGAGACAAGCATAAGAGAAAGACTAACATTTGTAAATGCCAAGCAATATAGAAATATTTTACAATGAAGGTAAGCCAAAATAACAAGAAGATTAAAATGGCTAGGATGCAATATGTTTTTCACAATCCTTCTAAAGCTTATGAGCTTTAAATGTACAACAACTATCCCTAAAGCAATGCAAAGGCAAGTAAAAACACCTATAGTAGGGCAAGAAAACCATGAAAATTAGTTTGAAAAGGAATACACAAGGAATCACCATTTCAAGTGCATTGAGGTGAGGTAGAAGGAAGGGGAGGTAGTTTTAGAGGCAAAGGTAGAAGGTAGGCATGACCAATACAACCCTAGTTCAAATCCTTTAATTTGGTTCTCATATTTGTATGTTATTGAGATAATGGGTTTAAAAAGGAGGTTTGAAGGATTAGAGTTGTCGAAATAAATGAAAGATGACAAGTGGAAAGAGGCCATAAATGTCAATCGAAAGCTTTCTTAGGAGGTTTTATGGGTTATAACCTTTCCATTTCATTCTTTCTTAATGAAATAGACTAACTAATCAAAATGAAACACTATCTCATTCTTTAGTCAACATCAGTATAAAAAGAAAAAGATATCCATGAATATTGTCAAAAATCATTGTAAAGAGTGTAAATTGCAAGTACATCTTGTCCAATTTTAGGTTAGTTTTTAATTTATTAAAAGTGTCTCCTTCTAATCAAAAGAGCAATTTTACTACACATTTGTTCCGTTTTGTGTCACACTAAAAGGTGTGAATTAAAATGCTAACATAAGTGGATAATTACTTTAGTGTATGAATTATATGCCCATTGTGGGGTATACAAGTTATTTAAAGAGGAAATAACTAAACTACAAGTCAGCATAAAAATACAATTACGAGAAATTTCATCCATAAAGCAAGAACTAAAATATATCAACAATGGAAACATTCTTAAAGTAACGGAGGAGAGAGACATTCCACATTTGCAATAATTTATTTCAACAATAACAAGCATGAAAGTTAAAGAAGCTAAATTAAAGGTACAATTAGAAGAGGGAAAATCATGGACCCAAGTGGCAAAAAGACCAACAATGAATCAAAGAGAACTCATAGAGAAGCAAGATAAACTACAAATGTGGGATGAAAGAAATTGGAATGATAAGATAGCAAGTATAATAATAGAAGGCCTGAAAGATCATAGGAAAGTTGAGCACACTAACAAGTTAATAACAGACTTTCTAGAAGAAAATTTGGAGTGGACATGGCATATACACCAAGCAAGCAAAATTGGTAGAATGATACATGATGGAAAAAATAGGAATGTAAGTGTAGACACTTAAAAATGTCTTGAATGATATCATACACTCAAATCAGATATACTAATATTATTTCATCTTGAAACCCATCCTCTTTTCATTTAATTGATTAAATTAGCCTAGCCTATTTAATTAATTACTTCATTTTAATCTATTAATCTAATTACTCTAATTAGGTTAATTCATCCTCTTCCATACTAACACTTCGTCCTGTTAATTTAAATAAATTAAACTATTTAATCTAAATCCCTAAATCTTCTTATTTAATTAAATAACCCTAAGTTATTTAATTAAATGTCATCACCTTTTCCCATTTTCATTAAATCATTTTATTTAATGAATATCATCTAAATCTTTTAAATCCCCTAATTGCATAATTAACATTATTTAATTATCAATTATAAATTAAATCCAATTTCCCCCCCACTTGCAAGGGAATATTCCTCCTTTGCATATTTCTTCCAAAAAGAATATTCCTTCCCCTTTTTGCACATTAAAACTTTGTTTTAATTTGCTAAATATTTGTTTTCCTCACCCATGATGATATTCTAAGAATATTCTTCCTTTTAACAAACTTACAAGACTTCATGTGCAAGTTAACTTACAAGACTTTTTGTGCAAGTATTGAAAGTGTGCTTGTTTGAAGGAATATTAGCCCTTGATTAAAATCTCATCTTTCATTCTCATCCCTTGATGGGAATCCATGATCCATGTTTCATCCTTCCTCCATCTTTGACTGTTGATTAGCTTTTTCAATCTCAACCCTTCATTTCTCATTTGCTCTCCTATAAATAGGTCACTATTTGGAGACAAATGGATCCATCTTTTAACATTAGAGTTATGTTGTTAAAATCACTCACACTCACACTCATATTTAGCACACATTTAACATTTTTTTTAGTTTATTTTAATTGCATTAATTAGCTTTAAGCTTCCATTAATGAATTCCATGATCACATAATGCATCCATTTAGCTTGTTTATTAATTAAGGTTTGAATCTTTTAATTTAAAATCCATTTAGAACTAGCTTAGCATTTGCACATATTCATCATTTTAGCATAAAATCATGTTAAATTAGCTTGCATCATACTCATTTAGATTAAAATCATGTTTTCATACACATCTCACAATCATTCCATCAGTTTTCTTCAATAAACCTGACTGGAACAAGCTCATTTTGTTGAAAAATGAAGGTAATATTGTAACTTAAAACTTGTAAAACTATGAGACTGTAGATCTAATTAAGTGTTCTTTGTCAGAATTCTTTGTGTATGATTAATATGTTTAGATCAATTTTACCAATTGTAGAAAGAAACAGAGGATTGTAGAAAAATGAGACAAGGAGATAGAAGTGACACAACATATATGTGGAGAAACCCTTTCGGGAAAAAACTCCACCATAATCAATAGTGCTTGTATTATTTAACCTTAGAACAAGATTACAATAATACTGTATCAATCCTTGATTGATATGCTTCCTTGCCTTCAACAATCCTTCTTCACAACTTGCAATAAACTCTCGTGGAACTCTCATACACTTGCTACAATTAATAGACAATAATGAGCATGTAAACTCATAAGACTTGTACAGTACAAGAGCATAAAACTCCTCTCAAAAATCTACGTCTAGATTGGGCAAGTAGAGTTTCACAATGTAATCTAAAGTCAAACCAAAGTCTTCCTCAATTTAGGTGCCCCAAACTAAACTTTGGTCAAGAAGATATCATGCAAACTTCACTTCAAAGTTGGATCCCCATAATGGGCCCACATGATCGAGCTTTGTAAATATTTTCTCATGCAAAAGGTGTTAATTGAAAGATGCCAACTTGGGCGCCCAAGGTGGACCCAAGTCAATCAAGTAGTTAACTGAAACATATCTCTCCACCAATTCATGCAAACATTATGCATGATTGATCATCCCCACTTAATTGAAAGTATCCACCTGTTATATGTCATGCAACTGAAGTCATTAGTCATGCAACTGAAGTCAACTAGCATTCAACTCAAAATAACTACAAGAAACTAAAGATAATTGAACCATAACTGAACTGAATTGAACTGATACTGTCACTCCACTCATGTAAATATCAATCCCTAATTTGTAGGATCAAAACATGCATTACTAAAGTGTTATCAATCCTCCAAATAGTTAAGTGAAGGAAGGTTGGTTCCACCTTCCATGTGGGTGCCCCATGTGCTCCTATCTTGTAGGAGCTCTTCTTGGATGTCCCCACATGTTCCCATTATTTAGGAATAATCACAAATGTCAATTTACATGTTCATTTCATTTGAATTTAATCTCTTTCTAATCCTAGTGTTGGGGATCACTTTCCAAGGACTTAGAAGATACATGAAATATGTTTAGGATTGTAATTAAATGGCATCCTATTCTCAACACATTTATCCATGAGATTGGGAAAGTGTCACTGTTCCACATCAACGTGACACCACTCCCCCAACAGGATAAGTTTCAATAGATTAGAGTAGACATTTTTAACACTTTCGTAGTTTAGAATGTTTGGTTTTGATAAATGTCTAGTTTAATTTGCATTTGATTGATCCTATTGAGATTGATGTTAGTGGCTTCATTATGCTTCAATTCTTCATGGATCAAGCGTAATCAGCCCATGCTAATCCATCGGTCACATTCTGACTCTAGAAGGAGGGCAAAATTTAATGTTTTGAGTATTTTTTTGAAGAAATTTTACATGTTACACCCAAAATTTTGCTTGAAACCCATCACTTTTTTTTTATCATAAAAAATGGGCAAATTAAAGCTTGAAAAATGGCTATCTGGGTTTTTTAGGTCTCGGTCTTACCTTTTCATAGCTTTTTACAGCACTCAATTTCATCACAAATTGAAAGAAATATTGAATTTTTAATCCTGCTGTGTTTTTTTTTTTAAAATTGGGTTTAATCTCTTAAATTCATGTTTTTCTTTCATTTTTAATAAATTCTATGTGATTAATCTTGCAAAAAGGTTGTTGGGTTTTGAAGATCTCATGTTTAGCTTTCCCAAACACTTTACGATTTCAAAATTGATCAAGATTTGAGAAAGTTTTCGTCATTTCAAGTTGCTATTATAATCGTGTTTAAAAAAAATAAAAATTGGGTTTAATCTCTTAAACGCGTGATTTTCTTTTATTTTTAATAAATTCTATGTGATTAATCTTGCAGAAAGGTTGTTGGGTTTTGAAGATCTGGTGTTTAGCTTTCCAAAAAAAAATATGATTTCAAAATTGATCAAGATTGGATAAAGTTGTCGTTATCTCAAAGTCGTTATAATCTAATTTTCTAAAAATGTTTCTCAACACTTGAAAGGATAGAATGAATTAGCTTTCAAAGTTGGATAAAATTGAACCAAACAACCTCACATTTGTTTTGAATTTTGACATGTGCTTTAAATTTATGGCTTTACTAGATCACTAACATGTCTCTAACTTCTTGTTTTGGTTTTTAGACTAACTGGGTTTTGCAGGTTTGGACAATACAACTTGATGAAAAGAAGCATACTATTATGATTTGAACTATAATGGTAACAAGTGTTGTGACACTTTTAGGGAAACTATAACCCATTTATGATGCTTTTTATTTCATGCTTTAGGACCACACTAAATTTCAATTGGGTTTTAAAATGAGCATTCAAATTGGTTAAAATTGAACCCTCACATCATTTTGCTTGTTGGATTAAAATTGAACAAGGCAAACTCACACTTAGTTTGGTGCTTAAAATGAACTTACCTTTGCTTTGAGGGTTGAAATTAACAAGTGTTTGCCATGTCTTGTTGTTTGCATTTTCGTCATTGAATGTGTATGCTCTTCTCTTGCGCCACTTGACGATCTTGAGAATAAAAAACATTCCTTTGATATTTTTGTATAACCACCCACATATTTTGATTTGGATTTAAAATGAACCCCATGCTAGTGTGAGGAAAAGGTGTTGTGCTTGCTCTCTCCTTGCTTCATGCGATCTAGGAGATTGAAAAACAAACATACTTCCTTGCTTTTGTATACCTTTTGAGGGCCTTCCTTCCTACTTCAAAAGGAGGGAATGACCCAACTAGTAAGGAGCTAAAGCCAAGCTCTTTGAAATCGTTATATAAAAAATGTGTTTATGATGAAAGTCATTTAAGCAATAGGTGTGGATGTGTCATACCGACAAGTGCCACCCCTAGTGTCTGCGTGACATGTCAAAATACTTTCTTAGGATGAGATTGAGAGGCTTCTTGATTGAAATAATCTTGAGCTAATCTTGTCGCGTGTATGGTCGACCACCTTGAATGAAAGTCCTTACTAAGAACCAATTGTTTAGAATCCAAAAACCTTTATGCTTGATGGTGCATGAACGGTCATTCTAAAGCCGCCCCACATTTTACTATTTATTGTAGAAACAAAAAAATCCTTAGGATCTTTAGATCTTCAAGATTTGAGATTTGGTGGTCCCGAGAAGTGCGTGCCATGGAGGGGAGCTAGTGTAGCCAAATCTCTAGTTGTTTGCATTGTCTTAGTGTTTGGAGAAATCCAAGTGGGGATTTGACAAGTAGTATCTTTTGAACCTAGGGTGGTAAATTCGTGTGAGTCGGTTTAATGCTTTGCTTGGTTCCAAACATTGCAAAAAACAATTCACAATCTTCCTCAAAATTTTAAACCCTTTGCTCTACGAATGGATACCCTTTAAAATAGCCTTGATATTAATGCTTATCCTAAGGATTTCTATCCTTAGAGATTTTTAAATATCTTGAATTACATCTCAATCCATACTTCCCTAAGTTAACCTAGGTAACTATGCCCCTAACTTCATCCTTTTCACAAAATGGACTTTGTGAAATTTATGATGTTATTGGTATAGATATTTAGTTTGAAACTTAATCAAGACAAGTGTTTGTGATAAAAATAAACTCATTTAATCAAGATAAATTGACAAATTGAACCCCACATGACCATTTGGCGTCTGATCACTTCGGTGGAACAACCAAACCTTACACCCACTATCATACAAAGAAAAAATTGGAAAACAGTGAGTCCAAATCCTATTGTCCAAATCATTGAGTTCTATTGTCAAAATCATTGGGTCCTATTTCCAAAATCATGAGTTCCATTTTACCAAAATCATTGAGTCCTTAGGGTTTAATCACTTTAGAGGTATAACATGTTTCTCACTACCTTGGTCTTGCAAAACAAAGGTTCATTTTAGGTTAAAATTTTGGGTCAAACATTTCATCCATCTTACATCCCATTTCACCAAACCTTTGGAAACTTTTGGACACATCAACACTTTATACTTGACCATCTATCAAACCAAACCCTAACTTAGCTACTCTGTGTATGAAATGGATCCTTTTCCACGCACTTAGTTGAGTTGGTTACCACATTTTGTGAACAAGTTTATCTTAAAGGTCACAAGTCTACAAGTTCATTAACACCTTTATCAATGGCATCAAAACATCAAACCTTTAAGTCTAAAGTGTTGTCCAAAAGTTTAGAAATTCCACCCCCCTTATCATTCACCCCTTTCATCATCAACTCACATCATTGGTCCAAAACACCTTAGAGGTTCACCTTTGCAACAAGGTCAAAACACAAGAAAAACATGGAATATAAAATCGATTCATACATCATTTGTGGTCTAAATCAACCAAACTATTAAAACCTTACAATACCAATTGATTATCAAAACTCACATTTATACAATTCACATATGGGATCATTATATCCTACTAACCTCAATACTACAACAAATGTGAGTATACCTTATCTAAAATTTGGAACACCTTTCCCTATGGTAGATCTAAATCAAATTGAAAACCAACAAATCTATCAACCAAACAATCAATACACGAGTCTTCAACAAAATAACATTATCTCATCGAATCAATACATGCCAAATGTGAATATACCAAATACAAACTTACCAAACATGAACATATCAAATCCACACTTGGTGAACTATGGGATAGATACATTTGAAAATCACAACAATGTTGTTCAAAATCTAAATAATATATTGGCAACTCATTGTATTAATCCAAATCAAGGTAACACCATACAAAATCAAGGTTACCTAAATCAAATAAATGTGTTTCCCAACCACAAAAATGTTCAATGCCAACCTATGATGCAAAATCTAAACATCATCCCAAATGAAAACATGGTCCAAAATCAATTTGTGTATGATCCCATATAGATACCACAAGTGTATATTCCAAATATGCTTGACCAACAACCAAATCCACTACACCAAGGGTATTAAATCCAAAATCAAGATCAAGTAATGTGAAATCAAATTGCCATAATTAGAAAATTTATTGATTCATATCACCAAGAGACATCTCCACCCCAAAATTGATAAATTCCCCGTTGGTTAAACCATGTTATCAAGACATTGAGTTGTGTCTGCAACCACATCAAGAACAACATCTTCAATATCAAGAAGTTGGATATCAAAATCAACAACCTTAACAACAAGATCAATCACCACATCTCCAAGATGAATCACAACTAGATAAATCTCAACAAGCACAAATCTCACAAGATGAAAAACGTGAATACACTCCTTTAGAGGAGCCAATTGAATCAAAATTAAACATGTTAGTCCATGCTAAAATTATCAAACTTCTAGAACCATTAAATGGGGGTGAACTTAGCATCAATTTTCCATGGGATGATGATAATTATTATTGTGAATACCATAGCACAAAAGGTCATGACACCTCAGATTGTATCAAACTCAAAGATCTCATCCAAGACCTTCTTGATCAAGAAAAAATAACTATTGAAGACAATGATCAAGATTCAACCATTAATGATGGCAGTGACAATCTCTCCACCACAATTATTGAAAATAATGATCAAGATTTATCCATCAATGAGAACCTTGAAGATGTTTCTACCACATCCAACAATCAAATCAACATACATCAGGAGTCAATTTTTTATCATGATCATTTAACCCATCAACAATATCCAACAATGATCCATTTCAAGAAACGTTAACATCATTTGATCCTATGATTCAAAGCATTGACAATATCCCCACCACCATTTTTGAAGATAAAATTCAAGATCCATCCGCCAATGACCATGTTGACAAGGTCTCTAGCTCATCCAATGAGAAAATCAACATACCTCAAGATATGCTTCATAATCATGATCAAAATCCATCATCAATATCTCACAATGATCCATTTCAAGAAATCTTAACATCATTTGATCTCATAGTTGAAGACATTGACAAGGTTTCTACTACAATTGTTGAGGATAAAATTCAAGATCCTTCCGCCAATGATCATGTTGATGATGTCTCTACATCACCCAATGAGTTAGATGACATACCTCAAGAATTTATTCCAAAGAAAAATCTTTCACCAAAGTCTAGTAATGGTCCATTCCAAGACATATTGACATCCTTTGACCTCATGGTTGCAGATATAGAAGGAATCCTTAACTCAACACTTGATTTGAACTCACTTGAAGATCAAGAAAATATTGAGCCAATACCCAGGCCTAATGAAGACATTCAAGAACCCTTTGTAAGCAAATCCATCCTTTGAAATTAACCCATGTCAAGGACTTGATCCAAAGCACGTCGAAAGAAATTCCAAAATTAATCAAGATCAATGATCCATATCTCCAAGATACTACCATGATCTAATGGGTATTTTCCAATCCATACAAGATGTCGTGAATAACAATCATATCCATATATCACATACCCCTCCATCTACCCATGAGATGCTTACTCTGAATGGACATGTAGATGATCTTCATCCAAAACAAGAGTCTCATACTTTTGATTTCATTTCCAAGGAACAAGAGTCTCCTACTCTTAATATATTCACACATGATCAAGACATAACAAAATCCATAGAAATATAAAAAATTGATCATGAAGAAGACCTCTACATGGATGGTGAATCAGAAACATCCTTTGGAGAACAAGAAAAAATGGATCATGAGGAAGACTTATATATGGATTGTAAAGCATCAACACTGTTTGAAGAAGAAAACCAAGCATATTAAACTACGAAAGCTTTAAAAATGCTTACTCTTATCCATTGAAATCTATCCCATTGTGGGAGTGGTGTCGCGTTGATGTGGAATGACAACCCTTTCCCAATCTTGTGGATAAATGAGTTTGTTCCAGTCAGTTTTATTGAAAAAAATTAATAGAACGATTGTGAGATGTGTGATGAAACATGATTTAAATGCTAAACTAACATGATGAAAGATATTTTAACATGATTTAGATTAATATTATTGATATGGATGTATGCAAAGCTAATCTAAATGGATTCTAAACTAAAAGGATTGCAACCTTAATTAACAAACAAGCTAAATGTATGCATCTAAGCTACCATGGAAGCCATTAATGGAAGCTAAGCTAATTAATGCAAGTAATTAAGCTAAAATGATACTAAGTAAATGCTAAATATGAGTGCAAGTGCAAATGATTTTAACAACATAAGTTTGATGTTAAAAGATGGATTCATTTGTCTCCAAATAGTGCTTTATTTATAGGAAAACAAATGAGAAATGAAGCGTTGAGATTGAAAAAACTAATCAATAGTCAAAAAGGAAAGAAGATGGAGACATGTATCATGGATTCTCATCAAGGGTTGAAAATGAAAGTTGATATTTAATCAAGGGCTTACATTCATCCAAACAAACACACTTTCAAAACTTGCACAAGAAGTCTTGTAAGTTAACTTGCACATGAAGTCTTGTGAGTTTATTATAAGAAAAAAATATTCATTTTTTCAAATGAGTGAAGAAAGAGAATATTCTTTAGGATATTCTTATGGGTGAGGGAAATAGATATTTAGCAAATTAAAACAAAGTTTTAATGTGCAAAAGGGGAAGGAATGAATATTCCTTCTGGAGGAATGTGCAAAGGAGGAATATTCTCTTGCAAGCGGGGGGAATTGAATTTATTAGTAACTGATAATTAAAACAAAGTTTTTAATTATGTCAATTAGGGGAATTTCATGATATTCATTAAATAAATGATTTAATGAAAGGGGAAAGTGAAATGATATTTAATTTAAACAACTTAGGGTTATTTAATTAAATAAGAGGACTTAGGGATTTAAATTAAATAACTTGATGCATTTAATTTAATAAGATGAAATGTTAGCATGAAAGGGGATGAATTAATCTAATTAAATTAATTAGATTAATAGATGAAAATGACATAATTAATTAAATAGTTAGGATAATTTAACCAATTAAGTGAAAAGAGGATGGGTTTTAGGACGAAATAATGCTAGTTAGTCAATGCGATCTATCGAGACATTTTTAGATGTCTACATTTTGCCCCTCTTTGAAGCAATGTACTCATTGCATTGGTTCAAAGGATAATGTTTATTTTTATGTTGATGATGATGTAAAAACAAATATCGATGATCTCTTTGAGATATTGACAACCAAGCTAAAGTTGATTGATTTGATTGATTGATTGATGACATTGTTGAGGATTCACAATAATACAAGGAATGTGTTGAATAACATGAGGATTGATAGGGAAGGATATATCCCAATGATGATTGGTTTGATAAATTGATCAAGATTTGCTAGCAAGGCTAGGAACAAAATTTGTTAGATGATTTGATATCAATATAAAGATGGTTGGTTGGTCCCTCGAGAGATCGATTGAAAAAATGAAATGTGTTCTGATCGGGCTCGTGATAGGTGAAGATCAAACTTATGCTTGAGATGTCAATATTTCAAGTTGCTTTTGGATCAAGGAGCTACAAATTTTTAGATTATTGAGCTGAAGATGATATAGATGCTCCACTATGCCCCAACGGAAGAGGGATTATTGTCGTGCTAGCTCAGATATTGATGTAGACAGATTTTAGGATGTATAGACAATCATCATCTATGGGTAGCCTCATGCATATTTTGATGTGGATCACATATATTCGACACTTAGATAGAAATGTTAGTAAATATAAAAGAATAAGAAGAAGAATATGGATGGATTTGATCATTGATTTCGAGATTGATTCAGAAGTCCAACAAGCCTATGATTCTTCGAGACTTTATTAGATACGGTGATGAGAGATGACGATGATGATGAATTGCTTATATCTTGGGATTGATATTTTTTATCATTCCTTATTTTTGATATAACACATAAACACGATGCATCATTGTATTAATAATCAAAATGACATTGTATCTAGTGTAATGGACTTTGACTCTGCAAACAAATATGATAGTTCTTGTTCACACCTTGACATACAAAAACCTCATTGGAATGTAGTTTAGAAGTTGAGAACATTCAGACTAATTCATATGCAATAGTAAAAAATCTATTCCAAATGACCTCCCTACAAACAACTAAGCAAGTATGCGCTAAGAGTATTTTACAAGAATACCCCACAAGCACAACAAATGAAATATAATGATCGATGCCCCATTCCTTTCTCTCTAAATCATTTAGACATCATTGATAGGTCCTCAGAATGGGTCAATAAGATAAATCACAAGAAAAGATCAAAATAAAAAGTCAATGTTATCTATATCTCTTGCCAAAGGTGTGTTTTAAGGATAAATATCCAAAGTGATTGCCAATGATAATGCCCATTGTAGGAAGGATGCATCCTAAGACGTGTTATCAAATGTTGGCGAGTTGAGAGGTTGTTTGAAAGGCTGTTGATATAAGGTTCGATTGACATGTTTGATGATGATCAAGAGTTTGATTTTGTACATTTAAAGGTTGTACCTTTGTTGATTGTTGTACTTGTTTCTCGTTTGTGTTACCAAAGGGTGAGGATGATGATTGATTCATTATGGGTGAAGGTTTATTGCGGGTGAGAGCGAAATGGGATGGATGGTTTTGGGTTTTCTGGAATATTTCAATGTTTTTGATATTTTTAAAATGTTGAGGTTGTTTCTAGTCTTTTGGACTATTTATGTGAATGTTTTTGTGTTTGGATTATTTGAGGTTGTTTAGGGTTTTCCAAGGTTTTGACCAAGAATCTAACCTAAAAGACTTATCCTAGGGGCCTCGGGGGCTGATCAAAGGTTAGCCTTACCTACGTCATACACACAAAGACCACGTAGTTCAACTGACTCAACTTATTTAAAATGAAAAATGAACAATTGATGAAATGTCAGTTTATTAATATGACGAACTCCTAAAGGACTGACCTAGGGTGTCTTAGGGGCACATCAATGATGAATTTGCCTACGTTCAAGCTCAGAGACTCGTAGTTCAACTGAATCAAATTATTTACAAAATAAATAGTCATTCATCTATCTTCTCTCCATGCCAACTTAGTATCATGACAGTCAACAAAAAACATCATCAATGCATCCACAAATCATCAACATGCATACATCATCATATTATATATTGCATAGAAAAATGCACAAAAAAAAAATGCATCCATATAATTTGCATAAGCACCAAATAAGCATATCATATCACCAATCCCATGGTATATCATGAAAAGATACTGAAAAAGAAAAAAACATTGCATCCATTCCATATCATTACATCTCATATCATCGCATCATAGATAAAAAGGGAAACATATCCATTTATTACATTGCATCCATACATTCATAAAACATGAAATAAAATGAACACATCACATCATATTGAATCTGTATCATATCGTATATATCAAAAAATGATGACTATAATAATACAATATCTGAATCAGTGTATGTATATCAATCAAAAGTACAATATCCATGAGGCTATAAAAAGGATCCCATGAATGTATATATGTATAAAGAATCAAACAATAATAAAAAAAAGTGTTTGTACAAGTAAGCTAGCCCTGATGGCTGCAACCCTTACCAGGCTATCTCTTTGGTTGATCCTTGGCCCGGGGATGTGCCCCACTCCTTTGTGAGTAATATGGTTGCCTAATCGTTGCAGGGACATCCCGATGGTAGTACATGCAATAATAGGCCGCCTCAGTCACAACCTCCCTGTACAATCAGACAAACACTGTTTGCCCCTGGGCTGCAACTGTCATGGAATCCAACCGATCGCTTGAACTCCTGTGCCAACTACATCTTGACGATTTGCTTGAGTTGATGCTCCTGGTCCCTCTCTGATGTTAGTGCCACTACCTGCTACTTGGCCTGGTCTCTCTCAGTAGTAATAACCAAAATCTATTGGCAAGCCTGATCTCTCTTACTTGTAACCACCTACAATTGTTGTATCTATGCATCAAGGGGATCTAGCCCTGACAGTGGCTACTGTGGAGGCTATTGCTATATCGATGCCTATTATGGAGGCTGTTGGTGCACTAATGGTGAACTTGAGACTTGTCCATCCTGCTGATGTTGGCCATCTTGACCATCCTGTCCTCTGGCCTATCCTCTGCCTTGCCCATCATTTGACTGACCTCTGCCTCTATCTACACCCCTCCCTCTTGGTCTCCCTCATGGAGGTATACCTGTTGGATTTGTTAATCGATGAGGGGGTACAAACCAAGCATCATAAGCAGGCATAGTTTGTGCATCTATCTGTCCCTGATCATAGGCCCATGGCCTAGCAACCAACTGTTAAAAGCCCTCAACAACCTCATGGGTTGGGATCGTAGGTCCCCACGCTGTCTCTTGAGCTGACCTGGAAAAGATGGTGGTATAATGATCATCGAGCCTGTCCTACCTCTCACCAAACTGTATGACAACCCTATATGGCAGGTACCTCTCTATAATGGTGTGCTATCGACCCTACATAAACTGAGTCTATCGAGCAAAGAACAAGTGTTGTATGTCATCATACCAAGCTGACATCTGAAGCCAAGACTGCCATCTAAATATAGTCATATCGTCAATCACTCGACACTAGTAAGGAATCTCGAGCTGCCCTATGTGTTGTAATGTGATGGCACCCCTATATCTCTAGACAACTAGATCATTTGGCTCTACATTTTCCATCTGAATAATAAGTCGAAGTACAACGATGTGCTCCCAGGCCCAAATGTGAAGAAGGGTGACCCCTATATTGATAGCCTTGCCATCGCAGTATACAAAGTCATACATATCATGGTAAAGGGAGGCCAACATTACTGAATCCCATGCATACTAAGTCCTCCAAAAGAGCATCTTGTGCCAAGCTAGGCCCCATACTAGATTGAATCCTCTGCTCCATTGATCTAGAGAAACCAAACCTAAGATCATTGCCGCAATGATTAGTCTAAAAGTTGACACTCGACCTTTGTACATTTCGAGGTCAATCTAGGAGGTGACCAAGATAATGTCCCCTTGGTCAAGCACCTCATGGAAATCATCATAACTGACGTCAACTTCATAGATCATGTGCTCACTATGTATCGATAGTCGTAAAATATGCCATACATCCTCCAACGTCATGTTGCCTCATCGGTAGATAAGCGGAACAACGAGGTCTTGCTATGCAATCACTCACATAGCAATGTCATTATTGCTAAATGGGTCTGGATGATGGGCATGTAAGCAATGTACTACAAGCCAATCTCTCCCAAGTGCTCCTATTGCAACTCAGACAAATCACCAAGTCTAGATAAAACTATCGGTTGGTGCTTGCGGGACATCAAAGGCAATATAATCTCTTGCACCCATGAAGCGCACAACATCAAAATTTGCAAAAAATGGCTAAGTTTGGAGTTTTTATCCCCAAAAATGACAATAGCATTGCTATAATTCAAATTTGAAACTACGATGCTCAAAGCATTTAAATTGCAAATCACGATATGTGTCACTAAACACATATGTGTCACTATTTGACTTTGGCAAACCCTAACCCTAAAATTCAAATCACAAGTTGCGTCACTAATCACATATGTGTTGCTATTTAAAATCTAAAACCTTAATTTTAAATCATGAATTGCGTCGCTAATCACATATGCGTCACTATAAATCAAAATAGCGTTGTCAATTCTACAAATAGCATCACTATATAGCGACACCGCCAAAGTTCAAATTTCAAAATACATTAAATGCACCTAAAAGTCAAAATTCAAATCAAGTTTTGAATCACATACTGGTGGTCCTGTGCTTGGAAGCCTGATCTGTAAACGGATCTAGACTAAATTGCAGATTGAATGCTTAACTTTTACAATGATTATTCCAAGTTAATAACATCAAAATTAATTTATGGAAATAATTAAAATGACAAGGTGATAACAACAGAATGAGAGAAAAGAATGGAGAAAGAGATGCAAACAGTGTTTGATTACGGAGTTCGCCACAAACGTGACTACGTCTCCGGGTCCACTCCAATAGAGAGACCGATCCGATTAATCTCCAAATCAATTACAAAATTGGACCAAGACCATTTCTTCTAGCACTTCTGCAGCATAACAATACTCCAATGTACAAAAATGGCTTGAAAAATCTCCAGCACCTCTCTTCGTATCACCTGTTTCAATACTTCATCACCTGAAAAAAAAACTTAATCTCCACTCTCACCTCACACCCCTTCTTATACAAAGAAATTGCTCAATATGGTATAAAACCATATGATTTACAAAATCTCCCCTATCTCCATTTTTACATTAAAAAAAATCTTAATAATCTCTCTTTTAATCCCTTCAAACTAATTGAGCCCTTCCACTTATCTTTTCGGGCTTCTATTATTTTGTAAGATTTTAACTAATCCTAAAGAAGGATTATTGTTTCTTAAATATGGAGAGATTTTGTTTAATTTTTAAGGCATTCGGTATTTGGACTGTTGAGAAAATAAACCGATGCCAATTATATATTAAAGCCACCAAGTGGATCGTTGGTGGGCTTAACTTTTGGTACGCGGGTGGTTCCGGGTTCGATGCCCGACGGTTGCAATTTAACCTCCATATCCGACTATTACATAACAAACAAAATCAGCCGCTATACAAAGGTAACAGACCGCTCGATGGTGCAACGGTCGCCCGGGTTTGTAGCATACGCATGGTTGGGGGTTCAAATCCGCCCACCAACTTTTTACCAAACAAACAACCCGCGCGGAAGGAGAGAGGAAGACAGGGGACACGTGGCAAGCCGACGAGCTGCCACATGGCGACATAGATTCGTTGACGCTGCTGAGTGTATGATGACGTCATCACTGTACCTTTAGTCCACCAAGTCAACCTAAAACTTTGACCAGCTGTATCTTGACCCTCCGATGTCGGATTTCGACGAAACGAACGCCGTTGGAAAGCTTACGACGGGCTCTTCGCAATGATGCCAACTTCGATAACTTTTGATGACATCATTTTTTTCGCTTCCTGGACGCCCTTGGATCCCAGTTTGACCCAAGGTTTGACTGGCCATAACTTGCACAAATGGACTCCTTTTCACTCCGTCCAAGTTGCGTTGGAAGCAGGATGTCGAGCTCTTTCTGATGGTGCTGATTCTGGAGAGAAATGAGATGCTTCAATTTCACTAAAAATATCCACTGGATCAAAGCCTCTGGTACTCATGAACCCAGTCAGAAATGTGTCATGGCAGCACTCGTTGCGCCATTTCATCAGAGGGTCAAAGCTCAAAATGTAAGAAATCCTGAAGGTGTGAATGCACAAATGAATTGAAAGTGACCCTTCCTCACCTATTTATGCTTGCAAATTAGGGTTTTTTTTGCCCTAATTTAACCATCGAGCTAGGGTTTTTTTTCAATTTCACCAATCTTGCTAAACTAGAGCTTATTTTGCATCATTTTTTATGTTTTGGCATTTTTTTACATTTCAGAGTCTTTTCGGACCCCTTGGGCAACATTTTATCTTTTGTAAAAAAATCAACCCAAAATTCAAAATTTATGCTCGATTTCTTGAGGGGGCAGGGAACCAACTTATTCCTTCTGCTGGGGCAATAGTGGAGCATCCAAAAAATCAGAAATTTTAATATTTCTTGATTTAAGCAACAATTTTTAATTTGAAAAACTCCAGTCTTCGAACCAAAGTAGCAGGTACCTCGCTTCAAAGAAGGGCAAAATGTAGACACTTAAAAATGCCTCGAATGATATCATACACTCGAATCAGGTATACTAATATCATTTTGTCTTGAAAACCATCCTCTTTTCCCTTAATTGATTAAATTAGCCTAGCCTATTTAATTAATTGCCTCATTTTCATCTATTAATCTAATTACCCTAATCAGGTTAATTCATCCTTTTCCATACCAACATTTTGTCCTGTTAAATTAAATAAATCAAACTATTTAATTTAAATCCCTAAATCTTCTTATTTAATAAAATTACCCTAAGTTATTTAATTAAATGTCATCACCTTTTCCCCTTTTCATTAAATCTTTTTATTTAATGAATATCATCTAAATCTTCTAAAGCCCCTAATTGCATAATTATCAATTATTAATTAAATCTAATTTCCCCCACACTTGCAAGGGAATATTCCTCCTTTGCATATTTCCTCCAAAAGGGAATGGAATATTCCTTCCCCTTTTTGCACATTAAAACTTTGTTTTAATTTGCTAAATATCTATTTTCCTCACCCATGAGGATATTCTAATGAATGTTCTTTTTAACGAACTTACAAGACTTGATGTGCAAGTTAACTTACAAGACTTCTTGTGCAAATCTTGAAAGTGTGTTTGTTTGAAAGAATATTAGCCCTTGATTAAAATCTCATCTTTCATTCTCGTCCCTTAATGAGAATCCATGATCCATGTTTCATCCTTTCTCCATCTTTGACCGTTGATTAGCTTTTTCAATCTCAACCCTTCATTTCTTATTTGCTCTCCTATAAATAGGTCCCTATTTGGAGACAAATGGATCCATCTTTTAACCTCAGAGGTATGCTATTAAAATCACTCACACTCACACTCATATTTAGCACACATTTAACATAATTTTTTAGTTTATTTTAATTGCATTAATTACCTTTAAGCTTCCATTAATGACTTCCATGATCACATAATGCATCCATTTAGCTTGTTTATTAATTATGGTTTGAATCTTTTAGTTTAAATCCATTTAGAATTAGCTTAGCATTTGCACATCTTCATCATTTTAACATAAAATCATGTTAAATTAGCTTGCATCATATTCATTTAGATTAAAATAATGTTTTCATACACATATCACAATTGTTCCATCAATTTTCTTCAATAAAAATGACTAGAATGAACTAATTTATCTACGGGATTGGGAAAGGGTCTCCGTTCCACATCAACGCAACACCACTCCCTCAACAGGATAAGTTTCAATGGATTAGAGTAGACATTTTTAATGCTTTCGTAGTTTAGAATGCTTAGTTTTGATAACTGTTTAACTTAATTTGCATTTGATTGATCCTGTTGAGATTGACGTTAGTGACTTCATTATGTTTTGATTCTTCATGGATCAAGTGTAATCAGCCCATGCTAATCCATCAGTCAGTGTAAGAGTAACATTGAAAAACATAGAAGACAAGAACGAAATCTTAAGGAACAAAAGGTTTCTTAAAGGTGCACATTTCTACATAGATGAAGATCTAACCCTAGCACAATTAGAGGAAAGAAGAAAATAATGGGAGAAAAATGTAGTAGCAAGAAATGCAGGTAATGAAGCATGGTCGTATAGAGGGAAAGCCCAGATCATTAATAAATTAAGACATTGTAAATAGGAAGGTGACTCCCATAAGAACACCTCTCAATAGTAAGATGGAATTACAAAGGTTACCCTTGGAGGAGAGGTCTTGATTTAGGGCCCATAGTAGAGGGGAAGGACATAATTATCCTCATTGAAATGCATGAGCATGATGGCTATAAGATCTTGAGTTTTGAAGGTTACACATAGTTATCGGTTTGGAATGAATTAACTGAAAGTGGGAAGGGACATCCAGGGGAGTGGCAGTTTTGGTAAAAGAATTATGTGAAAGAATCATACAAGTGGAAACAAAATATGCAAATAACCAATACATATGGATGAAAATAAATATTAGAGAAGTTCATGTATGCACCTTTAAAAAGCACATATCAACATATAATAATTTATAGGAGAAATTATCCTAATAGGAAAATTTAACACAAGAACAACAAAAAGTCAAGCTCTATGCATCAGAAATGAAGAGGGAATAAGAGACAACCCTTTATGGTTATAGGAAGAAGAGAATCAAAAGTGGGAAAGAAATTTTCAAGACAAAAAGGAGGCATCACATAGTACAGAGCAATTTTTTTAGGGATATGTTGCTTGTATGATTTGATTATATGCAACAAAATAAAAGGTTGGTCGAGCTTGGGAAACATTACTTGTCACACTTATAATGGGCAAAGTGTGATGGATTATGTTATATGTTCAAAGAATATTATGACAAGGTTAACAAGAGTAGAGGTGAGGGATTGTCCCATAGAAATTAAATTAGATCACAATCCTATATATGTCAAAATCAGTATGTAGCAAGACACTCAATATTGGGATAGGCTACAACCAAATCAAAATAATGAGATTATTCATGGCACAATCCTCTTGACACAATAAAACTAAAATATTTTTCAAGCAATGCTTGAAAAACAAACACAAAAAATAGGAGATATTCAGATGACCACTATAAAAAAATGATAAGTATCGACAAATCAACTTCAATAATCCATAAGGCTCTCAGTTGGTGCAAAAGGTCTATACCTAAGAGAGGCAACAAAAATAGCTTTCCGGTGAATCCATGATATGATGAAAAATGCAAAGGCAACAAAAAAAACCACAATTGAGGGAAATAAAAAGGATTATGAATAACTAGTGAGATTGAAAAAGAGGACTACATACAAATAAGACAAAAAGAGCTTTTTTTTTTGGGGAGATGCAGCCCGAGAGGGTTCTGGAAAGAATTGCAACAAAAAAACACAATCAAAGTGAACAATATCACAAATTCACAATGGTTGGAATATGCAAAACTGTTGTATGAGAGAGTACATGATAAAGACGTCCCTCTTGTGATCAATTCGAGGGCTAAGCTCTTCTCCACAAAATACATCAAATAAGGAATTAAAAGGCTCACAGTGGGTAAAGCATGAGACATAAATGGCTTACAATCAAAATATATAAAATGGGGTGTGGAAGTCCTCACATCTCACATCAAAAGAATATTCAATGGTGTTATTCATAATGGTTTTATGATGAATTAGATGACTAGTGTCATCATCCCCTTTCACAAAAGCGGGGATATCAATAATCCCTCAAATTATCGAACTATAATGATTAACCCACTCTTTGAAAAACTCTTCGGGAGCATCATAGAACGTCGAATTAGTATTTGAGCTAAAAAAGAAGGAAATAGGGCAAAAGGGTAAGAAAGTTTTAGACGAAAACACTCTACCATTGATCATTGCATTACCCTTAGACACTTGATTGAAAAGTTTAGGATAAGCAAGGAGGAGAGGTCTTTTGTTGCTTCGTTGACTTCAAGAAAGCATTTAGTTCACTATCCCTAAAAGCAAACTATGGGTTAGAATGGAAGAGTTGGGAATTGTAAAAAAGTACTAGGCTGTTGTTCATAGGTTGTATGATCATGTCTGGGTCAAAATCAAAACTAAGCAAGGATTATCAAAATGTTTTGAAAGTGACATTGGGGTCAAATAGGGTTGCCCACTTTCTCCTACACTATTTGGGTTGTACATTGACAAACTAGAGGAGTGGATAGATAAATTTGGTGGTGGTGGAGTTCACTTGACCAATTATGTAATAAAGTTACTTCTACATGCTGATGATCTTATTCTAATGGCAAAAACAATGCATAACTTGAGAGATCACTTGAAAGCTCTCAAATTATTTTGCTAGGAGGTTGTGATGTAGGTGAGCACCAACAAAAATAAGGTTATGCTCTTTACCTTCAAGAGAAAGAAGGCATATATGGAATTTGTCTTCAAAGGCAACCCCTTACAAGTGTTTAATGATTATAAATAGCTTGGCCTTGATTTTCACAATAAGCTTAGCTGGGAGACATGTAGAGAAAAAAGGATACAAGGTGGATGGAAAGCCTTATAGTCATTGCAAAATAGATGTAGGAGAGTTGAGTTATGGGATTGGAAAAATAAGAAAACTCTTTTTGGGTTGTTAGTGATGTCGATAGTTCTATATGGGTGTGAAGTTTGGGTTTGCAATACTTTAGTAATGAAATAAAGACATATAAGAGATTATAAAAGCATCTAATCACAAGTAGCCTCAAAATAAAATCGTTAGTTCCCTACAAGATTGTCCTAGCTGAGGCTGGGGCCTTACTTGAGTCATTAGCTATGATCCGATTACTAAGTTATTTAAAGAGGTTAGAGAACATGAAGCTGTCCCATTGACCCAAAATGGCAACAAAAGAGAAATTAAATAGAAGGAAGAGCATCTAGATGAAACAAAATAACAGGTGGATGAATAAGTGGGGTATTGGCATAAAAGAATGGCCAAATAATGATAGGGAAATCAAAATGTATGTGTAAGAAAAAGTCAAAGATAACACGTGGACAAGAGAGCTTGGGAAGAAAAGAGAATATTATATCAAGTACTTCAATCCTTCATATGACCATACTCAAAAGAACTATATAGGAGTGGAAATAAAATGGAAAGCGGAAATGTTAATAGCCAGCTAAGAAAAGCTCGCACCAACTTAGATGAAATTGGAAGGTGAATGACGCTTCAAAAAGAGTGGGTAGATAAAATATGCAGTTTTTATACTTCAGAGCTAATGGAGACAAAATGGCACTACATTGTGGAATGTCCAACTTACATGGATATTCGAGCCAATTACATCGAGATTTTAAATGTGGACACCTTGATCAGCCTGTTCGAAGCAATGAAAATAACAAAAAGCGCTGATTACTTGGTTAAAATACATAATAGAAGATCTAAGATCCAAAAAGAAAGGGAGCTCAAATAATCGCTGTCTTGATGGTTTTGTTTGTTTTGCACTATTATAATATTCAGTTCTATTCGTGATCCGTGGATCCCATAAACTCTTTGACCTTTAGAATATTTTAAAAATATCCATTCATTCATTCATCCCTCAATTCATAATATTCATCTAATATACCATTAATATTAATTCATCTAATATACCATGTCTAGCCTTCTCAATCGCAGTACCTTTTTGTCTGATTTTCGTGTGACAACTAGCTGCATCACATTATTACAAACCAATATCGTAGAAAAATGCAGACAACACGGTGAAGAATTAAAAAACATAAAGCTCCATTTACCCTCACCAGAGTACCTAAAAAATAAGATCAATAAATCAGCAATAAAATCAAATTCCCCGATCCGCACAAGGAACTGCAAAATCACTGGACTTTCATTTACAATTGTAGAATCTAGATCGATGTGCATAAGTTTCCAGAAATTTATAGCTAAACATGCACTCATTTTGCTATATGCGTCGTTGATATGTCTCTACGAGATTAAATCTCTGTGATCTGCTCCCGCGTTTGCTAAATATGTCCGCAATTTGTACTCATTTAAATTTTTTTGTCATTGCTCCTGTTTTTAACTAAAATATGTTATATATTTGCGATTGCTTTTGCAAGTTTTGTCCCTAATTTGCATTGTTTTTGCTAATTTTGTCCGACTTGCCATTGTTTTTGCGAATTTTGTCTCTAGTTTACCAATTGTGTTTGATAATTTTGTTCCTAATTTGCCCTAGTCTTGTCTAATTTATACGCAATTTACCTCTCCTGCTTAAATGTGGCGGTAACCTATACCTCTTTCGTGAAATTTGTCCGTAATTTGCCCCACTATTTTTTTTTATATGTCGACAATTTACCATTGTTTTTGCTGAAATGTGTGTGTAATTTGCTATTGTATGAGTAAACTTTGTCCAAGATTTGACCGTTTATTGGCCCCGTCTTGTTGATTTAATTGGTACTTTTGCTTCTGTCTTGCTGAATTTGTTGGAAAGCCATGGCGTCGTCTAGAGTGCAAGCTCTAGAGGAAGAGAATGCCAAACTAGTAGCAGAAATGGCGTCAATGAAGAAGAAAATAATGGTGCACCTGAGGAAGCAGCAGGCGGAATTGCAGGCCAAGGTCCAGGAGGCGGAGGCCCGTGCCTCTGCTGCCGAAGCTGCTCTTGCTTCGCAAACTTCAGGCTCGGTGGATGACGAAATCAGCAAGCTGAAGACTGCATTGGAGATGGAGAAGCAGCGGAATGGCCAGCTGGAAGAAAAGGCTTTTGAAGAGAAGGAGAGATTGGAGTCTCAGATCTGTGAGTGTAAGTTTCAAAATTTAAAGTTATTACAGTTTTTTATGCAATTAGTTCATTTTAATTCTGCCTCATTATTCTCGCAGTTTGGCTGAAATGTTGTTTGCAATGTACCTGAAATCACTAAAACGAGTGGATATGCAAATTAAGATTTCAATTGCGATCCTTATAATATATTTAGGGTCTTGTTTCTCGCTATTTTTTTGGGATTACAAAGTTTAATTCTGCCTCAGGTTTGTTTGCAATTTGCTTGAAATTGCTTGATGAATTCCATCTCAGATTGTTTGCACTTTACCTGAAATTATTTGGTGTGCAAATTAGGCTTTGGATTGTGAAGTGTTTTGTTTACAGTTTGCCTGAAATTGCTATAACGTATAGGGGTGTGAGTTTAGATTTCAATATCGACTTGTTTTGTATGCAATTTTTCTGAAATTGCTTGATGAATTCTACCTCATGCAAGCATTTTGCTCGAAGTCACTAAAACGTGTAGATATTCAAGCTAAGATTCTGATTGCAATTTGCCTGAAATTGCTTAATTATATCTACCCAGATTGTTTGAGATATGCTTGAAATTTTAAAAATGTGGAGATGTGCAAGTTAAGATTTTGGCTGCAATTTGTCCTGTTTGCAATTCACCTGAAATTACTAAAATGTAGACATGCGAATTAAGATTATGACTGCAGTTTTTTTGTTGTTTGCAATTCGCATGAAGTTATGCAGCTAATTCCACCATAGATTGTTTGTAATTTACCTGAAATTACTAAAATGTGTCGATATGCAAGTTAAAATTTTGATACATCAGATTATTTGTAGTTTGTTTGAAATGACTTAAATTTAATTCTGTTTTCATTTGATTGCAAATTTCCTTAAGTTGCTTAATGAATTCTACTTCAGATTGTTTTCAAATTGTCTTAAGTTACTAAAACATGTAGGTATGTGTTGGTGCCAATTTTGTTTGAATTTGTATTTAGCACCAATATTAGCTATGCAATTAGATATGCCCAAGAATAGATAAAAGTGCAGATAGAATTTCTAGAAAGTTGTATTTTGAATAATTTGTAAATATGGATTGCATAGGATAAGATTTATAGAGATCTTTTAGGAGAAGAAATGGAATTCTTGGATTGTTTGCTTTCTAGATGAATTTCGGGTGGTAGTAGGCCAAGATACCAAGAACAAACAAAAATGAATTTTCTCAAAAAGGATGTAGGCCAAGAATACCAAAATACTCAAGAAATTAGATTGAACTAAGATTTTAAATGTGAGGAATTGGAGAAAAATAAAAGTGATAGTAATATTTACTAAATGAAGAAACAACAATAACAACAATAATAATGGCAATAAATAATAGTGCTAAAGATAATAATATTTATAATAATAAAAATGATATAAAATGTATGAGCAAATAGGAATACAAAAACTACAATAAAAACATATATCAAATAATATTAATATTAATTGTAATCCCCATAATAATAATGCCACTATTAATAATATTTAAAAGTAATAGTAATATTCCTACTAATAACCCAAGACCAATACTACTACGAAATATCAATAAAATGGAAAATAATAGTAGTGTTGAAAATAATAATAATATGAGCAATATGCAGAACAATGTGGGAAAAAAGACAAGTGAAGGAAATAAAAGAGATTGAATGTAATGGCTGGTGATGATAATAATGAAGGAAAGGGAGAGAAATTTTGATGTTAGATGATTTTAAGCGCTTTTGTTTTAACACTTCATGTTTTATTAGTAGTCTTTTTCTAACTTTTTATTTACCCAGCTGTGGCTGAATCTAACCTGTGGGACTCACCGGGTACCCAAGTCTCGAATTCCCAGGACACCTTTAGTGCACTTGCCTTGGGACTCATTGAGTCTTGGTGAGTTTAGGTGAGTCTTGTAACTATGATCCTGCCTATGCAAAGTGGCCTTTTCTCACAGGGCTTTAATGCGAATTTAAAGAAATATATAATTGTTAGAATCTACGAGCATTGACAAATGCCAAAAAGGGATACCTACACTGGTTTCTATAGCTATATGGCAAGGTCAAATTTTGTATAAGAATATTGTGTTAGGATCTTTTAGTTCTAGAGGTACTATAGAATTTAAATAGCTAAATGGTTTTCAGTCCAATTCTTGACAATTTCTTGCCAAAAAATAACTTTCAACCAAACGTTCAGTAGGACTGTAGGATGTTCCTGATCCTGATAATATTAGTTTTCTGTGCGAAGGTGCCCTCATTTGGAGGGATTTGTAGCAAGTTTGAGGAAATTTAAAGCAGTTGACTAGATTTTATTGAAATTCAATTGTGGCATTACTCCTAAGAAGCATTTTTGATATCTATGTGTATGCAATGCCTATTGCTGTGTATATCATGGGATGTATGGTAATTATGTAATTTGATTGTTCATAACTTCATGGGGTTTGCTCCACATTTGAAGTGGTTATCACATTGCGTGAAATTCTGCTTGTTCCTGTCTGTTGCTTGTTGTATGCCTATGGGTGTAACTTTACATTGCTTCTTCTATAGATCATTTATTTGACCTTACTGGACAAGATTTCATTGCTTTTTTTCTTTCTTGTTTTTTGTCTCTAACTTCTTGTGGTAGAAATAGAGTAAATTTCTAAGTTAACATATAACTAGGGAGGCGAGGAAAATTTTGTTTTATTAGCAATTTAAAAACTTTAGAATTTGTTATTCAAGGACTTGGTGCATCTAAGAATTATATGTATGACCATGTTGCAATTTTGCAGTAAAGAAGTTTTTGGATGATGAATCAGTGAAGAAGGTTGCTGCAAAGGAATTGGAAAACGAACTAAAGCATCGACATGAAATTGCGCAAAAGCGTATAGAAGAGTTGATGATGGTAACTCTTCTGTGAATAAGACTCTAAGAGAAATTTCTGGTGCATTTTGCATTTCTTTATCAATTTATTTCTGTATTGGGTTCATTTTAATTATAAATTGTTTGTGTCATTTATTTACCTTTACTTGTTTTTCATATAGGTGAACAATAAGTTAGAAACAGAGCTGGTTATGGCAGCAGGACAAGTTTCTGATGCATTTACAAGAATTTCTTCAACTCACGATGATATGGAAAGGATTTCCAAGGAATTCCATGAATCAAAACATGCACATGCAGAACTCACAAAGGAACATGACAGGTGGTTTTCTTTGCTTATGCCTGTGTTTTATTCATTTAAAATCTAAAATTGTTATTGCTCTTCTCCTTCTTTTCAGACACATACTGGAACAAGAGGCTTCTACTTATATTCACATGTTGTGCATTTCTGTTCTAGATGAAGAAGTATTCCTATTGAACCCTTAGTGTGAGGATTGGAGTATGGACATCAGGAAATATTTTTTGTGAGGGATTCTTAACAGTGTGATAAATATTAAGAGTCTTTTAAATTCAACTGCATTGCTAATTTGTTTTCATACATTTTGGGTCTCTCTACTGGACCAAGAATCAGGGAGTACCTTAAAGCCAATGCTTGAGCAAAAGAAATAGACAACATTTCTGATAAATGGTCTGGTGACGAAGTTTGAATGAGCTTCCTACCATTGGCAAATAGATTAAGATAGTCATCAAGAGGTGCCATTTGATGTTCATTGTTGGCATCTTTTTGAGGTTTGTGCTCCACTAAATATTAAATAATGGTTCCAAGTTCGTCATATGCTTTGTATACAATGCAATATTATGGTGGTCATCAAAATTCTCTCCATAGAGCATTTAAACGAATTGTACACTTTATTTTAAGTGAAACAAACAGAATATGACTGATCAAGGTTGTCATTTATATTCCTTTAGGAGAGTAAACTAGAGGAATGGAAACTATTAAATGAGTTTAGATTAGTTGGCTAATCTTTCCATTTCATAAAGTAAGAAATATTAGATATTATATTCTAATGCTTCACAAAAGCATAGGGTTTACCATTATTAATTAAGAAATTTCCCAAATATTGTAATTTAGCTAAAATTTATAAACAGTTTGACCAGTGTTTTTGTGAACCTCACCAATTGGTGGATCTGCATTTTTGAAAACTGGTAACAATTTAGTCATTTATTTTCTGGATAAGGAAAGTACTTTAAATTTGTATCATTAAATATAGAAAGTTACACAAAAAAATTATAAACTGTGGGATCTAGCTGAGTTTCAAACAATCATCAAAATCAAGTTGTTGCAGATCCAGTAAGAATATAATGTAACACCACTGTAACATAAACTTGGTTCATCAGGGTATTTCTGGGAGTACCTACTTTAAAATGTGTCCAAAAAATAATATAAATCATTTGGTGGGTGCCCTCATGAAGCACATCCCTGTAATAATAAGTCTCAAAAACTACAAGCCTTTAGGGGTCTTTGTCATAGCATCTTCTAAAATTCAAATATCTTAGGGATCAACTTGCCGTGGTCAACAAACCAGTAAACGATGAAGACATGGTGTCTTTTACCATTAACACCTGCCGCCCTCCTTTGAGACTTTTGTGGGGTCTCTAAACTTGTTGGCGGAAAGCCAGACTTTGACCTTTGATAAGGTGAGTTTATGCTTGTTGTAGAAGGAATGTCCAGAAGAGTAGATGAGTGAAGTTTCTTTTGGGAATTTAGGAAGTGCACTTGTTGTATGGTTTTAGGGTACACACCTTTAGTTCTCCTTCTCCCACTTCACAACTATGGATAAAGGTACAATGTTTGAATTGCCAGAAATCTGGCCATGTGAAGAGTGGTTACAAGAAAAAGATAGTATGATATATCCCTCAAGCATCAAAATGAAGCTAATGTGGTGAATATTGCTGAGTAAGACCATGAGGAGGAGTATGCATTGATGACTTTTTTGGTCTATGTTAAAAACAGTTGCTCGTTCTTTGATTTAGGTGCATCCAGACACTTAACATATCAAAAGGTCAAGTATTTTGGGTTTATTGCTGTTCATAGTCATAAGGATTTTGTTTTGATTGGTGACAACAAGTCCCATACAGTTGAAGAGATAGGCGATGTCAGAAATGCTCCTAATGATTGCATCAAACTTTTAGTATGGAATGTTATTAGCTAGATTACAAAAAATTCTAACATTTTTGTTCAATTTTGTGTGAAAGAGTGCCTTCTTTGTGATGTAAACCGGGATAAACTAATTGCTCGAGGCACTAGGCTCGGTGGTGTGTACAAAGGCTTGTAGAAACTTGCTGATCCTGTTTTACATGCTTCACTGTAGACACAGTCTAGGGATAACTTAAAGGAGGTCAAGACAAAAGCTTGTATTGTGGCACCATTGCTAGATGTACCTTCCAATTCATAGGGTGTTCCAATACATCAAACTTCGGGTGGTTATTCTTTGCCTGTGTGTCTACAACACAAAACTTATGGTGTCACCATTCTGGTTGAGATTCAGCTTGTACAGAGTTCATCTCCAGTTGAGAATTTGTCTCCATAGCATTCGCATGAAGGCCCTAGTGGTACTATGAAGGTGAGCTCGGTGACGATTTCACCAAATCAAATGCATCACCTCAAAAGACGGGCAAATCAATTGATATCTTAGTAGCAGAGTATGTTCATTATGTTCTTTATGCATATATTTATCACATGCTTGCTGTTATGAAGATTGCTCGTGTAGGCATTTCTTTCTGTTCCTATACATTTCAAGGGCCATATTGTAATTAATGACTACAGCTTCAGATCCTTCCGGTTTAGTCATTAAGGGGGTATTAGAATATTGGTTTGATATTATAATAAAGTGTACATGTACACTTGTTTGTAATAAGTAGTTGTAGTTTGTTGTAACTACTATCTATTTTTAGATTGTAATTACTATCTATTTTAAGATTTTAACTACTTTCTATTTTTAGCTTATGTTCAATAATATAATATTATAATGTGCTGCAATCAACTTGAGTAAGGGTGACATTTTCTCACAATCTTATTTTTTGTGTTTTACTTACAAATGTATAGTTATACAGTTATACTGGGGTATCAATTATTGTTTAACCAAATTAATTCCTTTCTAGTGAATGAACAAAAATGTAAATGCTCCAATTCCTATTACGTGAAGATGAATTGGCTACTTCCAAGAAAGAAATAATGGAAGAAATTATTTGTCTCTACAAATGTCTAATGGAAGTCAAGGGGAAACCAAAAAATACAAGTTACATTGGCTAAACAGGATACTGGTTATATATTACAACATGTAAAAGTTTTAGATCTCCAAGATTTGATCACACTCTAGCTTTGGCTCATTTGTTGGCTGTTTAGGAGTTGGTATGTGAACAAGGTCATCTGATTTAATCTTCCCATCAATTGCATGGCATCTTTCATGAATGAGTCTGATTCCTTGGAAGAAACTACTTTGTACCTTGGATCTCTATGAGACTAAAGCTGAAGGTTATTGTTAATGCATACTAGAGAATTTGTCTTTGTTGAACCAAGTGGGTTCGTCTTCCACGAGCGAATTAAATTTTAAATGCTCCAATTCCCATCATAAGAAGATGAATTGGTTACTTCCAAGAAAGAAACAAATTATATTAGTATCCATTGATGATCAATGCCAATCAATGAGAATCATAAGTACAAGTCACAAATCTAAACAAGATTAGGAAAAGAATTCCAAGAATGGCATATCAATGTTTTAGAAAAATCTAGGTTTCAGTAAAATTAAAATAGAGAGGAGGGTGAACCTAAACGGGAGAACCCTAAATTAAGGAATGCATTAGATCTGTGTAATATAATTGTGTGCAAGTGGACATAACTTAGGGTTTTGCTTCCTAAATAGGATCTCTTGAAGAGCCCACTAGTATATTAATTCCCTTTAAACATTCTTCTCATACCAAATTCATCTAGTGGACATGAATCTTGTGCAAACTAGTTCTTCAAGGTAAAGACATCCTATTTCATGCCACAAATTTCTTCACCTTATTAAAGAATTTCCTTATTATTCTATACCATGGGAAGTCTACCTCTTTTAATCACTTTAGTATCACGCATAGTAACGAAACTTGCCAGGACTCGCCTGGACTCCGCGAGTCCCGAGTCGAGTTGACCCAGCTGAGTTTGGGGGATTCAGACTCAGACTCAACTGAGTCTGGACAAGTCTTGGCCAGACTCGCCGAGTTTGGAGGACTCACTAGACTCGTCGAGTCCAGGCGAGTCTCGTCAGTAGGACTCGACCGACATGTTTGAAAAGTGCGAAAAAAAACATAAAATTTAAAGTTAAAAATTATTATTTTTTTAACTTATTGTGAATGCAAAATGATGTACACCATGAAGGTTTGTATGGTTTTGGAGGTCTTAATTTGGGCTTGGTGGCGTTGCCCCTTGACCCAGCTGGGGGTGTTGCCCCTCAACCCCACTGGGGGCACTACCCCTAGACCCGCAAAGTGCGATGCCCCTCAACCCCATTGGGGCAATTGCCTTCAAACTTGAGATTATGGCTGCTACTGTCATGCCTCCGCCCAAATAGTAAATCAGATTGTTGGATCGTGAGGAATCCAATCGCTCAAATAAAGGTCAACCCGCATCAAACATGAAGTTAATCAAATGAATATTAAAAGATAAACAATCATCATATAACGATCTAATTTGGACACAACGATTAAGCAAGGATAATATTAATGTAATTAATTATCCTAAGGAGGCTGCGATTAGTCAAGGCAAGAGACATGTCTTATATTTGTATTCCTGCCCTATATTCAGGTGTATTCCTGCCATTCATTGTCTTATATTTGTATGTATATTGCCATACATAATAGAGGAATATTTAATGTGGGATTTCTATGATAGAATACAAGATGTGTTTGATTGTTTGGAACCCTCTTTGTAGGAAGGGCCTAGGGTGTAAGCAAAAGGGGTTAACGAAGCTAGTAGGTAGCCAATTAGAGGGCCCTACACAAAGAGCCAAGTTACCCACTTATGGCCCTCACTCAACTCCTTAAGGTGGCTAGTGTATTTTGGGAGTCGAGGCCTTGATGGGGAAAGCAAGTACAAGTCGCCAAGGGGGAGGGTTGTGATATACACCCTCTTAGGCTTGGCATATGGCTTCGGGCGGACCCATCATGTCCCTTCTTCCAAATTTTTTTGTAGTGATTGATAATCTATGGATGCGATGCAATTGTCTAACTCTAACAAGCATAAATACATATTGCATATATTGTTCATATGGTGAATGCAGGGTTCCATTCCAAGATTACTTCATTTTAAGAGATATTTATTTAACAAGGTGAAACCTTAACCCTAATTTGTTGCAATTTGTGATCAATAGGCGAATTCTAGGGTGTTGTACCCAAACCAATTTGTTTTGCTTCATTAAGGCATTTTGATTAAAGAGTCTAAACTTTGTTAAAATGAGGTTTAAATACTAGTTTTGGGCGGGTCAAGTATGGACTTTGGTCAGTGTCATGTCAGTCGTCAGCAGCAATTTGTGAATACTTGAAGCACATAATCTGAACCTGAGATCGAGAGCAGAGTATGGGATGATGAAGGAGCATTTCACGACGAGATTATACTTCTACAAGGTCAATTCAGTGGCCAGAGGAGTGTTTTTCAAAGCAAAGACAGATGAATTTTCAAGCAGAAAACAAATCTACGCCCTTGTAGCCCAAGGGCGCCCTTCTTTTGGGAGGTTAAGATCTCATTGCATGTGCTTGCTAATGGATTCAGTCTCTTCAGAATTAGCCCAGCTTTCCGACGAGCTATCAAGCAAAGGTGTACATAGTGCAAAACTCCGGTTATCAAGGACATAAGCTGAGACTATGAGCAGGATGCATGTCACAAAAATTGTGATGTTCATGGTTTTTGCGCCTCTGTAGCTCAGGGGTGCCCTTGAATTTGGCCTCCCAGATGGATAAAATTGCAGATGAGGTCTTCCTGAGGTCTTTTCTAATCTAGTCTGGCTTTGCGATGCATCAGTTCGCAAGATGATCCGACATTTCAAGTGACCATGACAAAGGTTCTACCAAGCACGTAAATCAGAGGATGGAGAAACATGGCAATACACAACTACACATCTGTAGGTTATGAAGAGCACAAAGATTTACTGAGAGGGGGGGGGGGTGAATCAGTAAATCAATCACAAACTTTTATTTCTTAATCTTTTCAAACTTTTTACAATCAATTTTTGATATGAACCAATTTCCCCAAATTGATACAACTTTATTTAACTACTATTTTTAAAGTAGGCACCAACCTACAGATTTACACCAAGATGATTTAGTAGAATGTAGCCTACAAGGAACACCTAGACCTTTACAAATTTAGTAGACATCTGCCTACAAGGAGCACCAACTCCTAATGCAAGGCACCAATCCTTGACTTGATGGAAGTGAGATTGCCTTCAATCTGATCTGCACAAACCCAACTCTCCAATCTGCTCTATGTGATAAATAATATCACCTTCAGCCCACACAAGGAGATGGAAATCTGATTGAACTGCTCTCTTACTCACACAACCACACTTGCAAACTTGATTTAGAAGTTGAATATATAACTTGTTCAAAGATTGCCACACTTTGATGAAGCAACATAACTCTGCCTTTTCAAAACTCACTCATATCTCTTCATCTTATGTTATACCTTAATTTTTCTTAACACACCTTTCATAATCGGACTTGTAACAGTCACACCTATTTAGAAACTGTTTTGCAGCAAACATGACTTTTCAAATGCTAAGGAGTGCGACCTTTTAGAACAGACCGATCTCCTTACACACATAGTGAATCGCTTCAGGTATAGGCTTTTTGTTTGTTTCACACATCTTTTCAGAAAAAGATGTCATGTCCTTTATTCGCATCCTTTGACAGAGAGACGTCTTCATAATTAATCGATGCCCCTTGGTGAATCATTTGTTAGAGGTTTACAAATTAACATCACTCCTTAATTGAGATTGCCGACTAATGCTTTGTTTTATTAATCAATTTAGATTATCAAATCTGTTGCTTTATAATATTAAGCGCCATCTGTAGCAATGAAGAGTCTTCAAATGATGATAGCGATATAATCTTTACTGGTATAGAAGTCTACACAGGTGCGTATTTTAGATGCAGGCGACGTGATCTATAGTGGCCCGAAGCTTCAAACATTCTGTCATGCCCAAGATATATGATGGTTCGATACATATATAGGCGATGAGGAAGTCTTTCGAACACGAGTTATATTATTTGAAAGCAAACAATTTACTTCAAGTGGCCATGATGGAAACATCCAATACCAAACAAAATGGCGGCTTCAAATATTATAATCTCTCCTTAATATCGATCGGTGGTAATGTTACACCCCGGAATTTGTATAGTTACTATTCTAGTAATGCTTAGAGCATTCTGATTGTAAGGAAGGTTTTGAATGAATAAAACGTGATTGAACCTTGATATCAATATGAGAATCTGTTTACATGTTATGTTTGGCTCATTCTGTATTCTTGATTGATGTTACTCTTGGATAAGCAATGCATAGAGGAAAGTAATTAGTCTTGTTTTATATATTTGATTTATATATACTGCAAATATTGTGAGCAATTGACTGCCGTGGTTTTGTGCCATGGATGCAGGAACAGGAACTATTCCTCCAGGTGGAGGGGAAACATCACTCGGGAGAGGGGCTTGGTCGAGTAACCGGTAAAGTTGATCAAGCTGAGCATACACACACTTCACTGAGAGTTTTGGGAACTGAGTCAGATTAAGTTGTCATGATAAGTCATCCTTAGGCTTAGGAGTTTTTGATTACTTCTTTATGCTTTATGAGTGGTGCTCCTTGATTGACTGACTTATTGTTCTGTGAACCTTGAATGTGAACTGATAAGTAACTGATGCCTGGAATTTACAGTTAAATGTATATATACGTGTTTGTGCAATTACGTCTATTAGAGGTGCTCTGACTGGCCTATAATAACGTAATTGGAGATTTGAAAATAAACATGTATAGATATATTTAAGTGTAAACTGAGTAAGTTATTAATATATTTAATAATATATTTAATATCAATATTATTATAGTTTTACCGATAATATATTAATATATCTAATATAATATTCGAATATTATATAGATATATTTATATATTTAAATAAAGGTAAATTAAAAACTATATTAATATTATATTGAATATAATACAAAATATATTAATAACATTTTAAAATATATATTAAAATGACTTTGCTTTTGAAAGATTTGAAATAGACTTATATAGTCTTTGGTAATTATTTTGCATTACCATACAAAGGAATTTCGAAATATTCAAACCTTTGGAAAATACGTTGAAAGTATTATTGGGGAAAGGAATTTCGAAATTCACTAGACTATTGGAAATTATACATGAAAAATATTAAGGAAATGTGAATGTTTAAACTATAGACTTTTTAAAGATTTAAAGTTAATGTTTGAATAAACTGAAAAATTGCGGATTTCTTCACGGGAAGAAATCGCGCGACTGTTTGAACCAGAAAACAATGGAAAACAATGGAGATTGAACCCCGCCCAGCTCGCGTATCTTAGACTTGGTCGCGGATGCTTGAACGCCACCGATCTGGGACGTGTGGGTGGAAGGAGGCCTGAACTGTCTGTGCGTAACCCTTGACGTTTTCAACAGTAAAATTCAAACGCCATTTGATCTTTCAGTTCGCCATTTTTGAGGGCTTTTCCCAGTGACTAAACTTGTACGTGGATGCTTCATGAATTCGTCATGTGATAGTTGAAACATTCTTTGAAAATATGTTGAATCATCAACTCTTTTGCTGTGTGTCTGGTTATTCGATTGCCACAACAGATTTTGACATTTTCAAAGGAAGAGGTGTCGAATTCTCATGCCTACAAAGTAGTAAGCATGAGAATTCGAAACCTATAAATAGGTTCACTCTCATTGTTGAAAACACTCATTCACTCACTCTCCTTTGCATTGGGATCACGAATTTCAGTGCTGTGGTATTTCTGTGTGTTAAAATTCCCTCTTGTTGAGAGCTTTATCCACCATCACTGCTGTTGCATTTTCAGTAGGCTGTAAACCATCATTACTATTTTGTGAGATAGATTGTGAGAGCCATTTACCATTTTGTGAAAGCCATTTGCAATTTGAGACTGTATTGCAGAGAGCAACTTTTCCTCATACCAAATTGCATTTACCTGAAAGTAGTATTTGTTCAAGCTGAGAGAAGGCTGCGAAGGACGGTGGAGCAAGAACTGAAGCTACCGATCGAGCTCATACGCAAAAGGAAATCAGGCATGAGGAATATCTTTGTAGAAATTCTGTCATTGACTTTTAAAATGAGTTATTAGTTTGCTTGATTATGCCTTGCATTATGCTGTAGTATGAAAGGAAAATCATTAGGAAGCCTCTATGTTTCTAAGAGCTTGTTGAATTGGGAATAGCTTAAATTTCATTAGAAAAGGCTTGTGGAATTGGAAATAGCTTAAGAGCTTGTTGAATTGGGAATAGCTTAAATTTCATTAGAAAAGGCTTATTGAATTAAGAAATAGCTTAAGAGCTTGATGAATTGGAAATAGCTTAAAAGCTTGTTGAAATGAATTAGTTTGAATTCATAGGAGAATTTGAAAAGGAATAACATAAAAAGGGAAATGTTTGATTACTTCTTAGTAAAAGTACCTTATGTTTTGTATTACTTGAATACTGCTTGAACTCCTTAAATAAAGGAAAGGGACTAGTTATTTAAATACTAGGACGAGGGTGGATTCAGTACCAAGGTAGTCTAAAAGCTTTAGAGTTAAATAGGTTAACTAGAGAAAGCTATGTACTCCATGGATAAAGATTTCCATGTTAGGAAGTACCAGAGGGATCCCTTGTTGACTGTACTCCATTCCCTGTTTAAGTAATTGAGGTAGGATAGTTTGGGATGATTGACTATCCAGTGAAGGACTAAAACCTACGCGTAGTGTAAGATAGTCTTAAGTCAAATCGGCCCTGAGTAGTGTATATGATAGATGACCTTCATTCGAAGTACTGAATGAGAATACTTTGGCCAAAGTAGTGGAAGGTATGACATCCACTTAGATGTGAGATAGTTGAGACTACACTGTCAGTTCATTGTGATCCATCATGCTAGTTCGGGATTGTGAAATAGCAAGTTCTAGATGTATAGGACACAACACTATTCTCAGTTGGGTTGTCGCAGCCGGTTACTTTACCAATCTCTTCGATCGAAGGGAGGGCCATTTATCGAATGATAGATGTGCGGGGGACCGCATTAACAGTCCGTGGTTGGCGGAAAAGCGCCTGAGTTATGTTTCTCCTCCACCGCAGGCGACAGATACACCAAGATTTGAAAGGAAGGGAACCTGGACCATCTTACTACTATTTGTGCAAAAGCTTACGAGCTATGTATGTAATTTATTTTACTTTGTACTCTGATTTATATTTACAATGAAAATGGAATTCATGTGGAAATATATATTGTAACTTGCATGTATTTATCAATAAAGAAAGGAAGAATTTTATTGCAATGTCTTTGTTACTTGTTACTTTTATATGTTTGGAAAGAAATGTTAGAAAAATTTTGTTTACCCGGTTTTGGGGTCGTTACAGGTAATAATATTGTGGCGGCTACCTTGTAATATCGTTCCTCCTCAAGTGACTTCGATTACCCCCTTTCAACACAGGTCGTGTCACTCTTTCTTTTTAATAGTATCTAATATTGTATTTTTCATTCAAATGCAATCCACATGAATTGCGTCGATACTATAGGTATTCTGGCTATGACAGCTCCCGTGATTTCATGTATTATGGATAGAGGCAAGATACTAAATAACATCTTTTTAAGGAGCAACCACGATTTCCAAAATAACCATATATGTATGTTCGCCGAGCTCAGACTAATAGTATTGCTATTGTCTTCTTATCGCTAACTGGGCATAATAATAGTTCTTTTAAATCTTCGACATTCGCATTTTCTTAAGTCTATGTAGCTTTGAATGTTTTACAGCCTTTCTTTTTCTCAATTTGTTCTTTGTATTTACCAATATCTTTGATATCAATGAATTCATCCTTTTTCTTTGACATTGATGACAATATTTCCAACAGGTTAGGGGTGCCTAGCCTTTAGGCCTGCCAAATGAGGTTATTTGCATTTGTAGTCTTCACGAGACTTGTGCGCAATTACTCCAGCTATCCAACGAGTTTAGCCGTCAGCCTTCGGAATTTGGCAAACGCTCGTATGTGCGAGGTCAGTGTGAGAATGCTGAAAAGTGAAAGCAACCAGAAAATGGCTATGGGAAGTACACATCTCCTTGAAAAAGGTGCCCTTCTCTTTGAGGTCTTAGAAGCAGTTTTCTTGCTTCGTCACCTCCAGAGACATCTCTTGCAAGATGATCCAGTTACGCAGAGAGACAGATGGTGCGCAAATCGGAGCACTCCAGCTCCCGGTGTCAGGGGTCAATGTATGGTGTTCAGATGAAAGTCACACTTTTATCAAAAGGTTATTTGCGCCTTCACAGGCCAAGGGCGCCCATCTTTTTGGAGTTCCTAATATAGCTTTCAAGTACCTTACATACAGTCGTTGGATGCAGCGTGCTTTGAATCACGTAATGAACCTATCATCCAGTCAATAGGGTTCATCGTTCATCATTAGCGACAGTTTGAAGCGTCAGATGGAAAAACGGAGAAATGGCTAAGTCTGGAATCATTGCATCAATTTAATCAAAGGCGCCTAATTTTTTGAGGGGTCAAATGTTGATTTTGCAGTTGCAGCTCCCAACAGACATTTCATCCTCGCTATGCAGGCTTCACAGTGGATATCTCAAATTAGTCGTAGGTTCACTTAGTCACTCGGAAATCAGAGTTGAACATGGCCAGGTGTAACCTTGCAGTCAGCTATAAAATAGGAGATAGTCAAAAATCCAATAACTCTTGCAAATGGACGCCTAGAAGGTCAAATTTGGACTTTCTGGAAACAACGAAGTTTGTCAAGCACATCTAGATACTATTTTTGGCCAAATAATTAAAATAATATTTTAATATTTAATTTTTGCATGCAAAACATTAAAAGGCGATTTTCTTCAAAGAATTAAATATTGGCGCCTCTTTTATTGTATATTCATAAATTTGCATGTTACAAATTAAATATTATTTTTATTCACGAGACTCAAAGTCAGTGGTAGTTCAGCTGGTGGAGGGCCAATCGAATTCTTTCCTTCAGAGTTAGGGTTTTCAGAGCTTGTAGTCTTGCTTTTATGGGACGAATTTGTCTATTTATTGGAAATATGGCACCATTTCTCATTCATCCAGCTTAGAGAATTCAAATTTCTTAAAGAGTTTGGTGAATTTTCATTAGACAATCAGGTTTGAAGGCAGCTGAAACATTCTTTTGCAGGTACAGGTCCAGATTCAACAACAGATTCAAGGCAGAGTGGCAATTTTTGAAAGAAGAAGACAAAAATAATAATTAAAAATAAAAAACATCTTTCTTCTCTTCTAGAATTCTTCCATTTTCTGTCTAAGATTCTCTCACATATTCGAAGAATTGACAAATTTTGGCAAAACAAAACAGCTGGATTGATTCAGAACGATTTCCTCAGACAAACCCATGTGCTAGAATTTTCAGGAAAATTTGTTCCAGAGCATCAATTCTTGAGGCTCTAATTTTCTTAACTAAAATTCCTTTGCATGGCTGAGTAGAAGTCAAATTTTTACATTTCTGACATTCTGGGTTGTCTTAGAATCATTTTCTGAGCAAAAGCCATATCTCAGAATTTTCTATGAAAATTTATCTCTGACAAGCTATTTTTAGCCTCAACAGGCTATTTTTAGCTTTCCAGAAAAGTTGTCAGAATATAGCCGTGTTCACAGTCAATAGGCGAGTTTTTCAGAATGCAGTTTACTCAGCTCGAATTCAAGACCAAGTGGGTCTTGACACATGACTTCATTGGGACAATTGATACGAATCTACATAAGGTGCTTCGAGAAGCAGTTTTGGATCCACTCAAGATCAGAGATTCGATAATCCAGAACATATAGCAATCCGGGTTACTTGAGGCCGCTTCCATACCTTTCTCAGTTCATTGCGTAGAGTTTGTAATGTCTTGTATTAAGCATTACAATTCTGCTGCACGGGAGATACAGTTAGTAGATGGGCGTGTTATTTGCAGTCTCAAACCCTTGGATATCGAGAGAAGTCTGGGTGTTCCTCAGCATCCAGACGGTCTGGTCATTTCTATGAGTCAGAGTGAGCAAGCATTCGATGCTAAATTGGATAAATGTTAGAGTAAGATGACAGAGAGGTGGCTGAAACAGAAAAAGACCAAGTTGCCAAACAATGTAGGTTGTGGTGAATACAAAGATGAGTATGCATTTTTGATTACACTGCTTAATCGTGTCTCAGGTCGTGCAGAGGCCAATAAATTTCACCCATGGATGTATTATATCATTGGTCGAATCATCTCTGGGCAAGAACATTATGACTGGGCATCCTCCATCAGCGATGCTATTCACGAGCAAATCACCGGTTTTCTAGTTGCGCACCAGTTTCATATGTGTTCCTACCTCGTGTACTTGATCGCCTATTAGGGTTAGTTTAGAGGGTTGAACACGGTGGGCATACTCAGTGCACAAAAAGTCTATCGTTACTATGATCAGTTTGAGTTCACGAAGGCTGAAAGACATTTCAAACGTGTGCAGGAGGCTTTCTTGACTTATATAGTGAGAAACTTGGACCGGGAGTTGCACGTTCGCATTTCAGCAGTTGCTAGAGCGGCAATGGAAGATTGGGCAAATTGGTATATTCAGTTCCCTACATACACCTACATTCGTGTTTATGGATACACAGGAAATCCAGCTACGCTACCACGCTATCCTTCGGATAAGACAGTATTCATGGAGTTCCCGAGGCAATTGTATGAGGTTCACAAACGTTTGCGCCACAAGTGTAAACAGGCTGCCAACTTTCCTAAGCAGTTCGGGATATATTGGTGTAAGACGATAGTTGATGCTAAAGCTGTAGGGCAGGAGTTAGAGAATTGCAAACTCAAGTACCTAGTTGACACACGCACATATGATCCTTGGGGTCATTACGCAACATGCCTTGGTAGTCGCTCTTATCACAAACCTACAATGGAGGATTACTGGGTGAATTGCGAGGATGACTTCAAGGTACGCAGGTGCACCTATAGAAGGTTCTCTCTTTCGCAGATATCTGTCTTCTTGGCATAAGAGGTGGAAGGTTTGTCAGAGGATGAGGGAGATGCACTTCCTTAGTTTTACAGAGAAAAAGTTGATGGACAACCACTGTCGACAGTTGATTGGTACGCCAAAGAGTTCTCATCAGTGAAGGAGAGGTCGAGCAGAGTCATCCAAAATAGTATGCTTTATCTAGAAAGCAGAAGGACCAGGAGGGTAACTATGCCTAGAGCAGAGCTGCCACCAGTGGGAGTTGTACTACCTTCCTCGTCAAAACCCAAGCAGAAGAAGAGGAGTAATCCTCCTAGGAAGAATCCAGTACCTAATAACTCAAAGGGAAAGACATCCGTTGCTGTTTCGCATGTAGAGCCTGTCAAAGAAGTTGTTTAGAGTTTACCACAGCCTGAGGTTCAGCCACATATGCCGTCACCGACACCAGAGGAGCCTCCAGTTCCAATTCACATCAATTTGGACTTGGACTCTTCACCTCACAGTAACACCTCTACACATTCACTTTCGTCAAATCCTCCCATGACTAGTACAGATCATTCCGGTGGGATTAGTCGGGATTCATCTTGGCTTGAGAGTCAGTTGGGAAGAAAGAGGAGACGACCATCTTATGTGCTTGATCATTCAAATTTCGATCATGCTTATCAAGATGCGCTTGACAAGAGGATCAAGAAACAGGTTCACATTGAGAGGAATGCAGGTAAGGAGATTGTCGTTGAGACTGCTGCACCTCCAGAGGATAAGAGTTTGAACGAGATGGAAGCTCAGGACTTCGAAATGATCACAGTCAACTTCGGTAGAAGTACTCGCCAGACGGAGATTGATCTCCTACAGGTTGCTACAGATAGCGCAAGGGATAGAATGGTGAAGGATGGAGAAGATAAGTCAGCTCTCAAGGCTGAAATACAATAGCTTCGCCAATATATTTCTAGCCTTGTACACAGAACAGGGAATGCTGTCACCGCACTTCCGCCAATGTTAGAACCGCCAGTAGAACAGGGTCAGCTCGATCACTTGGTTGCATATGGCAAGCGGTTAGATGAGTGGGAGGAGGAGTTTGTTACTAGAGGCCGCCTTGTACTTTCAGAGTTATACCAGTTGCGGTACAGTGCACGTGAGCTTTGTCTACAACTTCAAGATGAGGAGCGTGACTTGGCTATTAGTAGACCCAGGGATGAGATCCTGATTACCAACCTGGGATTGTCATTTGAATTACTCACAGATGTAGAAGATAAAGAGGATGTCTACACTTGGAGAACACAACTGATCTTCAAGGCTAAGATAGAAGAAACGATAGCATTAGAGTTGGCTGAGAGCAAAGAGCATGTCACTAGTGCACTCCGTTATGTAAGAAACTTTGTGTCTCAACTACCATGCCAGTATCAGCGTGTGGGTGGTGATTATGTCGAGCTTGCTGACGTTCAGTCAGAGCTCCGAGCACTCATTCACGGTATTTTTAGTGGTGAGACCATTGGTTGTAAGATGAATCAACTTACAGTCATGTCAGCATTGTTTGATGAGGCAACCAAGAGTAAAGGCGAGTTTTAGTGTCAGATCACAGGTGGAGAAGACATGCTACATAGGCATGGGATACTTCGTCGGAGCTTCAGTTCCCCAGAAGGTGACGCAATCAATGACTTCGTGGATGGGTTGATTGCTCGAGATTAGGGCCAATAGACTTCAGTTCCAGCCTTTCGGGATAGACTTCATGCACGACAGTTAACTTGACGCTTCTTTCCAAGTTAACTTGCTGTTTCACATCTCACACATGTCTATCTTGGAAGTATCTACATTCACTTGGAGTTTCATCTAGGTTTTTACGTTAACTGATGGTAGTATTCAAATTAACTTGCTTTCAATAAGGACATGCATGCTTGCACATTGTCCACTTAGATTAGATGTTTCGGTTAACTGATGGTAGCTTGCCAGTTAACTGTATAGTTTCCATTATTAAGGTTTAGCAATAAGATCTTGCATGCACTGCAGGACTGTAGTTGATTCAAGGTGATTTTAGGGTTGCCTACACCTTTGATGTCTATAAATAAGAGCTTTCAGCTCATTTGTAAAGAACTTTTGCACGAGAGAGTAATATATGCTGTGCCCACCTTGCTCGTAATACTGGCTTTTTGTATCTGTTCATGAGTATTTGTTTTGATAATGAATTGTTATGCCACTTGGGTTTCATGCAATTATTATGGTGAATGCTCAACTTAGTTAAATATAGTGGCTAGTTTGATCGTAGATTGTACGCATGTCTCGCCTATGCAATTTACTATCCTAGTTGGCTATCCTTTATGTTTTGTTATCAATAAGCCTATTCAAATTGAGCAAATTGATGTGCCACCTTGCCTTGATGTTGAGAGTTTGTACCTAAAGCTTATTGTGTGATGTGTGTGATAATAAGCCTATTCAGCCAAGCAAATTGTTGTGCCACCTTGCCTTCACGTTGCGAATCTGTACCCGGTTTATCATGTAAAACCATTCTTGCTCCTTTTCCTCATGCTCTGTTTACTTGAGGAAATTGGATAGATTAAAGTATTTAGTTTTAGTTGTAGTTAAGACTTGCAAAACCAGAGAAAACCCTTAGCTGCAACGTCCTTGGTTTCCTTAACCTTGTGCCTCTCACAGCTGAGTCGAAAAAGATAGGTTTAGATTACTTTACTTTTAGAACGCATACCAGCAAAAGAGGGAGCTTCCCCTCCTAATTTGAATAGCACTCATCACGTAGTGTGCATAGCTGTCCGTTTTAACTTACACACCAGAGGTGTTAGTTATTATGCCAACATAGGGCAAAGCAGGATAGGGGACATTATAGCTGCATCATCTAGGACCTATCTTAGATGCAATCGTAGGAAGGATGCAGGCTCCTCTGAGCCATAGACTTCTAGTTATTGTTTTGATATTTCATATTTGCTTGGAACATTTGATGTCATGGATTTCATATTCCCCGAGTTTTGTATACATTTGAGTCTTTGACTATATATCTAAGCGTGCTATTTCCTTCAGCAGCTCAGCTACAATTTGCGTTTATGCTTATGTGAGCGATGTATACTTGTGTATGTAATCAAATTAGCTTCTATTTGATGATGTTATTGTGTCTTTAAGGTTTATTTAATAAAGGGTGCATGAAACACGTTTTAAATCCTTAAAAGTCTCTAAATTTCTAGGGTTTTTCATTTTGCTGAGTCTTCGCTGAGTCCCGAGTCGAGTCACCTTGGCCGAGTCTGCGCTGAGTCCGAGTCTCATAACTATGGTATCACATACCTTACTAAATGTTGGTTCTGGTGAATTTATTGAATGCCAAGGTATAATTGAGAAATTATGGACAATGGTAACAAGGTTTTCTTGTAAAGGTGTAGTATCATGTCCGTATGATTGCTAGTAACCACTTGTTTCCTTGTTGGTTTTGTCTACATGACTTCTTTTTTTGCATTTTAATTGAGTCACAGGATTTTAGGTTCATTTTTTATGATCATTCTGTAAAATGCCTTCCCGGATATAACCCAAATTTTCCCCAATTTCCAATAAGCATTCAAATGATATGAGCTTCAATTAATTCAATGTTCCCAAGTGATCAAAACAGGATAATAAATTGTTTGTAAATCTGATACATAAATCTCAAGGCACACTTCTTGCAGTATAAGATATAACAATACATGCTTAGGATTTTATTTTCAGTTTACATATTCACCATACTGAGCAACAGACCAAACTAGATATAACTACATACTGACTCAGAAATACTAAGAGTTTGAGAGAAATCCCTTAACACATAACACCAACATTAATGAAGAGTTTATTCTATTTCAAGGACTCAAAGGTCATACTGGTTATGAAACAGAAATATTATGACGACTGTAGCAGCATTGTCAGCATGATATTCTGAAGATTACAACACAGAAAATACAGACCCAGCAGCTTTAAATTAACCGACCCAGTCAGGACTTTTCACAACAGATTTTGTAGTGACCAGCACATGTATTTTAATGGCAAAACTCAGAATGTAAATAATGCTGAGATTTTAGAACAGCAATGGAAAGTCTCAACTAATTTCATTACCCAGCAGTTACAGAAGGAACAAACATTAATTTTCTGAGTTTTATTTCAACTGTAACTCTTATACAGTTCCCTGAACATGGCATCCATACAAGCTCTCTCTTAACAAGTATTTTATTACCATGCAAGCTACAAAACCCAACATAAAAGAATGCTCAGATCTGGAAGGAAGTTGACCTCAGCCTGGAAATGCAGAAAACGTCCTCAGGAAAGCTCAGCATACAAGGGCGGCTGATATAAATCTGTTTTGGCATCCATTTCTTCTATGCAGGGGTGCGTCATGCCTGGAATAGTTCATTTGCCATTTCTCAGCTCCTAAATAATTACCACGACCCAGTATTAGACTGAACCCAAAGTCGTTTTTGCCCAGCAAACACGTCTTTTCACATATTATCCATTATCCTCCAAACCACAACTTGGCATGAGTAGATATGCTTGAGAGATGATGCGCCTGGGATTTCTTCACAAGAACACGCCTTCAAAAAGCCTCAAATACTTCCCAAAATCGTCTCCAATGCAGCACCAAAAGTTCAGTAAATGGGAGATGTGAAAATCAGAACATAGCTTGATTTCTTCTTTCCAAACCTTTGACTATGCCCAGCTAGGAGTGATGGTTCCACACTCGAAACTAGGGCTGTAAGGGTTTTCACATCCCAACCAGAGAAGCTTGACTAATACTTTCATGAGAAATATTCATTCCAAAAAGTGTCGACAATGAGCTCCTTTTTTCATTATAGTCTCCCATTCAAAATCATAAAGTGACTTTGTATAGTTCACCCTTTATAATATTTCTCTTAGTCACTTTATAAACATTATTTATTAATTACTTAATATCACCTTTTTTCAAATTTAATTTAAGACTTAGGCAACATGAAATAATTAAGAAAATGATTCCCAAAATTCGACATTAGCCTTCAGGAATTAGAAAGGCTAAGCGACTTCCTTGAGTGGCTACTGAGAAGGGGACATTACACATTCAAATGAGGGGTAGGGCCCTCTCCCTTTTAATATCTATCAAAAAAATAAATTTTACATGAAAGTTCAGCCCTTATGAATAGGGGAGCTCTCTATTTATGGAAATTAGATCACAAAATTGGCCAAAGTTATAGGCCCTTGCTGAAATTACGGTCATTCTGCTATTTAATCAGTATTTGGTATTTATAATGTGCTATTGCAATACACCATGTTATGCTATGTCCCCTCCTTCGTCCTCTAGTTTGATGAAAATTTGGCCGTAGAAATCATCTGAGCCTTTTACTAGTCCGATGCAATGAAGAAGATATTTAATTGCCTTCTCAGCCCTAGCCATGTTGAAATAATTCCCTACCTTGTGTGCACAAGTTTCATTGATTGCCATTAGAGGCAATAGTGGCATGGTGTGATGGTTGAGTTATTGTGTTGTTATTCTTGCCATCAAGGTTCAAACCCCATTGGGGTGTAATTGTTGAGAATTTATATTGGGGATGAGGTCCCCTATTTGTGACCTCATTGGTTCATAGCTCCGGGTCAAAAACGTTTACCCCTCTTAAACAAAAATGTTTCATTGATTGCCAATGATATTTGTTGTGTGTGTGTTTACATGTATTTGATTCATATGTATAATATCCCTCACACTGTCTAGTCCTGGCTGTTTCTCTCAATGATTCCCAATAATTAATTCTCCATTCCTATCTTTATTGGTTGGATAAGTAATCAATGACCTTATTTCCTTCTCAATAGCAATGGTCTATCCTTATTTTTTTTAATAAAATCTGGAATTATCCAAGCTTTAGATATGATGTTTTTGATCTTCCAATTTGTTGATTTCCTTTTCCAAATGCCAAGGATAGTTGCCATTGAATCCCCTTTTTGTCTTTTGAGTCTATTTTGCATTCTCGAGTAAGTTGGAGCCCAAGCGGAATAGCAGTGGCTTTGGATTCATTGTCTATCCTTGGAAGAAGTTTCTCGGAAGCTAACCTTATGAATTTGCCTTTGCTATCCCTGATTAAGCATTTGGTTTTGGAAGGGATTGGGCTCTCTCTAGAGGCCCCATCAAAATTAAGCCTGTAATTTCCTATTTGTGGAGGCTGCCATCTAACGAAATTCCTTTGAACAAGAGGCTGGCTTAAACTAGGCCTATCAATGGGGGATGTTAAGTTCATTTTAAGTAGGTTAAATTTTTATATAGTTTATTGATCCAGGTATCAGTTTGGGGGTTCAGTTCATGGATTAGATCAATTTTTTGTTACAAAATCGATGTTGATGTTATATTAAACAGAGGAACAAAAGTTCCTTAAATAGAACAAGAGACGATGTTTCTAAAAGAAACGATCGTAGACAACAGACTAAAATAGAAACTATCTAACCTAACTACAGACGACTAAGATGACCATTATATTATTTAATATATTTAATACCCTCCCTTAATGGTCATTGTTCTAACTACCCATAGAAACAAAGAACGTTCTGCCACAAAAGACAAGAGTCTGCCGTTGACTCTGCCACTTGAGATGAGTCTGCCACCAACCCTCCCAGAAATTGCAGAACTTCCGAAAATAACCAAAACGGATCACAAAGCATCCAACCTGATGTTGGGTAACAAAGTTGTCCCTCCCTATAGCCAGAGACATCGAAAAACAGCTGCCACGATTTTGAGGAAAAATCGGCAAACCCTTCAAACTTTTGCAGATGAGCACGACGCCCCAGAACAGGCTGCAAGAAACCACGATTTTTGAGGACAAAATCGCAAAACCCTCAAACTAAAGTTCACAAAGCATCGTTTTTTCGGAAAAAAACAGTAAAAACCCTCAAATGAATCCCACGCATCTCTGTGAATTACAGAAGACCATACAAAACATCGTTTTAAGGAAAGAACGGTAAAACCTTTCTAGAACCTCACAAAATTTTTTCAAGTTAAAATATTAAAAACCCTCCAAATAATTTTTAAGGAAAAAATTATAAAAACCCATCAAATAATTTTTAAGGACAAAATTATAAACCCACCAAAATATTGAGGCACAGAAAATGATGCGCCCAAAAAAATCAGAGACCAACCCAGTTGAGATCTCGAAAAACCCACCAAGAATTTGCAGTCAGAAAAAATTTCGACTTGATTTGAAGGGTCAAAACCCTAGTCAAAATTTTCAAAGGCCCTAGGCGGCCATGAAAGCGCAGAAAAAGAGTAGAAAACTCTTAAACTCTTCTGAAATCGAAGCACAAATACGACTAGAGACCCTAGTCGTTGCTGGTAAAGACAAAGGCGTTCGACATTGAGCAGAAAAACACCAAAAAATGAGCTCAAAAACATCTGAAAAACGCTGCACAAAAACGCGTCTTCTCGAAGGCAAAAATCCACGAACAAAGAGACATTTAAAGATGCCGACCAGGAGAGAAAAGAATGTGCAACAACTCAAAGTCGCGTATGTAGAAACGTGTTTATTCTCATGTCGCCAAGAAAGAAATCGCGGCCCAGAAATAAGGATGAATCCGTGTCCAGAAGAAGAGAACAAACACGATCTTGCCACGAAATTGCATCCACAAAGCAGCACACGATTTTAATTGCCCCAACAAGGTTTAATCGCGCCCAAAAAAAACGATTCTTAGCCATGAAAATTCCAACAGAAAAACCCTCACGAAAAATTTTCTTCAACAAAAAACTTTGAATTTTTTTTGGAAATGATTTCCAAAAAGAGGCTACGAATTTTTCTATTAAAAATTTCGCCAAATTTTGAAGAACCTCATCGGCTCTGATACCATGTTACATAATTGATGTTGATGTTCTATTAAACAGAGGAACGAAAGTTCCTTAAATAGATTACAAGAGACGATGTTTCTAAAAGAAACGATCGTATGCAACAGACTAAAATAGAAACTATCTAACCTAACTAAAGACGACTAAGATGACCATTATATTATTTAATATTTTTTTGGGGGCTGGGTTTGTCCATATATATATATAACAATATACATATTTCTTATTATTTTTAATTACACAAATATTTATGAGCCTTATACAATTGTAATAAAATAATATAAATTATAAATAAAATTTAATATTAACTGTTTAATAAATATTAATATATTATTAGTTTAATAAATATTAATAAATTATTAATTTTAAAAAATTAACATTACATATTCATATCATCTTCCACTTGTGCAAAATCTTATCATTACCTATTCATATATGGAACATAACATTAACGTGCCTAATCATATCATTACTATTTAGTGTTAACATTACCTATATGATCGTCTCATTAACATTACATTACCAGTTCCCTCACCATATTTTATTTCAATTGAGGTCCTTGATGATAAACTCACCAAACAATGAAGCTCATGGGAGATCTCTATAATTCTTTACCCTCCAGTTTCTACTTCATGCCTCTCTCTTTGAGTGGTTGTGATAAATTATTGCTTATGTGTTGCCCATCCAACCTAAAGTATCCCACTCCAACTACTCTTTATCTTTCATACCTTTTACAGTTGCCCGGGTTCATGGTAGGAAAATGTGAATTAAAAAGCAAAAAAACATTGAAAAAAACGTCAAACAGAAATTGGGTCATGGAAAATGTAGGCCCTTGGCAGTATTCCCTCCACATTGCACTTGGATCCACACCAGGAGTGGATTGTACTAGGATTCAAAAGTTTTCTATGAAGAACTGGTAACATGGATTTTCATCATTATCTGTGTTAGCTATAACTTGTCAAAATGGGAGAGAGGGCGGTTGTTTGATAGGAAAATATTAACTCAGCTTTGATTTTAGTGTTACAAATTGCCATTACCATATTTGGATGCATATATGGAAATGAGAGGCTCCTGTCAATATGGTTGGCACAAAGTGCAATTTTATTCAAGTACTCAAGGTGAAATAGCTAACAAGCATTCTTATTGTATAATGCAGCCCTACTCAAGCACTTCTTTGGTGATAACGAATTACTGAGACTATTGAAACAAAAGGCTTGACAATGGAATATGGCCGTCCCCTAACCTACTATTTGCTAGTGATCAGGTAGGTGCCTTCTGATATTTATTGCCAAATTTTCTTTCAGATTTGGTCACTAATCATGGCTCCAACAAACTTTGCCTACGAGAAATAATTGTTGGTGGTCCATGGTTCTCCCTTAGAAGTGAGTTCAAATGGATTGTGTACCATAGTTGGAATGACTAAGGTAGTGGTCAATTCTCCCTTCAAGCAAAGTTTAATGGGACCACATTTAGTTCAATAGTCATGGCTGTGCCATTAATGTTCTCTTGACTTAAGAATAATAAAGTCCATTGTGAAAGAAGAGTTTATCCAATGCCCTATGCAATACACTTGAGAGTAAATAATTCATATATTCATCGTAAAAAGTGATATATACTACCAATACATCATAATTAACGTCGACAGGATTGGAACGTACAACAGGTACAAGAGAGTTCAGTTTGTATACTTTACCACCCTTCTCAATTTTCTAGGTTATGTGTTTCCTGTTGTGATTGGTTGGTAAGGGCAGTCAAGTGATAACTTAAAAGAGTCAAGTGAATTGGCGTCAAGTATTTTTAAAGCAATAGGCCATGGAAAAGGTTTCAGACCATTTCCTTATTACCAGTGTGTTGGTAAACAGATTTGTCACTGCAGATTTCAAATTGACTTGTCCAATGGGCAGTGATAAATGTTCCAACAGTTGGATAAGTTGTTATTGGACTAATAACTTTCCTCTGCATTTGAAAGGGGCAACTCCCTTGTATGATGGGGTTTTTTGAGATTTTTGTGTACTTTTAACCCTAAAGTACAAAAAGGTGAAAAGATAAAACTAAAGGAACATGAATAAAATAAATCCCAATAGTAGACATACGAATGAAAACTGAGATTTCACAACGGACAACAAATTACAAAGTGGGGTTTACCACAAAATATGTATTGATATGTAATAATGATGAAAGAGGGATAACAAATCTCAACATACGAAGGAAACAAGTTACCTTAACACATTCAAACCAAGATACCAGGGTATGAATATGTTTCAACTTTCATCAATTGCATATATTGTTTGAATAAATGACCAGTGGATTCCACAAAGGGATAACCAATTTAACATATGAGAAATCAGTACTAATAACGTGGAAACACATTTAGGACATACAAACTTAATGTACTCTTTATTATCTTTATGAAATTATACAATCTTAGAAACCCTTTCTATACAAAGTGTAAACACAAGAGTCATCCAAAAAATAGCAAGAGCCTTGTATTTATAGGCTTCTTTCTTGTAACTACCCTGTAACTACCTGGTAACCACCCCAACTATATACTGTCCCTCTCCTGATTTGCCCTAAAATTCGCCTAGTGAACACAAATTGCAGCAACTAGGGTTAGGATTTGTCTTACCAATTAAAATATCTCTTTAATAATGCAATCTTGGATTTGAATCCTGCAACCACCACATGAACAATATATATATATATATATATATGCTTACTTGTTAGAGTTAGGCAATTACATCACATCCATAGATTATCACTAATGCAAGCATATTAGGATTTTGGGAGAAGGGACATGATGGGTCCGCTCGAAGCCATTTCCATACCAAGCTTAAGAGGGTGTATACCACAGCCCTCTCCCTTGGCAGCTTGTACCTGCTTTCCCCATCAATGTCTCAACCCCTTGAAGACACTTGCCATCTTGTGGAATTGGGCGGGGGTCGCAAGTGGGCTCTATTGGCTCTCTGCGTAAGTGCACTAACTTAGCCTTGTTTACCACTTCACCCCAGGCCCTTCCCACAAGGTGGGTTTCAGACAATCAAGCATATCACAAATTCTATCACAAGAACATATACTAAAATATTATTTATTATCCATAAGCAAGATATATACATATGTAAAGCAATGATTGGCAAAAAATATCTAATATACCCTTGATTATATATGTATTTCTGATAATAACGATCTGCTGCCCTGGACTGGACTGGTTTCCTTTGATTGCAGATCTGTATCCTTCTCTACTTCGATCGATCTGTTCTTTAATGTTCAAAAGATATGGTTAGTGTAAATCAAATGCATGAGAATCTATCATCCCTATTCATATTAAGAAACATAACCACTTATAAGGTTCAATAATTGCTGCAAGCATCATTATTGCATATTCGTAAATAACATATATATATATATATATATATATATAATTACTTCTAATTGATTTCTATCTTCCCATGATCATTTTATATGAACTAGATATGTAATGACTTCCTTTCTTCCGGTATCTGCTGCTATACTCAGAAATCTATTCCAGATCTCTTATTTATCTTTCCCTTTATGATCTGCCTGTCTGAGTGCTGATCGTTTATTTATCCCTGATTGCTTCTCATAGACTTCTTTAGACATTCTCTGGCCTGCTGCTGTTTCAACTTTGATTTCCTATTCCTTCCTATTCTCCCCCTTCTTATCCAAAACACAATTATTATTTATATCTTCATGTCCCAATGAGAAGACATACCTCTTCAACTATTGTGAGGTGACATACCCCTTTATTTGCCAAGTTGATCGCTGCTTTTCCTTTAACAAACTGAGCACAGAATCGTTGGATTTAACTTCTGCCCTCTATGTATTAATCCCTGCCCCAAACCATCATCGTTGCCTTTACCAGTTATTTCTTAAATGAATCGCTATCTACCTAATCATTTCTAATCATAGTTTCCGCGAGACTGGTACTGGTACGGGAGACTGGTACCGGTAACGATACGCCTTTTTTTTGAAAATAGGAGACAGGGGTACTTGGAGACGCCATTTTTTTTAATATAAACAAAAAACAAAAAATTAATAATTTATAGAAAATCTGAAAATAAATTTAGTAATTTATAGAAAATCTGAAAATATGATGACATTGAACTTTCAAAACAATAATTTAATCACTCTTAGACACGTCAAATACATTATGCTTTAATTTTTAAAGTTTCAAATGTTTAAACTTTAAAGTTTTTTTAGGTATTTTAGCGGGAGACATCGTTTTTTGGAGTAGGAGACGGCAGGGTACTCGGGAAACTTCAGCAGAAGTCTCCAGCCTCCTGGAGACGTCTCCGGAGACGGTATCGGTCTCCGAGACACGTCTCTGAGGGAGGGAGACGCGTCTCCCGACAACTATGTTTATAATGCATCGCTGCTTTCTTGGTTTAGAATAATCACTGCCATGCAGGTCAGAGTAATCGTTGCCCCTTTTAGAGTAAACGCTGCCTATTGAAATAGATGATTATTTGCTTAAATAATCGCTGCCATCAATGTATATTTTAAGTTTATATATTTTATATTAATATATTATTATTTAGTATTATATTTATAATTTAATTTATTGTTGATATTTTATTTATTAATTTATTTATATTCCCAGTTTTAGGGGCATGACAAACTACCTTTTTGAAATACAATGATTTTGAAACTAATAAACCTTATTTGGTTAGGTTTTACATCAATTTTCCAGAAATAATGTTCATTTTCTAACTTTTAATTACAATAAATGACATAAGTCACTTTTACAAATAGGTAACTAGTAACCCATAACTTTCGAGTTGTTAGGAATTAGTGTTCTGATGGTTTATTAAATTGACATTATAAGTGTAATAGATATTAAGTTGTTGAAAACAACTTAATATATTATTGTTAGTGTGGTTTGTTAGAATATTATGTATAGGACAAATATTGGAGAGATTTCAGGTATATGAGTTGTTAGAACAACTCATATTATTAGGGAGTGGTTACTAAAATATAGGAGTTTGAAATCCTATATATATGTAATAGATTATTGAATGAAAAAATGGGAAGCACCTATTATTTGAATGAAAATATTCAAGCTTTTTTTCGACTCTGCCCGTATTCTTACAATGGTATCAGAGCAGCGCTATTCTATGGGCCTATTATTTAGTAACTAGACAAGCATGAGGGAATATTAGCATTTTGAATGCCTTGAATCTCATAGCAATCAAGAGTTGTAGAGTGAGGCTTATTCGTGAGCTTTAAGTGACATCAAGGGACATAAAATGGAAAGCTGTTGCCTTCCACATTTGGCTTGAATGACCCAGTGATCAAGGATTTGCAGAATCCCCGAGTCATTTTGGACGGCCTATGTAAAGATCCATCGATGTCAATAGCAGATTGGCATTTCTTCGGGTCTCTCTCCAATCGTTGGACATTTTGGACGGCCTGTGTAAAGATCCATCAATGTCTATAGTAGATTGGCATTTCTCCGGGTCTCTCTCCAATCATTGGACGAGTTGATGCATAGTTGTATGATGATTTTGAATTGGTGAGGCTCAAGAGAAACAACTAGCTAAAGAATCCCGTGAACAAGGTGAAAGAGAGAGGGCGAAGGCATTAATGCAAAATCCAATGCATTAATCTTGTGAAATATGCAAGCATATTGTATTTCGTCTACGTTGTACTAGGTCACTGGGTGAGTAAAGATGTTGCAGTCTAGATCGCATTTGCCCACTGCTTTCTCCCAGTCTATACTTTGACTAGACTTGTGATCAAGCAAAATCTGCTAATTGAGGTCATTAGATACGGCCTGGAATGTGCATTGCATGGAGTAATATCATTATGTATGAGGTAGTTTTCTATCACTAAATCGTGGATTTGTCCAGGTGGATAGTGGAGTCTTATAGTCTTGATTGCAGAAAATATTTTTACAAAGATATCGAATTGGAGATGCTGCCAAAGAGACCGATTCTAATTGCTAAGTGTTACCTGTCAAATTTTCTTGAAAAAATTAATTTTTGCCTCTTTAATAAGTGATTTTTGATGATGTTGCGGCTTCCATAAGCTTTATAACCTAGTCGCGGTCCTGCCAAAATTCTTAACCAGGTCATCAGGTTTTGAATTTCAAAACCACCCGATCACCCGACTTATTTGTATCTCTTGAAGTCTCAAGTCTTATCCAATGATGTCCCATGTAGTCGGTGTATCTAAGGTTCTTAAAACTATAGAACTCTCGATAAATGGTTATAAAGTTCTATTCCTCGACGATGAAGTGACCACAGTAGGATGCTCAACTTTCAAAGTGTCAACCCATTTAACAAACTGTACGGTGCCTTTAAGGGGATGTCTTTTCATAAGTTTTAAAACACAAACTTTAGTTTTAAAACGTAATCTTTTAAATCCTCTGAAAGGACAACTCTTAAATAAGGAGGGTGGTGGAACAAATTTAGTAACAGATTGGCATGTTTTTCGGGGCGAATAAATGGTCACTCTTCGCCGCCGAAGTTAAGTGAACCTGCATACAAGGAAAGGTGGGAGCATTTCTAAGTTCAAAATTTTCTCAAAATGGTACTTCCTGGCGATATCAGGGAATGGGAAGATGAACCTGTACCCGTCGTACAACCAGATTTGAATTGGCCTGAAGAAGAGCAGCTCGACATCATTTTTGAGCTGCGTTCACTGGCATGGAAGGGGAAAACCAGCTACGTTGAGTACAATAGAGTGATTTTCGTTTAAGACGAAGAAGAAGAATGCGCTAAACTTCACAATCTAGTCATGGAGATGCAGCTAGAACTGTACAGAGACCTGGCACCGCCGACAGTTTAATCACATGCGTGCAGTCTTTTGTGACACGTAATGATAGTGCTTGTTCTAAAACTGTTTCTATTTCAAAATCCTTCCTGATTTCGGTTGTTTTCAAGATCGTTATTTTTGTAATGTAACAGTTTTGGTGTGCATATATATAGGGACCTTCGAATGTAAATAAAGAAAGGGGGGGTCAGCTAGCTTTTAGGGGACATAGTCTTATTGTACGGGAGTTTGAGGTTTCAAACTCAATTTTGGCATTGAAGAAATAAAGAAAATGTTTCTAATCTATGCATTTGCTACTATTTTCTTTTGATTACAACTCAACTTTGGATCTTTGTAATTAATCTTCTTTGCGTGCCTTGTTATATGAGATTGTGTTTGTGTTATCTCTAAAGCTTTGAATTTGGATTAATCCGCCTGTAAAGTGAATTTGTTGTTCATCCTCCTTTGATAGCGTTCGTGAAAATGGGATAAGTGAACTTTGCATCATTTATTCGCACTTTCTTTACCTTAAGCATCAAATTATCGCATCTATTTTCATGGATATGAGTAGATGTCAATTACCTTTCCTGCTTTTTGGTTAAAAGAGTACCTAGTGTCTCTATTCATTGCACATTATTCAAAGGTTTGCACCTTGTAAAATAAGTAGAGAGCACTTGCAGTTATCACCGCAAGTGACTCATTTGTTGGCCAGGTTGTCATTTGCAATAAGGAAGATGAAGTCTCTATAACCAAAATGGACCCCATGCTTTATGAGGCCCATATTCCTTTCAAACTGGGAGAAAATTAAGATATCAAAAGTGGCTTTATGCATGATGAGTCTGATAATGGAAATATAGGAAGTAATGTAGCTGTTATTTTTGAGAACCTTGGTTATTTTCACTGGCGATTGGAAAGTAAGACGCTATTCTGCAGTTTATTATTCAGCCATGAAAACACTATCAACAATATATAGAGCAAGCGTCAGAAAGATCAAGAAGATTCATAAAGTTTTGATGAAAAATGGTTGTTTGGTAGGCATCTTTATGAATCACTTCATTTCAAAAGCTTCAGCTTTACATTCAAGGTTTTTAACATATTAATGATTTTGCGGTTACTTCATGCATGGATGTCCCTGTTTCACAATGGCATTAATTTCTCCCTGCCAGTCAATGGTTTTGCATAGTCTTTGAGGATTCAAGTACTGCACTTTGTCCAAGTGCATAGGTGTCTTACTTCGCTTTACTTCGAGTCTTTTGGTTTGGTCCCATTTTTGGTCTGTGCCTCATTCCCCTCCACCCATCTGCGAAGCAGCACCCGGTTCTCCTGCCTTTCTTTCGACTTCGTTGCCCAATGGACTTGGACTAGTTTGTACCAAAGTTCTAGAGTTCTTTGCATTTTCTTTAAAAATTCAGTCCCCAATCAGAGCCAATGTTACCCGTCAATTTTTGTTGAAAAATTAAATTTTTCCCTCTTTAATAAGTGAGTTTTGATGATGTCGCGGCTTCCATAAGCTTTATAACCTAGTCGCAGTCCTACCAAAATTCGTAACCAGGTCGTCAGGTTCTGAAGTTTCAAAACCACTCGATCACCCGACTTACTTGTATCTCTCGAAGTCTCAAGTCTTATCCAATGATGTCCCATGCAGTCGGTGTATCGGAGGTTCTTAAAACTATAGAACTCCCGACAAATGGTTATAAAGTTCTATTCCTCGGCGATGAAGCGACCTTAGCAGGATGCTCGACTTTCAAAGTGTCAACCCATTTAATAAACTGTATGGCACCTTAAAGGAGATGTCTTTTCATACGTTTTAAAATGCCAACTTCAGTTTTAAAATGTAATCTTTTAAATCCTCTGAAAGGACAACTCTCAAATAAGGAGGGTGGTGGAACCAATTTAGTAACAGATTGGCATGTTTTTCGGGGGGAGTAAATGGTCACTCTTTGCCGCCGAAGTTAAGTAAACCTGCATACAAGGAAAGGTGGTAGCATTTTGAAGTTCAGAATTTTCTCAAAATGGTACTTCTTGGCAATATCAAGGAATGGGAAGATGAACCTGTACCCGTCGTACAACCAGATTTGAATTGGCCTGAAGAAGAGCAGCTCGACATCATTTGTGAGCCGCGCTCACTGGCATGGAAGGAGAAAACCAGCTACGTCGAGTACAATAGAGCGATTTTCATTTTAGATGAAGAAGAAGAACACGTGGAACTTCACAATCTAGTCATGGAGATGCTGCTAGAATTGTACAGAGACCCGACATCGCCGACAGTTTAATCCCATGCATGCAGTCTTTTGTGACATGTAATGATAGCGCTTGTTCTGAAACTGTTTCCGTTTTGAAATCCTTCTTGATTCCGGTCGTTTCAAGACCGTTATTTTTGTAATGTAACAGTTTTGGTGTGCATATATATAGGGACCTTCGAATGTAAAGAAAGGGGGGGTCAGCTAGCTTTTAGGGGACATAGTCTTATTGTACGGGAGTTTGAGGTTTCAAACTCAATTTTGGCATTGAAGAAATAAAGAAAATGTTTTTGATCTATGCATTTGCTACTATTTTCTTTTGATTACAACTGAACTTTGGATCTTTGTAATTAATCTTTTTTGCGTGCTTTGTTATATGAGATTATGTTTGTGTTATCTCTAAAGCTTTGAATTTGGATTAATCCGCCCGTAAAGTGAGTTTGCTGTTCATCCTCCTTTGATAGCATTCATGAATATGGGATAAGTGAACTTTGAATCATTTATTCGCACTTTCTTTACCTTAAGCATCAAATTAGCGCATCTATTTTCGTGGATATGAGTAGATGTCAGTTACCTTTGCTACTTTCTGGTTAAAAGCATACCCAGTGCCTCTATTCATTGCACACTATTCAAAGGTAGCTGCGCCTTGTAAAATAAGTAGAGAGCACTTGCAATTATCACCGCAAGTGACTCAACTGTTGGCCAGGTTGTCATTTGTGTGGGCCAGAGTAAATTAATTAAAATGACAAATTTGTTAACCAACACTAAGAAAGGATCTGCCTCTTGTGAATCTAGTCTCCTTGCGCTTGTGTAAGTTTTTAATATGTTCTCATTCTATGATCAATCAAGCAAGTGATGCTGTGTACAGCTATCATACCTCTTAGCTTCTAATATCAGTTTTATTTCCGGTGATTATCTTCACACTTATAGAATGGTAGCATCGTGCTTCTTTGTCTTCAACGCATAGGTGTCAAGTTAATCAATTTAATTTCTAATTAGAGCTTGTAACTATATTAGAAATTAAAGTTAAGTTGATTAACATTGTGTCGAGTCATTTGAATTAGTTTCTAAAGTCTAAGCCTCTAGATTAAGTGTCTAATGATAGTTTTTTTATTGTCTCGAGTTATTTCAGTTGAGTGCCTCAAAATGACTTAATTAGTTGTTATAAAGATATCTTGTGTCGTTATTCATCGATGCCTTTTTGAGTCCATGTTATAGTTAAAAAGTAATTACTTTTTAATTTCATAATTCTTGTCAGTCGAGTCATTGTAAAAGTTGTGAAGAATTATAGCGTCAAAGTTAAATTGTGTTATTTTCATAAGTTGTTAATTGTCATTTTTCAAGGTGCGTTTTCCCTGATACCTTCAATAATATTTAGACTAGGGGGGAATTCTAAAATTGAACCTCAAAAGTCAAATCTGCTAAGTAGCTAACACAATGGAGGATGGAGGCATCGGAGGTTGGAGGACAATTAGCGACCTCTTGTCAGCGACCAATGACGGGGTCGTATAGAGCTATGGTGGCATTTTTCTTTTTGTGTGTAGTTTGGTGTGTACTTGTTTGCAGTGTTTCTGTTGCTTTGTGTGGTGGATGTTGGAAGAGAAATTGTATGGGATAGCAGATAACTGTAGAGATCCTTTGACTGCGGTGATCCTCTGATTGCCGTACTTCGTTGGAAGATGATCGGTCAGTGAATACGTTCATTGGCAATAGTGATCATGTGCAGCAAGATCTAGACAACAAGATCCGGACTGTAGTATGTAGCATGATATGATTTACTTTTCAGTGTTCCTGGTTGTGTGAATAAATGGAATTTCACATTGTGGGGGTGAATAATATCCAATGATCGATTCCTATTTTGCGCCCAAATGACTAAAGTCAAGGGCAGCTTCTAGTGGCAGTTGTCTATATGTTATTCGTGATCAAGTGGCAATGATCGATAACAATGACTACAATTAAGAACATTGTGTTTTTATGGAATGTAATGTGAAACCTTTTCTAGTATGGGCTTTTCATATTTGTGATATATCTATATAACTTCCCTGATGTATAAGCATAGTGGTGAACAAAAGCACCAGTGTAAGTCAATTCATGGATCTTGAAAAGGTTTGTGGGAGATCCAGAAAACCACACGAGGTGGACAGTTGATGGGTTCCTGTCACGTCAAGGTTTGTGGTAAGCCTGTTTAAAACCATGGAAGGCGAGAGCCTTTCTTTTGGATCAAGGTCATGAGTCACATAGTTGGACATGCCATAGGGATGAGAATACTGCAGAAGAGTGTATGAATGTTTTTCTACCATGTTCACACTAAGGGTGGGTGTTAGGAATTAGTGTTCTCATGGTTTATTAAATTGACATTATAAGTGTAATAGATATTAAGTTGTTGAGAAACAAGTTAATATATTATTGTTAGTGTGGTTTGTTAGAATATTATGTATAAGACAAATATAGGAGAGATTTCAGGTATATGAGTTGTTAGAACAACTCATATTATTAGGGAGTGGTTACTAAAATATAGGAGTTTGAAATCCTATATATATCTAATAGATTATTGAATTAAAAAATGGGAAGTATCTATTATTTGAATGAAAATATTCAAGCTTTTATTCAACTTTGCCCATATTCTTAATACGAGTTGTGGGTTATGCTGAGTCACTTTTTATCTTTGTTTGCTTCATTTGTCCTTGTAACCACCTCAACATTTGGTCAGTTAAGAACACAAAACTTATATTTTTCTGTTTGTAGACAATTCAAAGGCTCTCCATGAGGATGAAAGAGTTCAAATGCTGCATATCCTGCAATAACTACATTCCATCAGACCTTATCTCCTTGTCACATGTTGTCAACTGATCCTCATTCCTTGTCTGAGCGTTCATATTTTGCATATATGTCTACTAGTGCACTTGCATCTGCATCATCCCACTTTGATGAAGTAAGTTTGGAATGTGGTTGCAAAACCCATCAAAGAATAGGTTAATCCCCCTTTGTAGAATTCAAAGCTAAATACACTGCCATTTCATGTCCGCTACCATATTCAAAATTGTCATCTTTAAGAGATCTCATTGCATGCATAACATTCAAATTTTCTGAATATTCCACTTTTGTATGTTAGAATATTATATTCCTCTATACTGTTAATGGTCAATAATGTAACTTGTTAGTTAAGACATCTTAAATGTCTTATATAGTGAGTAGGTTAGATATTTTCCTAGTTTAGATATTCAGGTAGGTAGACATTTAATGTCTACAGTTGTAGTTAGTTGTTGTAGGTTAGTTATTTAATGTTTTCAGTGCTTGCCACTGTTATAAATTGTAATCTCTCCTTCTTGTTAATGCAATAGTAGAATTACCAGTTCATTTCCAGAACATGGTATCAGAGCAATTTTTCAGAAATTGTTTTCGGAAAAATTTTCAAATAAAAATTCGTAGTGAATTTTTTGAAGTTTTGAATTTTTTTTGCATTCTCCGCAATTGTTTTCTTTTGGTCTAAAAATCGTGGCTCCTATTTTTTGAAGAATTTCGTGCTTTTTTTAAGGTGAAAAATCCAGGGTTTTGGCATCCTTTGTAATTTGTCAAAATCGTTCGCTTCTTCCAGTCTAAATTCGCGTCTTCATCTTTGACGGTTTTTCACGTGGGATTTGTTTTTTTTTTTCAGGCTCCACTTCTCTGTCAAAAACGTCTCCTGTGGCGTGCGATTCTTTGAAGGACACATTTTTTTTTTCATGCCTATGCGCGACCTTTGTATTTTCGCTCTGGAAAATCCGCCTTTTTTTGAAGATCTTTCCTGCTCGTTTTTGGACTCAATGAAGCTACGTTTTTGGCTTCTTCCAAACCTATTAGTGCACGCGTTTCTCTGAAGTTTTTGGATGCGTTTTCACGTTTTCTGAAGCTCGCATTTTTCAAACATAATTGAAGCACGTTTTTTGGTGATTTTGAGTTCGATTTTTGAGCTTGAGTTGGTCGTTTCTCGTTGTACTTGCGTCGCCTAGGGTTTTTGCCTTCTTTGTACTTCAATTTTAGGAAATTTCTGGCCATTTTTCTGCATTTCTGAGCTTTCATGGCTATCTAGGGCTTTTGGAAACTCGACTAGGGTTTTGACCCTTCAGATCAAGTCAATTTTATTTTTTTGATTACATATTCCTTGTGGGTTTTTCGAGATCTCAATTGGGTTGGTCTTCGATATTTTTGGGTCCCTCGTTTTTCGTTCCTCGAAATTTGTGCAAGTGGGTGCTATTGAAATTTTCTGGGTTTTCAGCTACATTTTTTGGGTACTCTTCAGATCTTCTGGGTTTTGTCTTCAAAGTGCCTCAAAATCCGTGCTAAGGTTTTTGCTTTGAATTTGTGCTCTTTGTTTTCGTTTTTTTGCCTTCACTAATTTGACCTCAGGGTACATGATGGCATCTTTGACAAATATAATGTTCGAAAGCAGCTAAAAGTTCAACGGGAAGAATTACAACACCTAGAAGCAGTGCATGCTTATGATCTTTGAATATTGTTTCCTTGATCAGGTCGTTTTGGGGAACTAACCTCGTCCCACTGTAGTCGGAAAGGACCAGAACAAATGGGATGAATGCAACCGGGAAGCTGTCATGCTCATCAAGCTTTTTGTAACTGATGACCAACTGCCACAAGTGCCGTTAGGCAAAACAGTTGTTGAGGTCTGGATGTACTTGAAGGACCTCCATGAAACGTAAGATAAGAGTCGTGCGTTCTTTCTTAAGAACATGCTCTTTTCGATAATGATGGATGAGAAGACCTCTCTCCAGGAGCATTTGACAAAGATAAAGGAGATTCGCGACCAACTGGAAGCTATTGGTCAAACAATGGAGGAAGAAGATATGGTGGTCATTACTCTGAAGAGTCTCCCACGTTCGTATGAGCATTTCATCGAGATGCTGAATATCACCTCCACCAATGTTGATCTCAAATTTGAAGATCTTTGCAAGCGTTCTCTGCCAAATATTCTGCCAAGAACAAAGGGAAGGCTCAATCTTCTCAGCTGAAAGGCTCTGGTTCTTCTCAGGACAACAAGAAGAAAAAGAACGTTCAGTGCAATTATTGCCATAAATATGGTCACATGAAGGCTGATTGTCAAATTCGGTTGGCTTTTGAACAAAAGAAGCAGGGAGGGTCTCAACAAAAGGCAAATGTCGCAGAGCACTCTGAGCAGAAAGAATTTGCATTCTATGCTTTTATGGCCAAGAGAACAATAGATCCTGTACAATCTTTTGCTTGGTATATTGATTCCGGGGCTTCTTAGCATTTTACTCATCGTCGAGATTGGTTCACCAAATATGTACCATTAACTGATTCAGTGATCTTTGGAGGAGGCGAAGAGTACACAGTTGCCGGTAAGGGCAATGTTCAGATTCACTCTGGAGGGAGAAATTTACTATTTCTCAATGTCTACTATGTTCCAGGCATGGAACATAATCTTCTCTCCGTTAGCCAGATCATGAGGCATTCTCCTCAGTTGGATGTTGTTTCCAGTTCGTCCACCTGCAACATTGTTGATAAGGAGACATGTACTACGATCACTATGGGACTTGAGGATCATGGTCTATATAGACTTGCTAATTCCGGTGATTCTCAGGAGCACGCTCTGGCAGCTAGGAGTACTTCCATCAACAAACTTTGGCATCAGCATTATGGGCATTTGAATGTGCACTATCTCTCTCAACTATCTAGGGAAGGTTTGATTGCTAGTCTACCTGAGATCCAAACTCAAAATCATGGAGTTTGTGGAGCCTATCAAGCTGGGAAGCAGCATCAGACACCATTCTCGGATGGTGATTCTTGGCGAGTCTCCAAGGTACTTCAATTGGTTCACGCTGATGTATGTGGACCAATGAACACTCCATCTGTTACTGGGTCCAGGCACTTTTTATTATTTGTTGATGATTTCAGTAGAAAAATGTGGGTGTATTTTTTGAAAAATAAATCAGATGTGTTTAGTACATTTTGGCAGTATAAGGCCTTGATTGAGAAAGAATCAGGTTCTCTGATTGTCACTCTAAGGTCAGATAATGGGGGGGAGTTTTGTTCAGCTGACTTCTTTACTTTTTGTGCTACACACGACATTAAATGCCAACTCACCACACCATACACCCCTCAGCAGAATGGTGTCGTTGAACATAGGAATTGCACCATTACTGAAATGGCTCATTCTATGATGGAGTATAGAAATGTCCCTAAAAAATACTAGGCTGAAGCAGTTTATACTGCAGTCTACCTCTTGAACTGGTCACCTACATAGGCCGTTAAGAAGATGACTCCTGAAGAAGCCTGGTCAGGACATATGCCTAAGGTGGGCCATCTGAAAGTCTTTGGTTCTACAACTCATGTATGGATTCCAGAAGCCAAGCAAGCCAAGTTGGACTCCAAGAGCCAGAAACTTATGTTTACTGGTTACAGCGACAATCACAAGGCATATAGGTTGATTGATGTGGAGACGGATAGTCTCATATTTAGTCGTGATGTTGTGGTTGATGAGACTATTGGCCCATTTGTTCCTACTACCAGCCCTGAGGATCAGCCTATGAAGGTTTTTGATGAGGGTGTTCGTCTTCCTCTTGGTTCCCTTGATGGGAGGGCTTCAGAGCACTTTGACTCTAAAGATGAGGAGTCTACCAGTCATGATCTAGCACCACCTGATTTTCCTTAGGATTCATATCCAAATGACTTTGTTCGAGAAATCCAAGAAGATACTGTTTCTCCTACTTCAGATGTTGGTACTTCTACTCTCCGGCCTAAGTGGTGGCTCAAGACTATCGAAGATCTTCATGATGATGAACTCATTAAGGGTAGATCAACTCGCAGAAAGTGCAAGCAACAAAACACAGTCAATTTTGCTCTTATGGCTAACATCCACAACATCTATGAGCCTCAGACATATTCAGAGGCTAAAGGAATTCCAGAGTGGGAAAAGGCTATGGAGACCGAATACCATAGTCTTCTGAAGAATCACACTTGGGTTCTTTCTGATCTTCCTCCTGGGAAGAAATCTATCAACTGCAAATGGGTTTACAAGGTCAAGTATCATGCAGATGGTAGTTTGGATAAATAAAAGCCAAGATTAGTTGCTCGAGGATTCACACAACGGGAGGGCATTGACTACGAGGAGACTTTTGCTCCTACTGCCAAGATGAGCACAATTCGTCTTCTTCTTGCTATTGCAGCCCAATTCGGATGGACAGTTCATCAAATGGATGTCAAGAGTGCCTTTCTCATCGGCGATTTGCAAGAAGAAGTCTACATGATGCAGCCTCTTGGTTTCAAGGTTGCCGGCAAAGAACATCAGGTATGTAGGCTCGTGAAAGCTCTCTATGGACTGAAACAGGCTCCTCATGCATGGTACATCAAGATTGATTAGTACTTGGTTGATCATGGTTTTCAGCGCAACCCTTTTGGCTCTAATCTGTATGTCAAGCACTCTGGTGATGATGTTTTGTTTCTTGTTATCTATGTTGATGACTTGATCATTGCTGGCAGTTCAACACATTTGATTACAACAATCAAACAGGATTTGTGTGAAGCTTTTGACATGACAGATTTGGGGCTTCTCCATTATTGTTTGGGTATTGAGGTTTGGTAGACCGCCGGTAGCATTTTTATCTCACAGTCCAAATATGCCAAAAGTTTGCTTGACAAATTTCAGATGCATGATTGTAAACCTGCCTCCACACCTATGGAGAAGGGGTTGAAGTTATCAGCCAACTCTGATTGACCTCCTGTCGATGAAACGACATTCAGGCAACTAGTGGGCAGTCTCATCTACCTCACTGCCACTAGACCTGACATCAGTTTTGTAGTGAGCTACATTTCTCGCTTCATGACAGCTCCAAAAGCTAATCATTGGTTTGCAACGAAGCGAGTGTTGAGATATGTTAAGGGCACTTCAGATTATGGCATTGTGTATGGCAGATGCACGGATCCAAAGCTGATTGGTTATGCAGACTCAGGTTGGGCAGGTTCAATGGATGACAAAAAATCTACTTCTGGGTATGTATTCAGTTTGGGTACAGGTGCTATAACATGGACCAGCAAGAAACAACAGGCAGTGGCTCTTTCCTTGACTGAAGCTGAATATCGAGGAACCGTTAAGGTAGCATGTGAGGCAGTTTGGCTCCGCAGGATGCTTTCTGACATGCACTTGTCACAAGCAGGACGTTCTCCCTTGTACATTGATAATCAAGGGGTGCTCATACTAGCCAAAAATCCAGTCTTCCATGAATGTACCAAGCATGTCGAGCTTCATTGTCACTACATCCGCAAGCTGGTCGAAGACGGATCCGTTTAGTTGCAGTATATTCCAATAGTGGATCAAATTGCAAATATTCTCACCAAGTCTCTTAGCCCGGATAAGTTTGTAAAATTCAGGGGGCAACTTGGTTTTTTTGATAGATTGACCATTAAGGGAGGGTGTTAGAATATTATATTCCTTTATATCCGTTCAGTTGCAGTATATTCCAACAGCGGATCAAATTGCAAATATTCTCACGAAGTCTCTCAGCCCGGATAAGTTTGTAAAATTCAGGGGGCAACTTGGTGTTTTTGATAGATTGACCATTAAGGGAGGGTGTTAGAATATTATATTCCTTTATACTGTTAATGGTCAATAATGTAACTTGTTAGTTAAGAGTCAAGACATCTTAAATGTCTTCTGTAGCGAGTATGTTAGATATTTTCCTAGTTTATATATTCAGGTAGGTAGACATTTAATGTCTATAGTTGTAGTTAGTTGCTATAGGTTAGTTTATTTAATGTTTTCAGTGCTTGCCACTGCTATAAATTGTAATCTCTCCTTCTTGTTAATGCAATGAAGTAGAATTACCAGTTTATTGAAGAGCACAAAGATTTATTGAGAGGGGGGGGAGGGTGAATCAGTAAATCAATACAAACTTTTTCTTTCTCAAACTCTTATCAACTATAACTTTTATTCAATATCAACTTCTTAAAATGAAACAAGACGATCAAGTTGACTCCAATTGATATATGATTTGTTTAATTGATTTTACAAAAGTAAGTAGGTGCTAACCTACTTGAATTATTAATAAGATTGTTTAGTAGGCTCAAACCTATAAGGAGCACCAGCCCCTTAACCTTGTTTAGTAGGCACCTAACTTACAAGGAGCACCAGCCCCTTAAACTTGTTTAGTATTCACCTAACCTACAAGGAGCATCAACCTCTAATGTTCGTAGGCATCAACCTACCGGAGGTACCAACCCCCACTTGCCAAGCACCAACTTAGCAAAGATGATATCTGAAAGAATAATGTTCCACCTTCAATGTTGCTTCCTCAACGGATGATGGATATCTGATTTGGCTTCTCAAACTCTTCTTGTAAATGACATGTTCTACAATCAATCTCCTTCTCAAATCTGCATGCACTGCTATTCACCAGTGTGCCATAAATTTGTCTTTCACATTTACATATACCCTTCTTACAAATCTGCCATAATCTTCTCTATAGATCTGTCATACATTCCTCTTCTATGTTTGTATGTGACTATCTTATATAACTTTAATACCTCACGATTCTCATACCAACGATTGCTGGTTATGATGTATTTTCAAATTACTTACACACAAGATTGCTGGCACACAAGATGATATGTCTGTGTATTCTATACAGTCAACACATCTACTTTTTTGTTTTCTTCCACATAATCATCACACACTCACTCTTCTTAATCCGTACTTTAGATGATATTTATTTTCACAGTACAACCGTTTGTGTTTTGATGATATCGCAGTTATTACACACAGCACACACTTACATTCTTAGAATAAATCTGATCTGCACTTCATAGTGCTACTCTTCTTCTCTATACTTCAGAAGATATTCATTCGATTCACAATCATTCTTATATATCTGCATACTCATATTCATATAACTGCTGCTGTGTATATGATTTTTCTTTTTAATTGCACACTCCCTTATTCACTCTTCATACACCTCCTTTTCAACACTTCTCACAATCTCTATATATATTTTTTCAAGAGTGGTGACCCTTTGAAACACATCCTCTTTACAAAGAGAGGCAACCCTTCATTACAAATTAACAAATAAATATGTAGCACTGCCTTAACTAATATAATCTGAGTGCTCCCTTTTAGTTATTGATCGCTGCCCCCTATATGTATGAATCGTTTCTTTTCTAAATACTATTTCCTTGTGTTCACATCAAGCGTTGCCTTCCTTTTTAATGAACTTTACCTTTAATTAAGGTAACCGCTGCCTTCAATTTAATGCTTGGATAATTTAATCGCTGCCCATAACAACTTTTTTTTTTATGTGAATCACATTTACTTAGGAATCGCTGCCTCTTTCCATCTTATGTGTTTTTGTCTTATTTAAATTTTGTCTTATATGACTCCTTATCAATCGCTGCCTCTTTCCATCTTATGTATTTTGTCTTATTTAAAATTTGTCTTATATGACTCCTTATCAATCGCTGCCTCTTTAACCTTATGTGCTCTTTTTTTTTGGTCTTATGCTATATTCGTTGCTTTTTAATTTTTGTCTTTTTCTTATTTCGTCTTCTTCTGATTTGTCTTGTTGCTGCATAGTGATCGGTGCTGATTGCCTTAAGGTATTTAATTTTTGTTTAGAGCAAAAACAATTTATTTATTTAATTCTTTACTTTCCAGATCTGTTCATGAATATTTAAGCTCTCAGAATGTCTGATTGACGTATCTCTGTTACAAACAAAACTGATCTTCAAGGATTGTATGCAACATAGAAGTTTCGATGTATATGATAGAGATCCTCTTGAATCTTCTCACTTTTAAAATATTTTTTCTGATCACCAATCTGATCACCAATCTGCTATGGTCTGTGCACTAGATATCTGCCTTACATGTAATATTTCTGTGCACAAGATTTGCTTGTTACTCATATGATATCTCATTCACATACATATATTCTTTTTGTCTAACACACTTGCTTTCCTATTCACACTAGTTTGACATCAATAACAATATTTCCAACAATCTGGACCGAGTGCCTTTGACATCAATGACAATATTTCCAACATTTCTGATCTCCTTCATCTGCTTAATTCATCCTTCTTTGTTAATTTTATAAGATCAGATATATGCACATAAATTAATTCAAAATTGACACAAAAACACAGCCAATACACTGGGAAAACCCTCCAACCTGAGGGAGAAAAACCCAGCCAATATATCTCCTATATATTGATAATAATAAGAGCAGCAATCTGCTTACAACTTAGGCACAAACACAATGCCTGAAAGATACAATGAACAACACCTCTTCTAGATGCAAGGATACAAATAATATATGTTTCTCTAGAATCGATCTGCTGTAAGAGAAACACGAACTGCTGCAATAGAGCGAACTTCCTCTTGATGAATGCTGAATGAACTTGATGCTTGAAACATAGAAGAGGTCCTCATATAAATATCCAATCACACCCCTTCACAAGGAGAGGTTGGTCTCAAGGAAAGACATCCTTTCTAGAAGGGCGCAATTTTCAATGAGAGGTCGGCCTCCATAAATAAATATTAAATAACTATTATTTATTTTGACTTTAATATTTTATCTTTTTATTCTTATGAAGGCGCCTCTTCATTAAATAAGCAATATATAAATATAAATAGCTAGAAGCTATTATTTAAATTTATTTCTCAATTCGCCCTTGAAGTATTCATCACGTGGCTGCCAAAAATCATCAACACTCCCTTTCAGCTAGGGAGGAATACTTCCACCTGTGTAAGACATATCACCTCATAGTGATGTTAATCAACATGACTTCATTCATGTAAGAAAGGGTTTATCACCTTATCGTGATATCAAATATCACCTCATCGTGATATCAACCATCATGGCTACCTCCATACATGGTATGTACAAGTGCTCATCACTTAATGTGATGTTGTCACCTCACTGTGACTTTCACCATGGCTCTCCCAGAGGGTGAAACACAAGTACAAGAAAGATCATCACAGACTCCCTCACGTGATGCTGTCATGGAGTCACACACATGACATCCACCATGGCTCTCCCAGAGGGTGGAAACGAGGGCTTTCACCTCAAATCTGAAAGAGAAATGCATTATCAAGGGCTTGCACCTCAAATCTCTCTCAATAGAGAAATGCATTAACAGAGGATCACTGATACTGAGACTCCTTCTCAACTAGGGCTTGATTCTCCACCATACCAAGCTTATCTCGAAAGTACACAAACTTTATCCTATAGAGGGGCTTGGTGAGAATGTCTGCCGTTTGTTCATCAGTGTTGATATACCTCAACTGTATAGCTTTCCTCAATACCATATCTCTGATATAATGGTATTTGATCTCAACATGTTTAGTTTTGTCATGAAACACAGGATTGACAGAAAGCTTCACATAACTCTGGTTATTACAATGAATGATAGTAGGCTCCATTGATTGTCCAAACAATCCTGCAAGGAGTTTACGAAGCCACATTGCTTCACGAGTTGCCACACAAGCTGCAATGTACTCGGCCTCTGCTGTACTCAATGCCACTGAAGACTGCTTCCTGCTGCACCAGGATATCATAGCAGATCCCAAACTGAAGCAACAACCAGAGGTACTCTTCCGATCAGTGACACACACTGCCCAATCAGAATCAGTAAAACCATGTAGCTTCAAATCCACACCTGAAGAATATCTCAACCCATATCCAACTGTGCCACACAAGTATCTCAGGATATGTTTAGCTGCAACAAGATGTATCTGTCTTGGTTCACACATGAACTGACTAAGTGCACTCATTGCATAGCAGATATCCGGTCTAGTATTAACTAGATACATTAGTGAACCAATCAACTGCCTGTACATCGTGGGATCCACTAGTTCTGAACTAGTTGCAACCTTCTTCAACTTATGTAAGTTGGTCTCCATAGGTGTAGGCATAGGTTTGCAATCAATCATACCAAACCTCTTCAGAATGTCAATGGTATACTTCCCTTGACTTAGAATCATCTCATTTGATTTTTGCCAAACTTCTAAGCCAAGAAAGTAATGCATGAGACCCAAATTCTTCATTTCAAACTCAAAAGCTAACTCCTTATATTTGAGAATGAGGTGTTCTTCTCCAGTGATAATCAAATCATCAACATACAGAACCAAAATCAATGCTTCACCATTTATTACCTTGAAGTAGAGGTTAGAATCTGCATCATTCTTTGAGAAACCTAAACTCAACAGGTAACGATCGATCCTTTCGTACCAAGCATGAGGAGCCTGCTTAAGACCATACAAGGCCGTCTTTAGCTTGCAAACATGAGACTCCTTCCCATGTACCTCAAATCCATCAGGTTGCTCAATATAAACCTCTTCCTCGATTACACCATTCAGAAAGGCTGTCTTTACATCCATTTGGTGAATCTTCCATCCTCTAGATGCAGCAATAGCAATAATGGTCTTGATAGAGGTATAACGAGCCACTGGAGCAAAGGTTTCTTCATAGTCAACTCCCTCTTTTTGTGAAAACCCTCTAGCCATGAATCTGGCGTTGTACTTCTCAATGCTCCCATCAGCCGCATGCTTGATCTTGAAGGCCATTTAGAATACACCACAGATTTGCCTTCAGATCTAGGAACAATGTCCCAAACATCATTCTTAAGTATGGATTGATACTCTTCAGTCATAGCATCTTTCCAAACTTGTTGACTAGAAGCTTTCTCAACACTGGAAGGCTCTTACTCATCAAGGCTACATAACTGGAGAACTTATTAGGTCTCTTACTTTCCCGTAAGGTTCCTCTTGGGGCTGCAAAACTTTCTGCCTCCTGCATTATTTTTTTGGCCCAAATAGGTCTTTTCCTTCCAATCACAATATCTGTAGGCCCATCCGTAGGTTCCAAGGGCTCAGCTGGATCATCATTTTTTTAGGTTTTGGAGCTTCCCTCTGATTCTCAGGAACATGGTCAACTTCCATATCCCGAGGAGGCTCCTCTTCATCAATCTCCATATGAGTGCCCTTGGATCTTTTGAATGCAACATCCTCCTCAAATGTGACATCTCTATTGATCTCAATAGTCTTCTGACCCGTAATGTAGATTCTGTAGGCTTTTGATGTCTCACTGTAGCCTACCAGAATTCCCTTCTTGCTAGAAGGTTCCAACTTTGTCCTCTTTTCCTTTGGTATATGAACATACACTGGACATGCAAAGATCCTCAAATGACTTACTTCAGGCTTCATCGTAGAGAATGCTTCTTCAGGAGTTATGTTCTCCAAGATTTTGTGAGGGCTTCTATTCTGGACATAGACAACAGTCCTGGATACTTCAGCCCAAAGAGAGATTTGTAGGTCTTGGTCATGGATCATGGATTTGACTGCTTCCACAATAGATTCTAATGTACCCAAAATGAATTTTTTGGCATTCTGCTTAAATTAAGCTAAACAATGTAAAAATGCCGTCGAAACTATGTTTTAGGTCAAAACAAACATGAAGTCTTTGTGGGTTTTTGTCAAGGAACCTATGGTTAAAATTCTGAAAATATGAAAATCAGGGTTTTATGCCCCTATTTTTAGGGAAACCCTTAAAAATAGGACCTTCCCGAAAATTATTGAAAATAATTCTGATAGGGTTAATTGACTTCACGATCACACTAATCAAGTTAGAATCATCAAAATATATGTTTTACTCTAGTGAGTCTATTTCTATTTTTTAGGAACGAACTTAGGAGCTCCGCAGCCATTAATGGCAGATTGGCCAGTACCAGGTGTTGAAAGCTAAGCTTCAAGAACTCCAACGAAGAAGCTATGGCGGAAAAGGTCAAAAAGATGCTGTTATAGCGATGGAGTTTCTCAAAACGAAAAAGGCCAAAATTTGGCTAACTCTTGAAGGAGTGCGTTTTGCTGCCAAGGCAAAACACAGTCTAAAAGTGAAAAAGGCGCCCCTCTTGAAGAAAGGCGCCCTTGGATCTCAAAGGGCAAATCAAATCACTTTGCTCCTTCAGATCATTCATCTCCTTCGCGTTTGTGCTGTCTCGACAATAGAATCACTAGCAAGATCATCCGATTCAGGGATCACTGGCAAAGCATCAGTGCAGTATGGAGGATCCATCAACAACTAAGACGCCAAATCAGAGAGCTTCATGGTAAAAGCGCCCCTGCTAGCCAGGGGCGCCCCTCAGTTACAGGCACCAGATGAATCCATCTACTATAACTCTATACATGTTATCTTTCCAGCTTCCTCCCAGCGACGTGATCAATTTGATAGCAGGTTCACAAAACATGCCATACGATCACACACTGAGATCAAGCAGAAAAAAACCAGAATTGAAGAACTTGAAAGACAAGCCAAAAAATGGCTAAGGCATGGCGAAAAGCGCCCCTCTTGAGGAATGGCGCCCTTTCTTGAGGGCATCCAGATTCAGTCAGAATCTTCACTGCCTCCCAGGATGACCTTCTCAGCTATGACCTGTCTCGTCAGTGGGACTATCAGCAATAACTTTCGACAAATCAATTATCTGATGAAGGAGGTCAAAGATTGGCGGTCCACAGCCAAGATAAAACCAAGCAAAAGCTAAAAGCGCTCTTGCTAGACAGGGGCGCCCTTGAGCTTGAAGGGCATAAACTCATTGTCATCAACTGAGAAGTCAGTCATCCTGAGCAAGACCGAGTTGGCTACCCGATGCATTGTCAAGCAGAGTCATCCGACTCATCCATCAACGGGAACGTCAGATCAAAGCATAGAGGGTCTGAAAAGGCCAAAACAAAGAACAGTCAATGAAAATTGACTAAGGCACAGCCAAAAGCGCCCCTCTTGAAGAAAGGCGCCCTTCATTCTGGAGGCTCAAACTCATTTTTCTGAGTTAATCTCTCCCAGGCATATCTCGTCAAGCTGATCCCATCTCAACAACGGATCCGTCAACAACTACCAAAAATCAACTGAGCAGCCAGGATCGAAGATCAAACAAAGGCACTTCAACTTGCAAAAATGATCAAAACTCCAAAAGGGACGCCTAAGAAAGTCAAAAGCAAATGTTGACTTGAGTTAACAAATTTTGGAGGCAAAAAGAGGCCAAACACTCCACAATCAGTGGAAATCACCTTTTTGAACTCCAAATCAAGCTCAATCATGAGTTGGATGCCCAATTGATGCTAGCAACTCAAAATTGACATATCAAAGCATCTAGGCATCCATTATTCATTATTTCTTTGCAGGTTGAGGAGCTCAAGAACGAATATTTTTCTTCTCCAACATTTTTGAAGATATGACAGAGGGGTTTTCACTGTTCTTCATATTTTTGAAGATCTGTTGCACAGAGGGACTATTTATCAGAGTTTGCATCAAAAGGCATGATTCTTCCAGATTGACAGCCGATAACTTCCAATCCACCTTCTGTCTACTTCCTCTATTTCTGTCTAAAATTCTTGCATGTCCGAGAAAATGACAGATAATCACAGATCTGGCCAACTGGGTATGATCAGCACAACTTTTCCTACAAAACCCACATGTTAGATTTTTCTAGAAAAAGTAGCTCTGTTGCCCCTATTTTTTAGTGTTTCCGGAAAAAGTCATAATTTTGAAAATCAAACAAACTAGGTTTGTTCAGCTTTGAAGCACGAACAAAACCCATGTGTTGGATTTTTCCGAGTAAAATCACTTTCTGGTGCCTCACTGCCTTTGCCACCGAAGGGCTCTTGCATGTCATAGAAAAACTCGTTTTTTCGAATTTCTGACGATCTGGGTTTGTTTGGAGAATTATTCTCAACAAAACCCATGTGTTAGAATTTTTCATAAAAATTACCCCTTGGCAAGGCTATTTTTAGCAGTTCCAGAAAAAGTTGTCCGAGCAGCATCGTGTGCACAATCAATCTTCAAGGTTTTCAGAACGCAGCTCTCCCAAGACGAATACAAGACCAAATTGGTCTTACTCCATGATTTTCTGAAAACAACTGACACCGATCTGCGTCGGGCACAACCAGAGGTCTATCTAGCCAGATTGACAAGCATAGAAACAAGTCCACAGGTTCCATAATGGTTTCACCTTGTATATCTGATTGCCTTCCAAGGCCAGTTTAGAGGATTGTAACCGTTGGAATTTTACACATGCAGCAAGTTCATGTGCATTTCTCACGGTTGGAGTGATCGTGGTCAAACTTCACGGTTTCATCATCAAGCTTCGCGGTTTCACCATACGACACTCTTCCATTGAGAAAGATCAAGGAAAACGTCAAAGCTGCAAAAGAACGCGGAAGGTAGTCATTCCCAACACAGAGCCGCCATCGGTTAATACTACACTACCTTCCACGTCAAAGTGGAAATACGGACAAAAAGAAAAGGAGTAACCCTCCTAAGGGAAGTAGAATAAAGGAGATGCATACATCAAGTTGTTGACAAGTGATAAGCTGACGATTGACAGACATGTAACGATCTCCATATGAAGAAGTCAACAAAATGAACAAAAGCACCGTTGACCAATGGTGATGAGGTGTCAAACACCTCAAGAAGGACGTCCTACCCTCCAAAGTAGCAATAAATATGACTGAAGTCAACTTGATGCCCCTTTCCAAGTTGACTCCAGAGCTCCAGAGATCATGCATGTCAAATCCCACTGATCTAGGATGTCTAATTGACTCCCACGATTTGTGGATCTCAAATCTCCTTTAAAGGTGGATGTCTATTTTGGAGACATATTTGTAATTTAAGTTCACTTTAGTTAGGTGTCAGTAAACTGAGGTAGACTCCTAGTTTGACTTTTGTTTAGTTTCAGTTAACTGAAGTAGATTTCTAGTTAACTGCTTGCTCACCTACTTTTAGACATAGGAATAAATCTTGCCGATTGGCAAGAACTGATTGTTAACTCAAGGAGATTTTAGGGTTGCCTACTCCTTTGAGTTTCTATAAATAAGAGCCTTAGGCTCATTATTTGTTTAACCTTTATTTGCTAAGCAAAATTGCTGCGCCATTGTTGCCAGAGTTAGCTTGTTTATATCTGTTCACTCTTGGATGAGAGTTCGTTGGTTGATCGCAATTGTGCATGATTTCATGCCTTTGCTGTCCCGGCCTTTGTAATTCTTTGGAGAAGCTTGAAGAAATAAATCAGATGGCGCATGGTTGCTTGATCTAAATACTTGAGTTCTTTCAAAGTCTTGTTTTCAAATAGTGTATTGTTTCAATCTCCTCCTTGGATAGGTGTCGTCACCTCCTTGGATATTTTGTCATCAATCATTATCGTATGATGTTGTTTAATGATTTGTCTTGCAGCCTAGACTTTGGACAGGTGTCGTCTCCTCCTCGGGAATCCTGCTAGACAGGCCATCGTTCCTTGTTGTTTCCAGTGAGCTTTTTCCAATCCTACACCTCGGACAGGGAATCCTCCTCCTTGGCAAGTCTCAGATCTAGTTTACCGTAAGAGAGTGTTTGCTTGTATCGAGCCCTATCTTGGTATATATTCGAAGGTTTAGAGCCTCGGCCATATTCCATTGAGACGGAGGATTCAAGTGATCCAACCAATCCATTTCGCTCCTACGCCCTCATGCTTTGTTTATCTTGGGGAGGTAGGATAGTTTAGAAGCTTAGTTAGTCGTAGTTAGGATCTGCGGAAACCAGAGAAAAAACTTAGCTACAGCGCATTGTGTTTATGCACCCTTGTGTTCTGTCGCTGAGTAAAAAAGATAGGAACCTTAGTACACCCCTTTTCTACAGTAGAAAATCAGCAAAGAGAGATCTTCCTCTCTATAATCCGAAGAGCATGTACTAACACACTTGCAATAGCTGTCCGTTTCCAATAAGCACTCCAGAGGTGCTAATTGAAACACCAATAGATTTGTTTTTTCTCTCTGCAACACCGTTTTGTTGAGGATTATAAGGAACACTTAACTCCCTCTTAATCCCTGCTTCAATGCAAAAGTTACGGAAGATAACAGAAGTATACTCTCCTCCGTTATCGGATCTCAAGACCTTGATCCTCTTTCTGGATAAATTCTGCACCTGAGCTTTGAATTCTTTGAATCTCTCTAATATCTCCTCAGATTCTTCAGATTTCAAGAAATAAATCCAAGTCTTTTCTAGAGTAGTCATCAATAAAGATAATGTAATACAAGAAACTACTCGAAGATGCAACAGACATTGGGCCACATAAATCAGAATGAATAAGATCTAAAACACATTTGGATCTACTTTCACTATTATGGAATGGACCTTTTGTATTCTTACCCAAAGTGCAGCCTTTGCAGGTTCCTTCATGCTTTTGGTTGAATGTAGGAAGGCCTGTCACCATCTTCTCCATAATAGGTAGAGCACGAAAGTGAAGGTGAGCCAATCTTCGATGCCAAGATCACACAAACTTGAGGAGTCATGCACTAGAGCTTGAATGGGATGAGTGCATAGGCTGTAGAGACACCCATGTCTTACTCCAATCACCCGAGCAATCTTGATGTTGGAGTTCTTTGCCCAAATGAGAACTTTGCCTTCTGAAAAAGCAACTTGATAACCCTTGTCTTCCAAGGCTGAGATGGAGACAAGGTTTCTCTTGATGCCTGGAACAAATAGCACATCATCCAACTGCAAGGAATCGCCAGAATCCAAGTGAAGAGATGAGGTCCCAACTCCTTTAACAAAATAATTAGCATCATCTCCAATAATGACTTGTTCGCTAGAATCTTTCTCCACCAAATTAGATAGATGCTCCCTAAATCCGGTGATGTGGTGAGAGGCACCACTATCAATCAACCAAGTGTTGGTGTCGGTAGATACGTTGCTTGACAAGGCTGAATAGAATAGGTATTCACTTGTATCCTTGTGCATGGAGGCGTCATAGACATTTGCAATGGCGGCTTGTTGCTTAGGCCTGGAAGGACATTCCTTTGCAAAGTGACCATACTTGTCATATCAAAAACATTGGACCTTGGAGAGGTCCCTCTTCTTCTTGAATGCGGGGCCACCATCAACTCCTTTATTTCTATTTCTCTTGAAATAACCTTTCTTCCCATCTTTCCCTTTCTTCTTGGAGGATTGGCTGGCAAGAACATAAATGTCCTAATTAATGGAGCTTTGCCCAATACCTCTTGCAGCCAACCTAGACTCTTCTTGATTACAGTCTGCTCTCAACCGATCAAACTTGGGAAGTTTCGATCTTGCACTGATTCCCTAAATATAAGACTTCCAAGATGAAGGAAGACCATTAAGAGCCAGCATGGTCAAATCCTTGCTATCAACAACATGCCCAATAGACGAGAGCTGATCTCTCAATTCGGTTATTCTCATGAAGTAGGCAATGACAGATTCTCCCTTCGCCATCTTCAAGTGATGGAGTTATTGCTTCAGTGCAAGAGCCCAACTGGTGTTGTTGATCTCGTACATCTCCTCCAGGGTTTTGAACATCTCTCTCGTAGTCCTTAACTTGGAGACAATAGGAACAATATGATCCTTTACGGAATCAACTAACATTTTCTTTGCCCTAATATCTTGCTTCTTCCATAGGGCCTTCTCTTCCTCATTTGAAGGCTCGGGGGCGAAGCTTTCCACAAACTCTGCCAATTCGCTTTCCTCCAAGGTGAGCATGATTCTGAATCTCCATGAAGTGAAGTTTGACGCTCCCTCAAGCGTATCCTGAATCTTAAGACCATTCACCATCTTGACAGAGAGATAGAGGTGAATAAAGATGAGAGAAAAGGAAAAGGTATCGCTGTATTAAAACACAAATCTGATCGTGATCTTCTTCAAACCCGCTCTGATACCATGTTAATTTTATAAGATCAGATATATGCACATAAATTAATTCAAAATTGACAGAAGAATACAGCCAATACCTTGGGAAAACCCTCCAACCTGAGGGAGAAAAACCCAGCCAATATATCTCCTATATATTGATAATAATAAGAGCAGCAATCTGCTTACAAATTAGGCACAAACACAATGCTTGAAAGATACAATGGACAACACCTCTTCTAGATGCAAGGATACAAATAATATATGTTTCTCTAGAATCGATCTGCTGTAAGAGAAACACGAACTGCTGCAATAGAGCGAACTTCCTCTTGATGAATGCTGAATGAACTTGATGCTTGAAACATAGAAGAGGTCCTCATATAAATATCCAATCGCACCCCTTCACAAGGAGAGGTCGGCCTCAAGGAAAGACGCCCTTTCTAGAAGGGCGTGATCTTCAATGAGAGGTCGGCCTCCATAAATAAATAACTATTATTTATTTTGACTTTAATATTTTATCTTTTTAATCTTAATGAAGGTGCCTCTTCATTAAATAAGCAATATATAAATTTAAATAGCTAGAAACCTATTATTTAAATTTATTTCTCAATTCGCCCTTGAAGTATTTATCACGTGGCTGCCAATAATCATCAACATTCTTGATATCACTTTGACATCAATGACAATATTGCCAACATTCATTTCCAGAACACTGTATTGTTAGGTTTTGTGAAATTCTGAACTTTTAGGTGAATGTATGATGACTTTCTTTGCATTGTTTGATTTCCTTGCGTATGTCTGGATGAATCTTGAACCAATCATTTGACATCCAGTGTATATGGGCTCGAATCATATGTATGCAGAACTGGATATTTTATTCACAAAGATAAAAAGAAAATTCAAAAGGCTTGATCCAATGGTTTTCAAATCCATACTTAAGAGTGCTTCAGCTTTTCATATTTTTCCAACATTTTATCAAACCAATATACTAATATTTGTAGTTGCTTAGAATTTTTTCCTCAACAGAATTGGCTCATTTGCTTCAAGAGAAATCTCTTTCTTTACATCCCTCTCACCTATCAGGCATAACTAGAATGAAGGTTCACTAGATAATGAACAACTATTATGGCCATTAAGTATGGTATTATCAACACCATTTAACAAGCTTTCAAATTCATCATCAAGAGTTTTATTGCTTAGACTTGTTTGATCACTAAAATACTTCATATGAACAACTCCGCTTGTCCCTGTTTTGAATAAACCTTTACATGCAATCAAACCACCACAATCTGGCCTGTCACTAGAGAGGCACATCCTCTACCCTTAAGTTTACTACAGTTGTCTCCAGTTGGAGTTTCTCTTTCTGAGATTTTTGTATCAATAATACAGGAGTTAAATGACCAACTTCTTCCAAGGCCCCTCTATTGTTGTGCAGGGACCACTGTAATGTCCCTTACCCGGTTTCCCCTAGAATTCACTTGTTGATTAGGTTTAGGGTTTCTTCTTTCCAAATGAATGTTCTTTTTAATGAAGTAATATTGGTTTGAAATCTGAGTTGCTGTATTTCTCCACTTTTTCTGATTCCTTACTCACCTCTTTCAACCTTATACTAGATTGATCATAGGATGAGGACAATTCATAAATATATATCATCTACTTATGTTTATATTAAAGAGTCATCATCACTTATAAGGTTTAATAATTGTTTCAAGCATCGATATTGCAATGATCATATATAATATATGTATATATGTATTTCATTTAATTCTATATATATGTAATTATTCAATCTTCCAATAATCACTATATATATATATATACATATTAATTTTCCCAAATATGTTCTTAGATAATAACACAATCAAATAAATCTCTCATAATTTATTTCAATTCCAATCTGCTGCTTTATGAAGATTTCTGATTGATTTTCCTATCTTTTTCCCTCCCCTAATTTACATCTACCCATATATATCTTTATATTCCAATGAAGAGATGCGATCCTTTGAATAGAGACAACCATTTGAATAATCTTTTGTTAACAAATGATTTCTACCTTCTAAAGTAATCGCTGCCTATAAATGCATGAAGTGCTGCCTTAAAAGGGTATTGTTTTATGTATAATAAATTGTTAATATATTTAATATTTATTCTGTTTTCATTTTATTTAAATATTTGTTTGATGTATTTTTATATCTTGTTTTGTGTGATATTTAATATTCATTTTATATTATCAATATTGATATTTATAATAATATTAAATCATTATTATTTCTTCTTATATTTTCAATATGTATTTTGGTTATTTATTTATTTTATATTTTATATTTTATATTTGTTTATTTATTTCATACTTTATATTTGTATATTTTATATTAATTTTATTATCTATTATGATTACATTATTTAAATTGTTTTATATTTTATTATTTATAATATTGCATTTGATAATTTAATTATAATATTATCTTGTGATAGTTATAATTAAATTATTAATGCTCATACTTTTACTATGTTTTTATTTATTTGCTTATTTCAATTATTATCTTAGTGTTGCGATTCCGGGGACATGACAACCACTTTTTAACATTGAGGTAACTCAACAAAATTTACCAAATTGTGGATAGCATAGTAGTTGGTACCCACATGTTGCGATCTCTAACTACAGAGTTGTTCTTCCTTTTTGAGATCCGTGGTAAGATGCCTTACGAAGACTATGATTTTGCCACCATAAATAATTTGGAAACAACCAAGCTTTCCCACATTCACACCCTTGAATGGTGAATTATGACCCTTCAAGCTTGCTAAGCCTTCCAAAGACAAATGTAAAGTAATATTCAATCAAACCAGATAGAGTTACAAAATCATCACCACCCCATGCAAAAGTGGATGCTTTTGAATGACATCTTCATTATTAACTTTGTCTATGACATCTCCGTTCGCTTGAATGATCCAATAAAATAGAAAACTCCCTATAGCTTTGTAGGCATTACTGGATCAGTGGATACTACATCTGACTGTCAAGAACAAGAACTTAAAACCCACAGTTCTTAAGTCCTATGATTAGGATCTCTCACATATTAATGCAACTTTACAAATATAATGCATGGCTCTTATCAAATCACTGTTTTTATGACAGTGATAAAATGTAGCCTGCCTTCACATAAAGACACGAGGAAACATCTAAACTTTGAATCAATAGGCTATGATCCTTTATGAATCCCCAAGCAATTTTAAACTGAAACTTCCAAAACACTCCTATCTTTATAAATTACAGCATCTGGATTTTTCATACCCAATACACTGTAGAAGTTGTGGAATTTGACGTTGCAACTGCCAATTGCATTTTCTTTGAAGTTTCTAAAACCTTTCCAATAAATCCATTTTGTGTATATCCTGTGAGAAATGCCTTCAATATGGTGACAAACAACATATCTTTTAATTATTCTTTGATGAAAAGTTGGAAAGATAAAGTTTGATGGTATGAGATGCCTCTCAGCTGCATTCAACGCCATGCCAATCACCACTTAAATTCATTCCACAAACCAAATCTAAGTGCAGGTTATTTTCTTGAAAGTAATAAGACCATCACCCAACACCATGGCATTTCAAATTGCAGCATGTGACAACTTTTTGACTGAAAACTGCTACAAAATATAGCCTATCAACTAGGTGTGGACTTCCATACGATTTCCAAGTTCCCATTTTGACACATGTGCACTGCTTCAATCTATTCATAATAAAACAAAAGTAAAACTAAAAATATTAGGGTTTTAGAACTACTAGATTCTTGAGCTCGAGACAAGATTTTTGCAACCTTTTAAATGAGTATATGTTGCATATTTCAAATCTGTGCTAACAAAACCATTTGTGCATAACCTGCGCTTATTCATCATGTTAAATAGTTTACATATTTTGTATCAGCTTCCATGCATTTTGTATACTGCCTTTTAGTGCTACTGCAATTACAACAGCTTGACAAAAATCTCCATCCTTTGATGCTTTAATGAATGTACACACACTGTTTTCTAAAGATTTTTTAACATATCTATTTTGTGGATACCATGCGATCATTGCATTCCGTGAGATGACATATCTTTGTGGCGCTTTATCAAACAATTAATGTGTCTTGTCTGTGCTTCCATGTTTTCATGTATGTCTACATTGACTAAGTTTTCTAGACACAGTGCTTGAAAGTTTCTAAAACTGTCTTCAACAAACCCACTTTGAACATATTATGGCAAGCTTTAAGAAACGATGGAGCTTAGTGTATATTGGTTGTGAAGTTGAGTTATATTGCTGATGTGTTCCATTTTATCTTTTTATTGGCCTCCTGAAACAAGTTATTAACTTATGTGCAAGTACTGATAAGTCTTAGTTTCTTGTTGTCAATGGAATTTGATGATGAGTACACAACCTGTGTCGGCAATTCAAGGGAGGTTGTTAACTTGTTTGAAGGTGTCGACGACTATCTAATTATCAATATTTATTTCTGGATTCGATTGTGTTTAAGCTTTTTAATCAACGTTTCGGATCACACTCTATCCTGATGATGGATCACAGAGTGTGATCTGAAACGTTGATTAAAAAGCTTAAACACAATCGAATCCAGAAATAAATATTGATATTCTTATGGATTGTGGAAATCTAATAGCATTGACTATCTAATTCACCTTTATCATCGGTGTTTCAAACATGATTCACAACCCTTGATATTGTCAAAGAATAGTTATGTGCACTTCTTCCATCGGCGGTTTGTGATCAGTTATTAACTTAGTAAAAGCTGCTGATAAGAATTCAATTTTTCCTTGTTCGGCACTCGGGTAGGGTTTAAGAACTTGATCACTATTGCTGATTATCATCAATTCACCTTATTCACCCTTTGAGAAGAGGTTATGAACTTGTATAAAAGTGCTGACGAACTTTAGACTGAGCAATGATTTTTACTTCCTCCTTCTCATTGGCATCTTGAGTTGATGTAACAACTCATATTAGCAACTTAATGGAGTTTGCCAAAAAATTCTGATTTTATTTTGTCATCGGTGTTTGACAGAAGATTGCCAACCAGCATGGAAAGGCCGATAGTTAATTTTCTCAACCTGTACATCTAACCTTCTATAAAGGCTTCTACAATCAAACTCTTTTCACGGTTTCATCATATTCCCCACTTTTATAGCTCTTTGCTCAAACATGATTATACTTGCATTTCTCGAACATTTGAAAATACACAATTTTTTAAAATATTCTTCAAAAACACATATAAACTGAATTTGTAGAACATATTACCGATTTCATCATATATAAATCGAAATTAGAGTTTAATACATATCAATCTTCAATGTATCAACTGATTTCATCATATATAAACCAAAATTAGAGTTTAATACATATCATGATATCAATCATCAATGTATCATAGACCAAAAAACAAGTTTAACTTCTGAATACATATCAACTTCAAGTTTCGGTATCAATAAAAATTATATATCATAAATTTCTTGTATGACTGAAACTCAAAAGCTTTTGTCGCTGCTTTGGGGGTGGTGCTGAAGTAGTTGGTATAGTTGCAGTGTCCTCAATAGGAGCCTCAATTGGTGCCTCATCCATAGTGATATGATCAAGCTGTGTGTGTGAAGAAACTGCCTCTGCTGGCTGACCAAGCTCGCCTTCTTCCTCCTCATATGCTGCCACTTCTGCTTCCCATTCAGCCGCCTTTGCCTCCCTCTCCATCTCAGCTAACTCATCATCACTTATCCATGGTTCCACATCGACCTCATGAGTCACAACAATCCAATCTGAGAATGGATCCATGTCATCAAGGTCAAGTGCTTCATGTGAACTCTGCCTTTGTACCTTCTTCTCATGCAACCGAAGGTTGTACCACATGTAGACAAGGTCATTCAAGCACTTTCTGAGTCAACCGATTGCACTTCTTTGTGTGAATGGCCTCAAAGACACTCCAGTTGCACTCACAACCAGATGCACTACAAGGCTGAGATAAAATATGAATGGCAACCTTTTGAAGATTAGGCGTTGTGGCACCATAATCTTGCCACCACAAATCTGCAAGGATAACAATTTCCATTTATAACTTAGTAAGGATTTAATAAACTTAAACATTAACATAAATAGTATAATAATATTAAACACATGAATTTGTTACCTGGCTGTAGAGTGTCTCCTACGAATGCAATACTTGGAAGAAAACAATGGCCCTTCGACCTTCTTATAGCTCTGTATCTCATCAAGTATGAGATCTCGAAGGTCATCATTACTAACCAATCTCTCAATACATGTGTTGAGGCCAACAAGAACCTCTGCATCTGCTTTGATAGTAGGAGAGAAATAAAACTTGGGGTTCAATTAGTAGGCAGCAACATGAATATGTTGGAGTTGTGGTTCCACCTCCGATCTATTATGCACCATATGGGTTCATATTTGGTCTTGTTTGATCCATATAAATGCTGAATTACCTCTTTTGCCTTATCCATGGCCTCATATAGATACCCCATGGGGCTTTTATCCCCATCCATTAATCGTAGAACTCTAACCAACGGTTTTGACACCTAAAATATAAAAAATAAAATAAAATCAGCAAGTTGTAATATTAGAAAGCAAAAAAATAAATCATCAATCCAAGTTTCTACAACTTGACTAGTGAAAAATTAAAGTTTCCACAACTTTATACGACGGAAGCAGGGAAAAAAACATATAAACGCATGGTTTCCACAACTTGACTAGTGAAAAATTAAAGTTTTAATATCTTGCAAATGGGGAGGTGGGCTGATCTGAAAATTGGCCACATTTGGTGTAATATCATCAAGATTATCTCTTTAAAATGGATTTGCATCAACCTTCATAAATTTTGAAATTTAATTGTTTTTGTGATTTTCGGTGAACTAGGTAATTGCCCCCTGTAGTTGGCCGTAATGTAATTAGTCGGCCGGGAATAAAATGAATAAGACTTAGTTAGTTGGCAATTAGTTGGTAGTTTGAGAATTAGTTCCTGAAAGGTTAATTAATGTAATGAAGTGACACGACGGTTGGTACTCAACCACCTTCGCCCGCTATATGTATCGGAGTCTTATGGTTATAGACATGATACTGTTGTTATGATTGTTAGGAAGTATCTGTAATTGGCATGTGTTGAATAAATAAAGACAACAATGATGATCTTATGTTTTACTTTCTAGTATGTTGTTATGTTCTGTCAACTATTTCTGTTTACTCATTGCATACGTTGAAGTTAGTCACGCGAGTAAACATTTGGCACCATTGCCAAAGCGAACCAGGGAAGCACTCGTTACAATGGCAACGTAATGGGCCGATCGACGGAGGTAGCCTGTAGAAACTAATGAAGAAAGAGAGGATGACTTGACACGAGACTTGATAAACCTTTGGAACATATCTCTACGAGATCACGTACGGAGGGAAGCCCTCAGGCGAGAAATCCTTGAGGCAGTTGTCTAGGATCGACTAGAAGTGAACGACGAGGTTGATCACCTTCTCCACCGCATGCCAAGATTATTGGCCTGTCATTTCATTATCCTACAGGACCTTCAAGCGGAGGAGGAATAGGAATGCCGAAGGCAACAAATCTTGCAGTGGTACGAAGAACAAACCAAACGGGAAGAGGAGGAACGAGACACTAGCCGGAGATGTACCCCTGGCAACCAACAATGATCGCGTGAAAGGCCTATAATGCCCGTACGACCGAACAAAGACAAGAACCGAATACCATTCGAGCACGAAGCGAACGAGGAAAGAGTTCGGCGATCATTGAGAGTACAGGAGCAAGAAAACCGGCGGTGAAGATTAAGGCAAGTTGATAAGGAGTTGAATGAAGATTTAATTGAGATAAATCAGAGTATAAAAAGAACAAATGCTAATCTTGAGAAGATAGATCAATTTAATAGTAGAGCACATCAGAGTTTTGTGGCAGGGAGGGACGAGGAACCCTTCATCACCCCGTACGTAGAAAAATATAAAAGCTGAGAAAATTAAGATGAATTGAGTGGAGAACTTGAGAACAACATCCAACGCATTCAGGAGTTGTCTATATCGGACGACGATGAAGGGCTGAGGACTGGGAGATCTGAGCCCAAGACCCCTTGGTAGAGGGAGCACCAGAGTGGAACCCAAGAAACTCAAGGTGTCGAGGACGCTGATGGAAGACGAGAGAGTGACTCGTATGTGGCCGAGAGTGCAAGTGACGCACCGGAACGTAACGGGGAAACCGGTCTAGTCGGGCCCAATACACAAGGAGGACATGGGGGAAGGATGGTGACTCCAAAGCGACAGAAGCTGCCGAAGTTTATGGGGAATGGGTCAGAAGATCCAATACGACATTGCAAAACATGTGAGACAATCTGGATAGCGAGTGGAGAAGATGACCCAGATCACTGGTTGAAAGCGTTTCCGGCAACACTCAGAGATAGTGCCATCGACTGGTACACAGAATTGGGCCAAACACAAAAAGCTTCGTGGAGGTTGCTGAAGTAGGCATTTGAAGATGAATTCAGACTTTTCGGGGATGACAATGAAATTGTGGTAGAGATTTATAACACCAAGTAAGGGAAGCACGAGAGTGTGTGGACCTACAACGGGAAACTGAAGGGTCTGCTGGGGAAACTTGAGTCACAGCCAACATATGGCTTAAAGAAGAGATGGTTTATTGAAGGTCTGCTTCCCTCACTACGAAAGAAAATGAAGATGGTACCTCCATCCTCGTACACTGAAGCATATAACCGTGCGATGGATATCGAAAGCGAGAACAAGACATCCTCTAGAGGGAAGAAGCATGATGACGAAGAAAGGGCGGGGGAGAGTGAGGATGAATCAAAAACTGTACAAGCTCTCCGTCATGACATGTTGAGAATGATGAAGGAACTAAAAGTGGACAAAGAAGGGTCCAAGGAGGCGACCGAACTATGGTGTACGAAATGAAAAATAGAAGGTCATACGAAGGCGAACTGTCCGAAGAAAATGTTCTGTGACATCTGCCAAGTTATGGGACACTCTGTCAAGGAGTGCCCGTACAACTTGAAAACATGGAGTTCGCACGTGTTCTTCACATAGGGGGAACAATCAACCCCTCCGACCACACCACCTAAACCTCAAAATAACAACGCATCCCCTGGCGGCTATCTTAACAATCGGAGAAATAATACGCCAAGAAGCAAAATTCAATATGATAGCAAAGGTAGGCCCATGATCTAGTGGCGGAGATGTAATGAATGGGGTCACTTTGCCAGGGAATGCCAGAATGGTCAAGGTGCCGGGGGGAAATTGTGCAAGTGGTGTGGTCCAGGTGATCACGAAGACACTTACTGCCCGAAGTAGAAAGGCATCAACATGCTGGAAGTAGCCAACAAAGAAGTCTTGGCACTTACAAGGGCACAAGCGAAGAAGGCCAATTATCCGGACCCTCATACGGAGAAAGAAAGACTCCAAGACTTCAGGGCAGAAGTGCAAGTAGCAATGGCAAGTGAACGAAGAACTTCCAAAGTAGCCAGTACATCGTTGCGATCGGAGTTGGAAAAGAATATTGTACGGCAGGTGCTTCACACAACTATACCAATCAAGGTAATAGATCTTCTACAAACCATGCCTCAACTAAGAGTAGCACTCACAAATGTCATGGCAGACAATACTCAGATGGGTCCAAATGAAGACACCACAGAGTCGATAGGAGAGACCACGGATGCAACGCTACTTGCAATAAGTGTCAGGAGGAAACTGGTTGTTGTACAGATGTAAATTTTGGGGATGAGACTCTCCAATACCATCGTCGACGGAGGATCGGGAGTTAACGTACTACTTGAAGATACATGGAAGAGCCTCGGGAAGCCCACATTTTGGTCGTCGACATTCCAATTGGTTGGCGCCGATCAACATAGTATTGAACCTCTTGGTACTTTAATGGCACAAAAAGTGTTGATAGGTACGCAACGACTCTTATTGAATTTTGTCGTCATCCCACTAGAGAAAAAGGCGTACGATGCATTGTTGGGACGGGGATGGCTGATTGCCGCCAAGGCCAACTATAACTGGAAGAGGAATACGCTCTCGATCGAGAGCCATGGGAAGAATTATATTATTGATTTGAAGAATCAGGCGGTCAGTGAAGACATGGCGTCTTCAGAATCAGAATCTGATGGAGGATCGGATGTTGATGAAGGGAAGATAATGGAGTTAAACGAGGAAGGCGTATTGTTATGTCCCTTACCTGACTTCACCTAGAGTTCATATGTTGATTAGGCTTAAGAATTCTTCTTTTCCAAATGAATGTTCTCTTAATGCAATAACCCTAGATAAGAATCCTGTATTCACCATATTAACAACATATCCGTTAGCATTAATATCTAGATATCCAAAATATAAGCATAATCACAAAAGCAATAATGAAACAGAAGAGGAGTGGCATGGATAGATCCTCCCGAAGCTATCCATCTAAGCCCAAGGGCACAAGCACCTCATTAGGACAACCCACCCTTTGGCTCCGAGCTGAACATCAAAACTAAGACCATTCCATACTCGAAGTGGCGTGCTTAGTGGAAACATTGGTACCTTCTTTCTCTACCCATGTCAGCACCTCGGAAGACACTTGACTTATTGGCAGTGTTCCACGGGATTTTGGGGACGGGGACGGGGGGACGACAAGGGACGTGTTTCCGAGATGTGGGGACGGGGGGCCTAAGTTTGGGAACGACAGGGGGACGGTGGGGGGACGGCGGCGAGGGGGCAGTAGGGTGTTGAAATACATATAGTACTTGAAAAAAAAGTTATAAAAAGATGTATAAGTATAAGAATTATATATCTTGGAGACAACTAGGAGTCCCCTAGACGTCTTGAGGACACCCCAACGTCCTCAAAGTCCTATCAGCGTCTTGGAGACATTGACACTAGTGGTGGGATGGTGGCTTGGTGGGGGGACGTCTCCCCAAAGTCCCCAAGTCTTCGAGACGTCCCCCTTTAGGAAACGCGAGGTTTTTTGGGGGGGACGCGTCCCCGTGGAACACTGCTTATTGGGGATAGTCGGGGGAATGGATAAGTGGCCCAAGCCTACCACCCCTCCAGGGCCGCAGCGGATTGTGAGTGGAACCCCCACCCCTCCATGGCCCACCCAGGCCTTGGGATTGGGCGGACTATGAGTGGAATTTCCACCCCTCCAGGGCCCATCCTTGCCTTGGGTTTCGGGGGCGGACTTAAGTGGGGTTTTTAGGCACCACTTCCCTCGCACCCTTCCTCCCAATAAGCTTACAAACACAAAGAAGACAATCTTTTAGCAATCCAATACATTTGCATTTATTATTGATTCTTTAAGTCAATATCAACATCATTACCATCATGATAATATTAAAGAAATCATTACACCAATAATCATATTAGCACTATTTGTTTCTTATATTCTAAATATGCTAAATATTATTGCTAAGTGAGTACATCACCTGAGTTACTATATCTCTCCATGTTTCCTTACTTTCGTCCTTCAACCTTATACTGAATTGATCATAGGATAAGGACAATTCATAAATATACATAATCTACTTATATTTATATTAAAGAGTCATCATTACTTATAAGAATAATTATTGCATACTCCTATATATATATATATTATTTTACTTATATCCATTAGTATTCATATATATGTTTATATAATTATTCTTTCCTTATTCATATATATTCTTTATTCATTGCATATTATTCCTTATAAAATTTATCTATATCTATCCATATATACTTGCATGTCTATTAAATAGTATATATATATATATATATATATATATTAAATGGCTCTATATTCCAATGCATAACATCATTGTTGCTGCTATTCTAGATTGCAGATTGTATTTCTCCATGTTTTCCCCCTTCCTTATTTTCTTTCCTTCTATTTATACCATTCAAGGTAGGTGACTCATGGGGGGAATGTATTGTTTGGTGAAAGAGGTGACTTTTCACAAAATATATCCCTTTGTTAGATTTAATTGCTGCCTTTATTATCACAATAATATCTATTTTTAAAATAATATATTATTACCAATAATTGATATTTCAGATTTATACTTATTTTATTATTTTATTTTGATGTTTTATTGAACATATTTTAACATTAAAGTATAATAATAAAAGCAATTTGCTAATATCTTATTATTATTTTATTCTAATGTATTACAATCTTTGATATGTAATGATTTTAATATTTATTTATTATTATTATTTTTGATATTAAGTTATTTAATACTACAATGTAATAACAATAATTTGCCTATATATTATTATTATATTTGTTAATTCATATTTATATATTTTTATATTGATATGATGCACATTTATTTTATATTTTATATTAATATTGCTATTTAGTTTATTTATTAATTTATTGGTATTTTAACACTTGGTCTTTATGGTTTTGCTATTTCGAGGACATGACACGTATTGGAAATTGGAAGTTGTTCGGAAGGTGAAACTAGTTCACTGAACGGGTTATTTCACTGGCACATGGAGGATTATGAAGTGTCTTCCACTCGGATCGCAACATGCTGTAGATCAGAGAAGGGGATGAGGGTGAAGATAAGGGCTCGTCCAGTGAAATATTTCCGCTAGATTACGACGAGTATAAGGAGGGTACAGCAGAATTGGACTAGACACCAGCTCACAATCTTGAACAAGACAAACTCATCAAGTACGAGGAACCGACATTGAAAAGGGTGAATCTCGGTGAACAAGAAAAACCCAAGGAGATCCTCATTAGTGACGACTGGAACCTCATACTAAAGGCGGCGACATTTAAAATATTCATGGAGTACAAGGACACCTTCGCTTGGACGTACGAGGATCTGAAAGGCATACCACCGGAGCTGTGTATGCATAGGATTCCCCTTGTATCGGGAGCCCAACCCATACGGAAGAGACCCTATAGGATAAATAAGAACTATGCTGTGAGGGTACAAGAGGAGATCGAGAAGATGTTGGAGGCAGGCATCATTTTCAAAGTGGATGTTAGTGAGCGGGTGTCACCAATTGTCATCTCATTGAAGAAAGAATCAGGGCAGATCCGGATATGTGTCGACTTCAGTTGTGTTAACGTTGTGATTTTCAAAGACCCATTCCCAATTCCCTTCACTGACACCATCTTGGAAGAGGTCGCTGGACATGAAATGTACTCGTTCTTGGACGGGTTCTCTGGATATAACCAAATCTGTATTGCCGAAGAAGACAAGTTGAAGACAACTTTTGTAGTCGAGGATGGGGTGTACACGTACAACCGAATGCCATTCGGGTTGTGTAACGCACCGGCCATGTTTCAGAGGATAATTTTACACATTTTCGACAAGATGTCATTGGGCAACTTCAGGGCATTTCTGGACGACTGGTCCATTTTCAGTGACCAGGAGAAACACCTCAAAGCTCTTGGAGAGTGCATGGAGAGATGTAGAGTGGCACGCCTTGCATTGAACCCGAAGAAATGTAGGTTCATGGTGCCACAAGGGAAATTACTGGGGCATATTGTGTGCAAAGCTGGACTAAAGATGGATCTCGACAAGATAAGAGTTATCGTACAGATGAAAGCTTCAGAGAACATCACTGGTGTAAAATCCTTCCTCGGCCATGTCGGGTACTACCGGAGGTTCATCAAGAACTTTGCACAAGTATTGTACCCTCTTGACCTTCTCACAAGGAAGGGACAACCTTTCATATGGGCTGAAGAACAGGAAAAAACATTTACGGAATTGAAGGACCGGTTGATCAGTTCACCCATACTGGCGTACTCGGACTGGAACAAGGAGTTCCATGTACATGTGGATGCCTCTAATTTCGCCATCGGGGCAACACTGGCACAAGTAGGAGCACACAGGTTGGACCACCTAGTATTTTTTGCCAATCGGCTACTGTCAAAGGCAGAGAAAAACTATAGTACGACAAAGCATGAAGCACTGGGGATGGTTTACTCTGTACAAAAATTCTAGCATTATTTGCTGGCCATGCCATTCACCTTCTATGTGGACCATCAAGCCGTAATGTATTTGGTGAATAAGCCTATAATTCAAGGGAGAGTGAGTAGGTGGCTACTATTGCTCCAAGAATTCACATTTACCATCATAGTACGATCGGGGAAGAGCCATGTGATTGCCGACCAGTTGTCGAGGATACAGTTGGGCGAACTTGCAGAAGGAGTGAATGAAGATTTTTGGGATGTGCACCTGTTTCAGATTGCAGTACTCCCTTCATGGTATGAAAAGATTGGAGAATACTTGTCGACATCCACATTCCCAAAGGAAATGGTACCGGTAGAGAGAAGAAAGCTCGCCTTGAAGATTAAGACATTTCAGTTAATTAATGGATTGCTATACAAGATGGGGTTCGACCAGATCCTTCGAAGATGTGTCATAGAAGAGGAGATACCAGGGGTATTGAAGGAAGCACACGAGGTTTGGGCTGGCGGGCATATGGACCCGGATGCTACGACAAGAAAAATTCTCTTGGCGGGGCTATGGTGGCCGACGATGCACACAGACGCACGAGAGTGGGTCTTAGGCTGTGACACCTGCCAAAGGGTAGGGAAACCTTTGAAGCGGGATTTTATGCCACTATATCCATCCCAACCACAAGAGTTGTTTGAACGATGGGGATTGGATTTTATTGGGCCACTAAAGGTAAGTCAACTACATCGGTGCCGATACATTGTGGTAGCGACAAAATATCTCACGAAGTGGGCTGAAGCATGAGCATTGCCAGATAACACAACACAGAGTACGACCAGATTTATTTATGAGTAGATAGTGACATGGTACGGGATTCCAATCCAGATTACGAGTGATCGTGGGGGACACTTTGTCAACCACGTCATCTGACTGATGATGACGGAGTTTTGGATATTTCACAACTTATCAAGCCCGTACTACCCACGAGCCAATGGTCAAGCAAAATCCACAAATAAGGTGTTAGTGTCAATCATTCACAAGTCATGTGGCGTGGAAGAAGCTGATTGGGAAGAGAGGCTACCAGCCATCTTGTGGGCATACTGTACTACATACAAGATGACAACATGGCACACACCCTTTTAGTTGATGTACGACTAGGAAGCAGTGGTACCGATGGAATACATGGTACCCAGCCTAAGGATAGCAGTGGAGAACCGGCTGGGCGATACAAAAAGTCTGAAGGAATGGTTGTACCAACTCAACATGCTGGATGAACGAAGAGTAATGGCATAGTGGGTAACGAAGAATATGCAATGGAGAAGGAAGCACTGGCATGACAAACACCTTCGGTGAATGAATTTCCAGCCAGGGCAGTTAGTTTTGAAATATAATAGCCGTAACGAAATCAAGCCAGGGAAGTTCAAAGTTCGTTGGTTGGGACCGTTCAAAATCAAGGAGGTATACGACAATGGCTCTATAAAACTGGAGAACTTGGATGGATCACTCTTACCAAAAGCAATCAACGGATCGAAACTAAAGTTGTACAAGGAGAGGAAAGAGAAGAAGCCTACAATAGCCATCAATATGGTTGGCTACGCTACCAAGGAGGACTGGCCTATGCCGAAGGAGGCACCGAGGAAGCAGGAATGGGGCTTGGGAGGCTCGGGATATGCAGCAGAAGGACTCTGGGCGGAATCAGGCAGAGACCAGATCATCGTGGAGAGACTAGTAGAAAAGAAAGTAGAAGGCATTGCAGTGCCGTAGGTGCACAAACACTTGACTAATGCAGTGTTCAAGACACCTGCGCTCTGGCGACAAATGGGTGGGCATTGGAGTTACGTCGCCCCGTATGAAGGCATGAGGAAGGGGTATCCAAAGGAATTGGACGAAGAAGTGTAGAAGTGCAGAAGAACAAGCAGCAAGTGAACCCCAACCTGAGGACACTGGCGAAGAAAAGGATGAATGGGAGGATGAACAATGGGAGGCATACTTCGAGAAGACGACTCCCTGTTTGAAGATGCTGGTAATGACGGAGGACACGTTCGTGTCGCACGTGGACGTGTACACAGAAGAAATACTCAAGCAAATGAGAAGAGAGAAGGAAAGTACCAAGAGTAAGGAGGATAGCAACGAAGGATGGACTCTGGAAGGTGATACCTAATCTAGTCGGACCCCCAACGGTGGAAGGAGAAGATGTTACATGGTACCAACAATATGGAGGGAGGTATGTCGATGACAATTTCAAAGGTACTGGTCCTGCCCCCTTGCTCGATAAGTGGTTTGATGTACAATACATGGGCACATGTTGCGAAGAGGAATGTTACAAAAGGCCCCCACATACCTGCAAATGGTACTATGCTTCCGAGTTGAAGGTTCGGGAAGGAGGTGAAAAAAGAGGTATGAAAAGAAATAATCAAGAAGAAATAAATAAGAAAAAGCAAAAAATAGGGGAAAACGAGAAAATTGACAAAGGAGAGAAAAAATAGAGATGGAGAAAAGAAAGTTGACAGAGGAGAGAGAAAAAAGCCAGAGGAGAGAAAATAGAGACGAAGAAGAGAAAGTTGACAGAAGAGAAAAAAGCTAGAGGAGAGAGAAAGCAAGCCAAAGTGAAAATTGACAGAGGAGAGAGAAAAAAGCCGGAGGAGAGAAAGTAAGGCCAAAGAAGTGAAAATTGACGGAGGAGAGAAAAAAGCCAAAGGAGAGAGAAAGTAAAGCGAAAGTTAAAATTGACAGAAGAGAGAAAGTGAAAATTGACAAAAGAGAGAAAAAGGCCAAAGGAGAGAGAAAATAAAGCCAAAAAAGTGAAAATTGATGGAGGAGAGAAAAAAATTAAAAATTAAAAAAGGAGATTAAAAGATGGAGAAAATTAAAAAATATTAGAATGGCAAAAGTCCTCATGAACATAAAAAAAAGATCATACGCCATATTAAAGGGAGAAAAACCACACAAGTCAAAAGAAAGTCCGTACGAATCACCAAGGTGAATGAAAAAAGTGCACGAATCTATAAAAGGCCGTACATATATTAGAGAGCAAGTCCATACGAAAACCTAAGAGGAAGATTGTTGTACGAAAAGTGGAGATTGCCGTACGAAATCTGGAGGAGGAGATAGCCGTACAAAGGATCAAGAGGAAGAAGCCTAGAGGAAGCGCTGTACGATCAAGGGAAGAATTCGCCATATGAAAGTTCAAACATAGTCTTGCTGTACGAAGTCTAAAACTAAGCACTACCGTATGGGTCAAAGCTGCCAAGGTAAATTGCCAAACAGTGGCCATATGAACTTGGAGGGAAGCGCTGGCCGTACGCCACAGGAAGGCCGTACGAATTGAAAAGGTTGAGGCAGCTGTACGAATTGGAGAACCTGGGGAGGCCGTACGAATTTGCCAGATTGCCAAAAACATCAAATTCAGGTTTGCTGTGCGAAAAATTAAATTCAAAAATCTTGTACGGATTTTTAAATTGAAGCAAATTAGAAGAGGAGAAAAAGCTGTACCATTCACCACAAGACAGGTTGCCGAGAATTGTGGGACAGGCGATCGTTATTGCAATCGTCGGCAACTACCAATTAAATTAAGCAATTCAATTCTGGCAGGCAAGTGCAGCGAGAGTGAAGAGCATTGGTGCTATCTGGAAAATAAATATCACAAAGGAAGAAAAATGGCAGCCAGTTCGAGTAAAGCCAAAAAGCTAAGTATTGTTTGGCCAAAGGTGGCAGGAAGCATAACAATGGCCAAGGGCAGTGATGATGCAGTCACCCCGGAAACAGTCACGTGGGAAAGCCTCACTGGTGCGGAATGTCGGTCATGGTGGGCTGCAACGCCCCAGACCCACATATTGAAGCGAGCACTAGAAAAAGCACAGGTGGATAAAGCAACACAGGTGCCATTTTTTAATGCCAGAGACTTTGAACCTTACTTGCGCCAATTGGTAGTTGGATACGATAGACATAGCCACAGATCCATAATCAAATTTAGGGGCTACGAGGTGACGGTATGGTATGGTGCCCCTCAATTCAAAAGGGTTTTCAGAATTCCTTCCCAAGGGCTAGCACCAACGAAACCACCAGGCAAAATGTCAAAGCAGAAGCAGGAGGCTCTCGTTGCTAGGGTCTGCAGGTCCAATCTCACAGAGGAGGAAAAGGATACCATCTGGGGCGCAGGAAAAAGAGGGTTGAGGAAGAACTTCCTCGACAATGACGAGTGGAAGTGCGTGTTGGACTTAATCAAAAGTAGGCTTACAGGAGCAAGTAGGGCATTAGATATTTCCGTATGGATGATTGGATTAATGACTGGATTGGCGACTGGCAATGTCTACAACTGGGCAAGTGGGCTTTCAGAGCGGATGAGAGACTTCATGAGTCTTCGACATAAAGCATGTTACATGACACAACATGCTATAGGACTACTTCTGGATGCAATCCATCGACAAGTGTCGGCTAGCGATTGGGGCACACTACAGCCGTTGGCAGAGATTGATGATGGGTGGCCTACTGTATTGTACTAGGCCAATTTGGGCATTCGGAGTACTGGAGAGGAGGCACAACAGGCAGCACCATTGGCAAAAAGGAGACGACAGATGGCTAGACCTAGCGAAGAGGAGGACGAGCAGGTTGAAGAACATACAGGAGAGGGCGACACTACAGAGGAGGCAACCATTGAGGTGTCCTTAGATGAGGACGAGGACATGAGCATGTATGGAGTCTCAATAGCAAGGGAAGTGGGGTTACAGGAGGTAGAGGAGGCAATCACTGCCGACGTACCCCAGCAGGCCATTCCGATAATTTCCCCATCGACAGTATTACACGGGATGCCAGTAGTAGTGGTCGCTCGTGAGGAAGGAATGAAGGAAGGTGATGAAGCAGTGGATGCATGGCTGGATGGGATGGGTGAACAGGCAAGGACTCCTCCAACATCGCCAGGTGTGGCCAAGGAGCCAACACACATCTCTATACCAGACACCACCTAGTTGAGCACTCAGGAGATTGCCCAGAGAGAGTCGAGTGTGCAGCCGACCACTCAGCCAACAAGTACACAGGAGAGCACCGAGTTGCTAGGCAAGCAACCACCCTTGAGCACTCTAGATGCACAACAACTTGTAGCCACTACGTCGAGCCTACGGCCAGAGGGACGCAATTTATTCGATCGAGTAGTGGTAGTCACCCCACATGCACCACCAGCTGTGTTACAGACCACCCCTCCAGTAGGCCGTGCCACTGCTTCGCTGACACGACCCAGGCAACGGAGACGAGGGAAGCTTAGAGAGGCAGCGTCCAACGGAGATGAATCGACAGGACCGGTACGAAGGGCGGGGATGACACCAACAGATCCTCAGGACCCTATTGGCACCTTGCACAGGTACATAGGAGAATTGAGTGCCATGGGTAGGTAGATATAGGAGTTGAGTGCAATGGGTCGACATATGCAGGAGATCGACGAAGTAAGCCAACAACTCATCACCGGACTTGATCCTCTAGTAGAACAGGAGGCAGAGTGCATTTTGGCGTTCATGCAAAAGGGATGCGAGAAGGAGTTCTTTCAATGCTTTACAACACGAGGTTGGCCAAATGTGTCGGCAAAAGAACAGCTAGAGGAAATGACAGCTGCATGGCAGCCAAGGAGACCGGTAGTGGCATAAAGACATGGTAGAGTTCTCGTTGCACTTCATGGCATGGAACGATGCTACAAAGATGCGTACTGGCGATTGCACCAACATTCGCTCCTTATCAGTGTGACAAAGGGGGAATGAGACAAGGCCTTGGGGCAAATGGTCGAATGCCGTACAGAGCTGGCGGAGCAAATCTGCCAGTCACAGGAGCAGTTGGCTCAAGTGTCCACAGAGAGAGCACGAGCCTTGGTAGTGAAGGAGGAAGAGTTGGCGGAAAAGGAGAGGCAATTGGCCGAGAAGGATAACTAGTTGATAGAGAAGGATGTACAGTTGGTAGAAAAGGCTACTCAGCTGGCAGAAAAAGAGAAGGACTTGGCGGGTACAAAAGAGGAGTTGGCAGCTACTCAAGCCAAACTCGCCGAAGCAGTTAAGATAGTAAAGCTAGCTCGAGAGCGACAGAAGGCGGCCAATCAGATGCTCGAGCGCCTCCAACAACAATCCACCACCACTCCCTCTTCATCTGTACACCCAGGGGCACATTCTCTCCCTCCCTCTTCTTAATTCCGTTCTGATCGAGTTTTCATTTTCAATCGACAGTTGATACTCAACCACCTTCGCCCGCTATATGTATCGGAGTCTTATGGTTATAGACATGTTACTGCTGTTATGATTGTCAGGAAGTATCTGTAATTGGCATGTGTTGAATAAATAAAGACAACAGTGATGATCTTATGTTTTACTTTCTAGTACGTTGTTATGTTCTGTCAACTATTTCTGTATACTCATTGCATACGTTGAAGTTAGTCATGTGAGTAAACACCCCCTACGATTTTGATTGAGACAATGGATGATTTTGCTCCGAAATGGCAAGATACTTAGTATTTGAGGTTGATTAGGGACCTTCTAACTAGGAGGTAGTCAATAAAATGATCTTGATGCAAAAGTTTAAAATTTGTCTAGTTTAAAAAATGGGTCTAACACAACTATTCTCAACATTGCTGACCAAACCCAATTGACAGGTTGAGTTGTACATGTAAGTTATATATCTGAAACTAACTTTTACGATGGTGAGGTTTTTGGCTGCTATTATCAATGATAAGATATATCAAATGACCTTTTATTTTGCAATTTTGGGTGAAATGTGCTTCCTTTGGACTTGTTAAATAGTCTCTCAATCATTAGGATAAGCTGCAGATCTGGAGGGATTGTATTTTCAAATCAAAGCTAAAAGCTTCTTTTGTTTCTAGTCATTTCTCTATGAGGTGAGCTTTCTACTCTTTCTTAATCGGAGTGGTCCTACGTTCTTCAGTCTAATGGGTATACTTAAGAAAATTGCTGCACTTTTTACCTTTACTAACAGATGAAGATGTGTAGCATGGAATCAAAAGGATTGGATAGAGTCTTGGAGGTGGAAGTGTAGGAGAAAGAAGCACTGGTAGTGTTGGAACTGAATTTGGAAATTTTCGTTTTGAACTTAGATCCGAGTTTGTTTTTAGAAAATTATTTTATATGCTCTTTTAAAGAATTGACTTCAGAGATAGATGACTTTCTAAGATAGGAATAAAGTACACAGAAAACTGACTGTAAGTATCTCTTTGGATTTGGATTTCCAGCTTGATCTAGAGCTTGTTGAACAGTTCATTGAATTCTTTGACTGATTTATTTGGAAGCTTCTAGAATTGTAACATTGTGCCAAAAAATCTCCTGATACCCAGTAGGAGTTTTTTTTTCATTTCAGATTCATATTTGGACAGTGGAGGTGTTCTGGCTGTCTTTGATGGCAAGCATATTTTGACGATTCTGTCACCAATATAGAGCAATTTATTCCCTTATGAAGCTTGATGATTTGGATATTGTCCGAATCAATGATCTTGACTCTTCAAGACTACATAAGTAGCAGTTGAGCTTATCGCCATCAGAGTCATTGTCAAACATGGGGCTCTTGAGTTTTACTTGCAAGTGAAAACAATCTGTGGTATTTTCCTGTGGATGATTTTTCGGGATTACTGTTTGCAATGCTCTCATTTATTGTATAACCCTGGTCTACTTTTTGGCTTGATTTGAAAAGATCTGTTCTCCCTTTTTAGTAATGTTGGGAGTTGCATATCTATGCTACAACAAGGAGCAGTGAGAAACTAATGAGATTGCCTGGCTTGTTGTCATGTCCCCAGTTTGGAGCAATAAGGAGAATTTATTGAATTAATTATTTATAAGGTTATTAAATAAATAAATATTAAAAAGTAACCTTATATTTAATTAATTTAATATTAAAGTGACTAATTTACAAAATATATAATAAAGTCACTTAATAAATTAAATACTTAAAAAGGAAAAAGGGAAAACTTTTATTTATCCCACATTGGCTAAAAGTATGAAGGAGTTCTTTTGTGAAGCATTTAAAAGGAGTTGCAAAGGTTCATTTCCATCATCTTGGATTGAATACATTTTCTGAATATTGGAGAGCTTGAATGCTTGACTTAGTTGGAGAAGTTAAATTCTCTTAAGTTCACTAGTTTTGGTTGTGTAACACCAGCCCTAGCTAGAAATTGGAGAAAGTTATCTTAGACTTTCTATTGGTGCCTACAACTTCAAAATTTTGTGGCTTTCAGCCAAATTTTGATATTGAAGAAAATTCGCTTTGGTAGATAGTGTTCTCAGTTTTTGGTATTTTGATTGGAATACAAGTTGAAGATATTCTTCAGTTTGTATGCTCAGTGAATTGCAGATTGACTGATGTATCATTTGCAGTGAAGCAAATCGTGGGTCTTGGCAAGGATCGCAGCATATCTGGAGTATGTGTTACAGCTCATAATCATCATTGGAGGTGTGAATCTTGCTTGGATTTAAGGACGACTTGGTGAAGGTTAATTCTCATGCTGCTGGTTGAGATACTCACAACAGAAAAAGTAAGTTCGTGGGATTTGTTCACAGCTGGGCACTTTTAAAGGATGGACGATTTTGTGAAATAAGCCACAATAAATTCTGAGTAAAAATCTGGGAGCATCATTAGATGGTTTGAAGACTAAGCGCAGCATCTTGGAAGCCTTTGTCATCTTCAGCTTGAAGGGTCGAAATATTTTATGCTGCTGCCATCAGGTTCTCATATTGTAATAGCTGCATTTCTGTAGGTTTTGAATTGCTGTTTCACACAGCCGGTTGTCATTATATGCATCTATATAGTTAGTGCAATTTGTGATGCATTGAAGTCTTATCTTGGTCTAGATGATAGTCACTGTCATTGACAGCCATATGACTATTTGCATATCAGTTATTTGCATCCATTTCAATTTCTGCCATTGTAATTCCAGTCACTCATAGTGTAGTCAATATTGTGGGAATAAATTGGTATCATTGAAAGCTCCTTTCATGTTTGTAACTCATTCGAATATCAAATAGAGGGAGAAGAGTTTTGCTGCAAATTGTACGACATAATGCCAAGTTATTATTCTCGCATGTATTTTGCATTCAAAGTGTTTGAAATAATGTCTAGTTGCTGTAGGTTTACATCTTGCATCTATACTCATGTATTTGCATCTGCAAATACAAAAAGAGCTGCATTTGCATTTCAGTGGATTGAATAGACATCTTAGTAGTTGTTTACAAGCATTATTTCATGTCTACATCAAAACAAATCAACAAAGCAAACTGAAACTCAGAACCAGCAAAGACAAGATTGCATACAAAGTGTTTGACAAAATTCCCAAGGCAGAAATTAAAGGGGATTTGAGTCTAAATCAGCAAGGCCCATTTCAGTGGTGTCAAAGCTTTGAACTCCAAGTTTTTGTGGATAGCAAGATCTTTCTCCTTTTGGGTGAAAAACCTAGAAGTGCAAGAGAGTACACTTTCTCCTAAAAATTTGTGATTCACTTTGACAAGCCCAACTGAAATTCGGACTCAAATGAGCAAGGGTCTTTGCACTTGTTGACTTAGTGAAGATTTGATGCAAAGCACTAGCACTGAAGGTATTCTCGTGCTAAATGAGAGAGGGTGTTGATTGCTCCCAATGTCTAACTCTGCAAATCTGAAGCTTGTTGAAAAGAGTAGATCTAATCGAGGGCGAGATCCTAAATCCTAAAGGAGACGAGATTAGACCCTTGATTGTAAGAAGCCTAATATTGTTAGATCCAGCAAGGGAAAAGTTAGAAAATATTGAGGTGACTAGATCTATTAGTTGTAATCACTTGGCTTTGATACAAAATAATATTAGCACAGTTGGAACCAAAAATGCATCTATAGAGAAGTCCTGGAAAGAAGGTAAATGCCCAGTAAGAAGTTGCTGCAACTGTACATGTTGTGCACTCATTTGTATTATATACATATAAAGATTGCAAAGGATGTTTATGGAGTCTTTTCAAAGGATGAAACTTGTGAGAGAAGAATGATGTGCATGTAGGCTTCTGGAGAAAATACATGGAGAGATAGAGATAAGTGGAATATTTAAGAATATAAAGATAAAGGTAGTTTGGTAGCTCATAGCTAAGGGAGATATCATTTTGGTGTATGAACCCCTTTGTTGAATACCACAAAGGGATTGTTCTCTATTTACCTCATAAACATGCATATACATTACAAGGATGATATCAACAACTATTAGTATTAATGCCTTGCAGACAAAGAAAATACATCAAGCCCATTAGAGCAGGGCTCATAAATAGCTAAAATGATACATGTTTAATGAAAGAAATTAAAAATATGTATGTGTGATATCTATGAAGCAGTGATGTATATTAGACAATGACATTGGAGCAAATCTTCTCTACCATTTCTATACCCTGCAGTAAGACTAAAAATTAGTGTATGTTTAAGATGTCTTGTTTATAGAAATATATGAATTTCATATGTATAACTTTAGATTATTAAAAAGCCCAGAATGATAGGGAGGCCACTTATCAAAGGAATGTTCCAAGCAATAGTGGTTGTTTTATTTGTTTCTAATCTGTTTTCATATATTAAATATTTTAATCTTTTATTTTTATGTTCAGGATATTAACTGAACTAGAAATGACCCACACTGCTTTGCTTCGAGCAGAGAAAGATGTTGAAGGAAAGAAAAAGGTATTTTTTGGTTTTTCCTTTTATTTAAAAAAGGTCTCAACATTGCACATACATTTTTGTGCTCCTAGCATTTTGATTGCTTCTGAAGCATGCAAAAGCAAAGTATTATTGCATCTTTTTAATACATATTTTTGTTGTCAGTAAATGGCATTGCTAAAACTAAGTGGCACAGGTTGCCATTAATTCATATTTATGTGCTTGTGAACATTGTTACATGAACTCAGGATATTGAAGAAATCACAGCAGCAAGGAAAGCTGCTCAGGAGGGTCAAAATGCTGCAATAGAGCAACTTATGAAGCGGCTTAATGAGGTTGGAAATGGATATATCATGGCATGCGTAGCTTTTGGTGTTCTTCTATATGTATTTGATTAACCTATGATATTAGTTTCTTACATTTGTTAGGATTTAGATTTTGGATTTTATGGTCACGTTTGTGGTGGCTTTTAATTTCTTCTCTTTTTCTGATATAAATGTGAGGCTACCTGTAATACCAGACATAATATATATGATGCTTACATTTTTGATTTAGATGGTATTTCTGCTTTTGAGGTTCTTTCTAGGCACTGGGATTGCTATTTGGACAGTCACTAGCAAATGTCTTTGATCTACTTTATGTGTAGATAAATATCTATACTTTAAGACGTGCCTTTGGTGCTGGCTAACCAAGTTTTAATCTAGCTAGAGCTTTGAATTATTTCTTGATGTCCGCCCTTTAACATCATTTGAAATTGCTAGAGACTTTTATAACTCCTAATCTTAGTTGAAGGCATCACATTAGAACATATGAAGCCAGTGATGTTCTATCTCTATTATGAGGTTTCAATTAACATAAAATTATCCCAATTTCTGAAAGCTGGCAAGGTTACAATTAATTTAAAATCATCCTAACAACTCTAGACCTAGTTTTGCTTATCACCGAGTGGTTAAGAACTAAATTCATGAAGATAATAAAATTTACATTCAAAGTTTTTAGAGATCAAGACAAGAAAATAACATGCATTTCACTACATGTAAACAGACAAATAACATGTGATGCGGACGATAATTGAATCCATTTGGAAAACATGTTGATTCAATATTGGACATGATTTTCTTCTGGAAGTATCTCAGTGTGTGTCGATGTATAAATGGAGTGGCCTATAAAATGTTTGAAAATGTACATTATTATTAGTTATTTATGTTGGTATAATGTGATCATTATTTCTAGTTGTGTTGCATTTGGATGATTCTCATTTTGGCATCTGATTGGTTCAGCAGTTGAGACAAAATCTTAGCAATTATATGTGGACTGTTTTGATTGTTGAAACTGTAGACCCAAATTTAATGATTAAAAAACAGAGTTTTTCTCCATTTGTCTTGAGTGTTTTCTCTTGTGCAGGAATTACTTACTGTATGGTGCATGCGTATATGCTGTTTTCCAACAAACAATTTTGATCACTTTAGGAAATTTATCTCCTTATTTTTTTCCACTGATTTTCCTATTTTTGTTTTGGCAGCTGGAAGCCATTGCTGTGGTAGAGAATGATGAGGTAATGAATGCCTTAAAGGCTTCAAATTAACTCTTCTGTTATGCTCTTTATGGTTGTTTTTTAATTTCTAGAATGCCACATACGGCCATTCTTGGTGCCCAGCAGTTTTTGTGAAACATATATGTTTGGTCAAACTATTATCCCTTCGCAAGATATTTGGCTTTATGGTTCTGAAATCATGGAATTAAGAATTGCACTGTATGTTTAGTGATTTCCATTGTATTTTTTCTAGAAGTTTAATGAACTTAATGGTGGAAGATCTACTTTGAATATTAGGTACAGTTCTCTAGTTTGTTTGTTCATTTTTGAAAAAGTTTCTTTACTTTGTTTTAATTTTTTATTCTGCATGAATCTGGTTTAGCCTTGTCTGCTGTACATGGGTGTTAGTCAATCGATTGATTTGTTTGAACATGATTTAAACTTTGGGAGGGCTATTTTATGTCATATCTAGATTTCCATGGATAGCATGTCATGTAATTTTAACTGATTACACATCTGTATATTTATCTATAGGCACGGGATGGTAATATTTATCATCTTCAAAGCCATTTCTGGGTCATAAGGATATGATGTAGTTAAGCACATGCAGAGATCACGCATTTATATGTTTTTGACTTGCCTTTCTTGCTTTAAACTTCAAAATTCAAATTATGGAAATTAATATAAAGTTGGTCAAAGGAAAAGTGCTATGCAAATGAAAGAGTGAGACTTGTCAGCTCTTGGTAAAAGATGATGTCAATATCTTCTTCTTCAACACTTTATGATTTCAGAAGTTGTGCTTGTTTTTGATTTTTCTAACAGGTTGAAGGTGGTAAACTACAAGCAACTATCCTGGAAAACAAAGCGCTGTATGAACAATTACATCAAAGTAACACGGCAGTTAGAGAGTTACAAGAGCGTTGTGCAGGTCTTCAGAAGCACTTGCTTGTTTTTGAGCAAGGGGATAATAAATTACAGGAGAAAAATGTTGTCAGACTTAATGCTCTTGATGGCAGTAATGTCTCAATTGCTTATGAGAGGGACTTACTTATCAAAGATATTTATGAACTAAAGTTTCAAAATGAATATTTGAAATTGCATCTTGAACACTTCTGTGCTGACATCACTCAATCTGGGAGCACAGAAGATGCCATTGTGCAGTTTAAAGAAACTTCTCAAGGAAATCATTCATACACTTTAAGTCAGTTGCACAAAGAGATTACAAACCTGAGTAAGCAACTTGAAGAGAGCAGAGCATCACAAGCAGTAGCAGAGGATAACATCAAACAATTTCATCTGGCAATATCTCAGTCTGACCAAAGGGTTCAAGAACTTTCAGCACAGCTTGTTGAAGGTGAGTTCTCATTGTTTAGACTTCCCTGCTATTCTAAATTCTGCATCTTGTTTCTTCATATCACATTGGGAACCATGTGCAGCAGGATAGTTGTATGCATATTCAATATTTTTGTTGTAAGGGTAATATGTGGAAAAGAGGACAAGATTTATTCCACTAATTCTCAGTTTGTAAATAATGTGTTTGAGTTTGTGACCTTATGTCTGCAATTTTTCAAAAACACCTGTATTCTGATTTGAACTAATCTGGTAACTCTGGGGACAGTACACTAGTTGAGGAACTGAATGGAATTTTAAGCAGCATCTGAAACTAACTTAAAACAAAACAAGATTGATAATTATGAAATATCAGAGCAAAGTATATTCTTATTTCAGCTTGGAGTTTATACAAAATGGACAAACTCTGTATCAGAGATTTATGCCTTATAATTTTATTAGATGTTTTGAATTTATTTATTATATAGCTTTTCAATACAAGGAATAAAAACAAAAAATAACAGATCAGGTTTCTTGTTGATATTTGAAGAGTTAGCATACATGGTAGTGACCCATGTCCCTTGTGGGAGTTGAAATAGATAGTTGCATAAGAACAAACTTATTAGAAAATTGAAAATGTTTGTTGGAGTTATTTAATTTTGGTACCCTACTTGTCGGGGTCATAACTCCTAACCCTACTTGAAATTCAAAGTTTTTATATGCATTGAAAATCTCAGGTTATGAACTAAACAATCCAAGTTACACCATAGCTGAAGGAATGTTCAACACTCATGTCACCAAATTCCAATTCAAAGGGCCTAAAAAAAGCAAAATATGAAAACTTAGAAGGTACCAAAAAATTAGATTTTTTGAAATTTTCAGAATGCTTTGAAATTTTCAGAATGCTCTTCAAAACTGCCACTTGGATGACCTAAGAAGTTTTCCCAATCATTTGTCCCTCCTTGAGAAGCAATGGGCCAATTGATCCTAGTTTTTGCACTAGATGAGGGAACTTTTGATAAATGTGGTTCCTAGTGAACCACTTGCCCATGCAGAAATTGGACCTTCCTTCTTAATATAATGGAGTCTTCCAATTCTTCCTTAAGTTCAAATGTATTATCATCCATGGTGTATGGGCCATATTGCAAAATGCTGGTTTTACTTTTCACTAGTTCGCTGCAAAATATCATGAATCTATTGTAGGACGTGTCAGTTACTTTCAACAAATTTATAGCCTTATCCAATTCCTTTTCCACATATGGTGATTATTTAACATGACAAGAATTCTACTTAAATTTGTGTCAATGGTTGGAACTTGAGGTGGACTTGGAATGGATTATTCATTTGTGGAGCTATTGGCATTTCAATTCACATCTCTGGTATGTGAATTAGAAACGGACAGCTATGCATAGATAAATTGCTCTTTGAATTAGGAGGGGAAGCTCCCTCTTTGCTGATGTTTCTTAAAGAAAATAAACTACACTAATTTGCCAATCTTTTTGTTCAGCTAAGAGCACAAGGTTATAAAACTCATGCTTCGTAGCTGAGATTTTCTCTTTTGAAAGTTCAACTACAACTAAGCCTACGCTAATGACATTTCTAACAACTCAAGTAAATGCAGAGCATGAGAGTTAGAAATAAACAAGTAATGATTCTCTGACAAAATACTTAAACAAACTTTATCCCAACGCACATCTACTGAAATTTCAATGCAAGCTGAAATAGAGATCGAATAAGCGTAACATATAAGATGGAAATCTGAGACATTATATCAGGGCAGCAAAGCAGGTACAAGACTTTATTTTCTCAAATCTCAAGAACAAAAGATTACACTTTTGGGACAGTAGGATTGTAGCAAAATAGGCATACAGTTTTGCGATTAACTAGAACACATTGACACAAGTAACATAAAGATTAAACAATGACTTGCAAGATTGCCCTAACACTAAGTGAACATGAAACTGAACAACTTGTAGGCAAAATAGGCTCAACAATTTGCTATCACAATAACCATTCTTGAACAACACTGAATAACAATTAGAATGCACTAGTAGGCTCATTGTTTTGTTATTACGAGCATCATTGAAAATAAATGGGCAAGGCTGCTCTTATTTATACACAAGCAGAGGAGTGGGGAACCCTAAAATCTCCTTGCTTTTACAACTAAGACTTGCCAACATGCAAGCTTTATTTCTAAACCTAAAACAAGATAAACATCTAACAACCTATGAAAACTTAAAAACAAGGAAAGTGCCAACTATTAGATTTTGATTTCCTTCTTCTTCAAAGAATGGACAAGAATTGAGACAAGAATAGAAAGAAAGCATGAGATAAGAATAGAAAGAAAGCTGGGAGAAAGCTATTGCTTTAAATCTCAACCACATCCGCCAAAAAGCGGGAAACTGTATCTCTATCAAGAGCGTTGATATGATCTTTAGCCATATTCTGCTTTTCTAGGATATCCTCGCCTTCTGCAATCAGACTTAGAGAATCTTTGACCTCTTCAGCTGCTTTATGAGTTCTACTTTTGAAAAACATCGCTGCCCCAAAAGGTGACTCGCTAATTGATAACTTGGCGGCTCTGCAACTTCATGCTTCTGACAATTCTCTTGATTTTCCCACGGAAGAATATTGTACAACTTTTTCGATACTTGTCCTTTTTCTCATACCACTCCTTTTCATGTTCTTCAATTGAGATGATGATGTTTTAAGTCCATGATGGGTTTGAAAAGCACTTCCCAACATCGTTTGTTCAGATAATTATGATACAACACTTGTTTGGCTCTGAATTCGATGGGAGAGTACTTCATGCTGAAAAACTTGAAGATTGACTGTAAACTTGACTATGCTCGGACAAGCTCAGCACAAATATTAAAAATAACTTGCTGATTTTTCTTTTTCAAAATGATAGATTTTGCAAAAAAATCGGAGATATGGGTTTTGTGTAGAATCTCATTGCAAACTGACCCAGATCGTCCGTTTTGAAAAATGTTGATGGCTGGTCGAAAAAAAGCAAACCCTAACTTTTTAGGATTTCCTCGAAAAAAGCTGAGAGCTGGGTTTTGTCAAGAATTACGTTTGAGAAGGACCCAGATGATCATATTCTGAAAATACTGAAGATTTCTTGGACATGCATGAAAAAAACAATTTCTTGAAAACTTGAAATTTTTCCAAAGTTGTAGAGAATTGAAAACCAAGCTGACCCAGATTGATGAAAATTGAAAAAATTGACCCCCCTCTTTTGAAAATCGGTGCCCTAGAGAAATAAACTATAAAAAAGTGAGCTCCTTTGTGTGCTGATCCGAAAAATATGAAGAACTGTGAAAAAGCACCACGTTTTGGCTCTTGAATCCTGAAAAGAATAAAATTTTATGTCTCCTCTCTTGCTTTTGGATGCCAACTTGCAAAAAGCAAGGTTACCCCAAGTTTCAGGGATGGGGATGGCAGGGGACGGCGGGACGAGTCCCCAAGTTTCCGATTTTTGAGGCCAAATTTAGGGACGGCGGGGGACGGCTATATAAAATATAGGGAAATTTTAAATATTCATATCAAGGCATGGATAAAGCATACATAATATACATTATAGAACCTTAACATATAACATTTGTGTTCAACATTCTTTGTCAATACTCAATACACATTGAAAATTCAGAATTAACATACATGAATCATAATACAACCTCCAAGTTAAAATTTATAAACTTATATCAAATTACATAAGGTTATTTCCAACTCACAAATTGGTAGAACATTTGTGATTACAATGAAGATTGTTTCACCTAGGTTATTGATTACTTGGCATAGAACAATAACGAATAGCTGAGGCGTCTGAAGGCAGAATCATTGTAGTTTGTTTGGAGTGTGGACTACTGGAAGTAAATTCAATGCTGGTGTATTGTCTGATATGGATTTGACCAGTTAAATGTGGGGACAATTGCTGCACTCAAGGAGTTTTGGGCATCAAATTGCCTTAATATTCAGCCTATTTCCAATTGTGAAGAAGTAAAAACTGTTTAAAAATGTCAAAATCCTAAGTCTTTGTCTCTAAAACCTATTAGTGAACAACAAGCAAATAAATTCAAGTTTACACACTTTTGGAATAAATTTTTGTTATTTTTATATATCTCTAATAGAGCATCAAATATTTATCTTGTGAGTGTTCCAAATATTGTGAAAGATATATGAAAATAATTTAAATGAACAACTCATAAACCAAAAAATTGAAAATTGTTATATATATATGTATTTTATTTTTAAAACATGCTTTGACGTGGGGGACTCCTGGGAGATGGCTCAGGCATCCCTTGGCTGTCCCCTGGCCGTCCCCTGACCGTCCTCGGGACTAGTCAGTCGTCCCTATTTGGTCAACGACGTCCCCTCGTCCCGGGGACGTTTCTTGTGTTTTTTGAAAAAAGAGGGACGGTCCCCTGCTGTCCCCCCGTACCCGGGACGTCCCGGGGACCGGGACGGGGCATTTTAGGGGGGAGACGCGTCCCTGGGTTTCCCTGGCAAAAAGTGAATAATGAATGCAAAGGCCTTCTTGAATAAGTTTTGAGGAAGAAAAATACTTTATTCTCTGCTTTAAATCTTTCGAATCCAATCTTGAGCAGGTTCGTTGAATGTAGACAGTTTATCAAATGATGAATTATGAAAATTGAAAATTTCTCTAAGGCATGAAAACTTGGACGCCCTTCTTGGCAGACTTAGCCATTTTTCTGAAATTTTCAACTTTTTGTTTGATTTTTATCCTCAATTTGATCTTGATTTCTAGATACTTGGTGAATGCTGCAAACTGGTAGAATGATCCATCGCGGAGCTTGACTAATTCTAAGAAGATTATCTTGGAGGCATCTTCTGATAAAAACTTCATTTTGACCTCCAAAAAGTTGGGCGCCCTTGGCTACCTGGGGTGCCCATCATCTCCAGTGTTAGCCATTTTCTGACTTTCTTCAATTTTGCTTGTTTTGCTCACCTTCAGATGATATCGCAATTTCAAGAGCTAGGTTGACCTGATTGACTAGCCGACTGTTCCACTGAGTAGCTTGATGAATTATGAGGAGGGTCTTCTAGAGATGATTTCTTCCAAAAAGTGATTTCAAGCCCTCAAAAGTTTGGGTGCCCCTGGTTACCTGGGGCGCCTAGAATTCCAGTCTTAGTTTCTTTTTTGATGATTTTCAACTTTTACACTTGCTTTCTGATCTTCCGATGGATTCTCGTTTTTGGATGATCCGGAGCTCTGATTGCCTAATTGCTGGAAGCCTGGACTTGTCGGATAGCTTGGAGGATTCTGAGAGGGGTCTCCTGGAAGTTGCATCCTCTGAAAGCTGAGTTAAGGGGATCAAAATCTTAGGTGCCTATCTTCTACAGGGGCGTCCATGTTTTCAGACTTAGAATTTTCTTGAAATCTTCATTTTGCCTTTGACTTTATCACTCAGCTTCCTCTTCGATATCTGTTGATTGCCAACTGTAATGAGCTTGTTGACGATTGCGTTGAAGAGCTGCTTCAAGTTTGAGGAAGTCATGTTGGAGGCTGCAACTGCAAATTTATCCATTTGATGCCTCAAAAGTTTGGGCGCCTATTTCCTTCTGGGTCGCCCAAGTTTTCATACTTGGCCATTTTTTTGGCTCTGTTTCTGCCTTGAAGCTTGAGACCTCATGTTATGAACTCTGTTTGATCTAGATTTTTTGGTAGTTGAATGATTTGATGAATTTGCTGAGATATCTACTGTGAAGCCGACAGAATCTTGGAGAAATCGACTGATCTGGCAAACCCTAATCTTTGGATTTGGGCCTCCAAACCCTAGGCGCTTATCTCTCCTTGGGGCGCCCAAAATTTTCATACTTAGAATATTTCTAATGATTTTCATGATTTGCCTTCAGCTTTTCGGTTGAGACTCCTCCGTTCAATCTTCGATTCCGGATGATTGGTTGATCAGATGACTGCATGGATGGATTCACTGCGGAGTTGAGAATATTTTAAGCAACATTGTTTGGGATGAGCAACCTTAATTCCATCATTTGAGGCTTTGAAAAACTGGGCGCCTATATTCTCTTGGGGAGCCCATGCTTGGCAGAGTTAGTTTTAATTTTGAAATTTTCAACTTCTCCCGTCGTTTCACATGCTTGCCTTTGCCTTACTTGTTGGAGATGAAATTTTTTCTAAGGCATGAGTGTTCAAGCGCCTATGCTGGACAGGGGCGCCTGGATTTCTAGACTTAGCCAAAATTTCACATTTCTCAACTTTGACAACTTCCTTTCTCTATTCTCCGTTCTTCGTGCATGTTCATCATTTCTCATCTTCTGTTTAGTGCTTGGATGTTTGAATCTAATACCTGGCAGTTGATTGACCTCCATTGATGAACTTGGAGCTCCTGAAAAAGCAGAATAGACCCACTAAGGCAAAACTGATTTTTTGTGATTCTGACTGGACCAACTTGTTGAGGAAGTATTTTGAACCAATCAAAATCAGTTTGAACCCTAGAAGCCAAACTTTCTATTTTTAGAAAATTTTGCCAGCATTCTTTTCAAAAGAAATCCAGAAAAGGTTATATTTTTAGAAAGTTACTAAAAATAGAAAATTTCCTAAAATTTAGGGTTGAAAAACTGAAATCTGGGTTTTGTTGATTTGGTCGCTTTGAGCCGACCCAGATCGTTAGATTTTGAAAATTTTGAGTTTTGACCCTCATGCAAGACATGCAAATCACCAATTTTGACAGATTTTAACAAGACTTTGACTCATTTCTTCTAAATGCCTAAGTGTAGCAATTTTTTTAATTTGGGGTACAACAGGAGCCATGAGGATCTCGATTATAGATGTTTTGGACATAGGGTAAGTTCTTACCCCATGGGATGCTTCAAGTGATACAAACAAAAAAATGTGCACAATCATGCGGTTAACAACCTTTATTTGTTGATGGAATGTTGTGGATCTTGTCAATGTTGTATCCATCATGGACGACATTGAATACCAAAAATGGCTAAGAAACTTGTTAATGTTTTAATTTGTCTCTTTCAAGACAACTCAAACTAGAATAGTATGTGAAGTAAAGACTCTCTTCAAATTATAAGGGGAAGCTCCTTGAGATCTAAACTAACCCTAGATACTAAGCTATAGACAAAACATACAAATATTATTACTATATAATATTTCTTAGGAGGTTTTTCATTAAAGAAATAACTTTCTGCCTTTCTTTTTGCCTCGAGTATGAGCAAAGTATTGGTAACAACTTGTCTTTTAAGCAAGATTTTATAGATCAGTAAGAATTGGTAACTAACTCTAAATGCAACAACACCACCTTCCTACTAGCTAAAACAGAGATCAGCAAGTTGATGCACACAAGATTTGAAAGGGATAATGACTTGAACAAGCAACAAGAAGTGATCCCAAGAATTGAAATGCTACATTGAATGCATAACTACAATATAGATAGACAAATATCATGAATACAAAGCTTGATGCTATAATCTAGTTCCGATTAACAAAATTACAATCATAGAAATGCAAACACAAGGATAACAAATTGAACAATATTTTAGCAGCATAAGCCTAGCATCCACTATCATTACAAATTTCTTTTGCCTCAAGCAGTTATTTATAGGTTACAAAATACCAATGTACCACAAGGTCTCGAGACAGGGAGGGGGGACACATTTTGGGCTAAGTGGACAAGGGCCTAGATTTGGAAATGGTGAGGGGAACATTTATGGTACTTCAAAAAATATTGATAAAAAAGTATACAAGGAATAACATATGAAACTTTGAAATACTTAAAAATATTTGATGTATTGAATGAACAATGAAAATGCTGAACATCCATATGTTTATATTATATTTAAAATTTCAAAATGATGATTACATTCAAAAATGCAATAGGCCAATGGCCCAATGCCTTAAACCATCACTTATTCTCAAAGTCCGCATCGAACTTCTCATCACTGAAACTTCTAGATTCCTCAGGCTCAAGATCCTCCGAAGCAATACCAAATACCAATCAACCTTGTCTATGCTACATCTTCATCGACCTATGTCGGCTTCTCTAGCTCTGCATCCCATCGGGTTGTTGGACTTTCTTTAAACATAAGCGTGTTGTGGTCAATGAGATGCAAGGTGCTATGCATAGCTAAAAGCTTCTTCACTCTCCTAGAGGTAAGTTGGTTTCTCTTAACAAAGTTGATGAAATTATAAGTAGACCAATTCCTCTCAACGGTAGAACTACTAGAAACTTGGGACAGCTATTGGCCCAGCCGCCCATGCATAGTCCACCATAGAATTGGATCCTCTTGTTCCATGGTCTCCCTACCTGTCTTGGCCTCTTTTGAATATCTCCTAAGAGTGTCAAATTTTGTCCATTCAATATGAATGATGCTCGCCTCATAGTTGCATCCATTTTTATGAAATTAAAATTAAATAAGTTATTATTTTCTAAAGGGACCGACCCCTTTTGGAGCAACCAAGTTTGCTATGAAAGGGTGCAAGAAAAAGTTATAAAATAATGAATAGTTGCCTCCTTTGTTAAAAAATGCATCCCTTCATGAAGTTGTCTCTTTTGGTGAAGGTATAAATAGAGTTTTTGGGATTTTGAAGATCATTCAATGGATGATTTTTGAAGGAGGATTATCAAGAAGAACAATACTTTATGTATCAAGAGGTTGGTGCCTCAAATTGGAGAGGTTGGTGGCTCTTATTGAAAGAGAGTGTGGTCTCATATTGAGTTGGCACTCAGGTGTTGGGAATTGTTGTCTCTAGTAGGTTGGTGCCTACAAAGTTTGTAAATTTTTTTTATAGAAGCAATATTTTGCTGCGATTTTCTCTCGAGAGGGTTTCCACGTAAATATTGTGTTCTTATTTGTTGATGTTGTGTATTTAAAGTTATTGTGGTTATTTATTTGAAAAAGTAAAAGATAGTCTTATATTGATTCACCCCCTCTCCCCTCTTAGTATAAGTTTGTGCTCATCAATTGGTATCAGAGTTGGTTCCTTCAAAGTATAGCTTAACCGCTAGAATGAAGATCTTAAGAGCACACATGGCTTGCCATGAAGGATTCTCCTCCAACAGGGCTCCATTGTTTGATTGAGCAAATTGAGCTTTTTGGAGTGTAAGGATGTGCACCTACTTAATGGCTCTTGGATTTGATATTTGACAATCAATAGTAAATGGCTATACTGCTCCATCATCTCCACCAACGGATCAGGCTGGAAAGAAGGAAAGTGAGAACAATGCAAAAGCCATGAATGCAATTTTGTGTGGACTATCGGAATCAAAATTTGTCAAAGGATGCATTGTGCATTGGCAAAAGAAATGTGGGACAAACTTCAAAAGACCTATGAAGGAGACGACAAGGTTAAGAAAGCCAAGCTCCAAACTCATAGAAGGCAATTTGAGAGCTTGAAGATGAAAGATGAGGAAAACATAGCAGCCACTCTACTTCACGTGGATGAAATTGTTAACACTATTGGAAGTCTTGGAGACAAGGTTGAGGATGCAATAACCGTGTAAAATGTATTAAGGTCTCTTACTTTGAGATTTGATGCGAAAGTCTCCACTATCAAAAAAATGAAATATTTAGATGCCTTAACAATGGATGAGTTGCATGGGATCCTTACTGCATATGAGATGAGGACTGGAAAAGAGAAGGCATCTAAATGAAGGGCAGCCTTTGAAGCCTCAAAGAAAATGAAGAGCAAAGAGTCCAAGCCAAGCATGATGAGCACACAAATATATTGAGAGAGTGTGGGGGGGGGAGTGTGAATCGATATATTACAATTTTTAACTTCTCAACTTTTACCAATTTCAAAGTTTATCACAATTACAACTATGCAAGAATATAACAATTTGATCAAGTTGACACCAAGATTTTACGTGGAAACCCTTACGGGAGAAAACCACAGTACAAAATATTGAAATAATGTACTTTATATTTAAATGAGTCTACAATGGTTGTAGGCACCAACCTCTTAATCAGTTATGTAGGCACCAACCTACAAGGAGCACCAACTTCTTCTTGCAAGGCACCAACCTTGACTTACTTGACTGAAAATTCAAATGTAGAATAAGATCTTCAAACAGATCTGCACCTTGCTTCTATCCTTTATACTTCTTTGTGATATAAGATTCTTCTTCAATGTTCACACAAGAAAGTAATATGCTGCTCTGATTTCTACACAATCAGTCCACTCACTCTTATTCCACATATGCAAATCTGAATTGAATCACACTTATATATGTTTGCCATGAATTGCGACCTTTGATGAAAGTTCATATCTTTTGAAATCTGTTCTTGCACCCTTTACTTTTGCATCTTTTCAATTTTCAAATTACACCTCTTCTAAACTTTGATTTATTGAACTTTTATCAAGCCATTCGATGACATATATTCTGATCTTTAATTTTTACCTTTAAACTTTTATCACCTTATTCAATTTCCATAAGAACAGATCACTCTTCTTCCATCGTACTTCATATGCTTATATTATTTCACTTTCTTAAGTAACAGATTTTTATTAAAAACCTGATTACTCCTTATCGTTGCACCTTTTCCAGTTTCATTAAGACATCATTACATTATGATATAGATTTTATTTAAGAGCAATCACACCTTATAAAGCTAACGTTTCATTTAGTTTGTCTTTTATTTAACTTACTTTGACTTATCTGGACATGGATTGCACCTTTTCAAAGACACCTCTTCTTAAAATAAATCACACCATTTTATTTTTTGTCTCTATTGGTTTTGTCTTATTCATTTTGTCCTTTGCCAAATTGTCTTATCTGTTTTTAATTATTGCTGAATCGTGCCTCTTCAAAGATAAATCACAGCACTTTATTTAATCATCCTTTGATAATTCTGAAACACTATCTCATAAAGTTGCATCTCATAAAGCCAATTAGAGCATTAACAACCCGTATTAGTTTGTTGTTTGTTTAGCAATGATTTTTATTTTCAGATTTAAATCTATTTCTTCTAATGTAGAGAATCAATGGCTTGAACTTCATTATGTCCTTTAATTGCTGCAGTTTGAGTTATAATTGCTGCCTTCTATATCAGTAATCGCTGCTTTCTTTGAAATCTGTTCTTTAGCATAGGCCAATCTTCTTCATTTAAACTCAATTGAATCATCATGATCTTGTTTACATACTTTGCAATTGAATCATCATGATTTTGTTTACATACTTTGCAATTGAATCTTCTACCTTTTTAGTTTGACATCAATGACAATTTCCAACAATCTCCCCCTTTGTCATTGATGGCAACACAAAATAATTTCCGTTTGCATTGCTCCCCCTTACTCTATTTCTCCCCGTTTGACATCAATGGCAAAGGGAATTCCCGGAATCATATATCCATAAATGGATCATGGAAGACATCCATTCTTATTCAATACAATGGAAATGTACTTCTCCCGTTGTCAAAGATTCTCTTATGCTCCCCCTTGCTCTAATACTCATCTTTCTCTAACTTCATCCCTTGACTTCTAAATTAGTTGGGTGACTTGCTTCCTTTGCGTGGAAACTTCTTGATTTTGACATCAATACAATTTCGAACAATTGAAGCTAATTCATCATCTTCTTTTGATACCAATCCATTGCATAAGTAGATTTTTCTCTTCAAATTTTTGATACTTCATTTTGAGTTGTCTTCTCCATAGGGCTGAATGATAATGCTATACTTGATTCCCCATGAATTCATGCTTCTCTTCAAAATTGTGTATGAAGTGTATCTTGCATGATCATAGATTTATCCTCATCATCATTTTGCTTTTGTTTCCTTCTCCATACTTTTGTAAGCTTTCTCTCCTTTTGTTTGTCTATGGTGTTCTTCTTCATATCTTGTCTAGGTGGTTCCACCAAACCACATCTACAAAATCGTGCTATGTGTCCATAGTTGTTGCAGTTGTAGCATACAACACTATAACCCACTAAAGGTATAAAAGAGTTATAGTTCCTTCTTGAGAATCCATAAGATCCTCTATTTATGTTCCATCCATCATTGTGTCTTACTTGTGTTCTACACTCTCTTGCCTTATGCCCATAATGATTGCATAAGTAACAATAGCCATGAAATGTACTCTTGAACCTGTTTGGCTGGAAATGTTTCTGCAGATTGGTCTTTCCTTCTATGTTGCTTATTAAAGCATTGTTGGATTTAGGCTGAACTTGATTCTCCTCCTTCTTGCTACATTCTCCCTTAATAGTGCTCTTGACAACATCAACATAACTTTTGTTTGATGTCTTTTCTAACTCTTTTCTTAGTGCAACAATCTCACACTTCAACCTTTCACATTCTTTTTCTTTTTCTTCATATTGGGCTTTGGTTAGATCTTCTATCCTTTTGCTTTCCTCAACTTGAAGCTTTAGATTTGAAATTCTATAAACTTCTTTCTTTCCTCTTCAAATCTAGTTTTTCTTCTTAGACCTTTTCTTTTCAGCCTCTCAATCTCACTTATAGCAAATTCTAATTCTTCTTCCAAATCTTCTGGATCAAGATCTATCTCCTCTTTTTGGTTTTCATCCTTGTCTTCATTATCCTTTATTACCTCAGCCATGAACAACATTTCATCTTAACAACTTTCCACATCATAGTCACGTGAAGAATCTTTATCTCTATACGAGTATAAGCTTCTTGAAGTTTTCCCTTTTGTTGTTTTTGCTTCCTTTCTTTGGCTTGTAATCTTCTTCTTCACTATCAGTGCTATAAGAATAAGGACATGCTTTTGCATAATGTCCAATCTTACCACATGTAAAGCATTTGAAGGGTAGTTTACCCTTGTATTTTCTTGACCCTCTTTTCAGTTTCCTTACAAAATTTGCTTCTTCCTCATCTGTTGTACTATTATATTCCACTTTCTCCCCTTTTGATTTCTTGGATGCTTTGAATGCAGCCTCCTTTTGCAGTGAAGTATATCTTCCGGTTCTCATCTCATAGGCTGTTAAGATTCCATGCAGTTCATCCATGGTTCAGGTGTCCAAGTCCTTCATTTCCTCTATTGCCGATACTTTGGGGTCAAATCTTGGTCTAAGGGATTTCAATACTTTTTGCACTACTGCTGGCTCCTTTACTTCTTCTCCAAGGCCTCGAATGGTGTTGACAACTTCATCCACAAGCAAGAAAAATTCAACAATATTTTCTTCCTCACCCATTCTAAGACTTTCAAAATTGCTTCTATGTGTTTGCAGCTTGGCTCCCTTTACTTTCTTGTCTCCTTCATAAGTTTGCTTCTACTTGTCCCAAATCTCTTTGGCAGATTTGCAATGCATTATCTTCACAAGTGCAGATTCATTTAATCCACATAGGATTGCATTCTTGGCTCTAGCATTATTTTCACTTGCCTTCTTTCCTGCTGAATCCGTTGGAGGTGTTGAAGGAGCTTTATATCCATTCACCACTGATTGCCAAACATCAAAACCTATTGCATTTATATAGGTCTCCATTCTCATACTCCAAAATGCATAATTTATCCCATCAAACAATGGAGCCTTGTTGGAAGAGAATTCTTCTCCACTCATGATGTGTGCTATATGGATCTCCCTTCAAGTTTGTTAGACTTATTTGAAGGGCCTGCTCTGATACCAGTTGATGAGCACACAAATATACTGAGAGGGGAGGGGGGGTAGGACGGTGAATCAATATATTACAATTTTTAACTTCTCAACTTTTACCAATTTCAAAGTTTATCACAATTACAACTATGCAAGAATATAACAATATGAACAAGTTGACACCAAGATTTTACGTGGAAATCCTTACGGGAGAAAACCACAGTACAAAATAATGTACTTTATATTTAAATGAGTTTACAATGGTTGTAGGCACCGACCTACTAGAGGCACCAACCTCTTAATCAGTTATGTAGGCACCAACCTACAAGGAGCACCAACTCCTTGCAAGGCACCAACCTTGACTTGACTGAAAATTCAAATGTAGAATAAGATCTTCAAACAGATCTGCACCTTGCTTCTATCCTTTATACTTCTTTGTGATATAAGATTCTTCTTCAATGTTCACACAAGAAAGTAATATGCTGCTCTGATTTCTACACAATCATTCCACTCACTCTTACTCCACATATGCAAATCTGAATTGAATCACACTTACATATGTTTGTCATGAATTGCAACCTTTGATGAAAGTTCATATCTTTTGAAATCTGTTCTTGCACCCTTTACTTTTGTATCTTTTCAATTTTCAAATTACACCTCTTCTAAACTTTGATTTATTGAACTTTTATCAAGCCATTCAATGACATATATTCTGATCTTTAATTTTTACCTTTAAACTTTTATCACCTTAGTCAATTTCCATAAGAACAGATCACTCTTCTTCCATCGTACTTCATATGCTTATATTATTTCACTTTCTTAAGTAACAGATTTTTATTAAAGACCTGATTACTCCTTATCGTTGCACCTTTTCCAGTTTCATTAAGACATCATTACATTATGAGATAGATTTTATTAAAGAGCAATCACACCTTATAAAGCTAACGTTTCATTTAGTTTGTCTTTTATTTAACTGACTTTGACTTATCTGGACATGGATTGCACCTTTTCAAAGACACCTCTTCTTAAAATAAATCGCACCATTTTATTTTTTGTCTCTATTGGTTTTGTCTTATTCATTTTGTCCTTTTCCAAATTTTGTCTTATCTGTTTTAATTATTGCTGAATTGCGCCTCTTCAAAGATAAATCACAACACTTTATTTAATCATCCTTTGATAATTCTGAAACACTATCTCATAAAGTTGCATCTCATAAAGTTGATTAGAGCATTAACAACCCGTATTAGTTTGTTGTTTGTTTAGTAATGATTTTTATTTTCAGATTTAAATCGATTTCTTCTAATGTAGAGAATCGATGGCTTGAACTTCATTATGTCTTTTAATTGCTGCAGTTTGAGTTATAATTGCTGCCTTCTATATCAGTAATCGCTACTTTCTTTGAAATCTGTTCTTTAGCATAGGCCAATCTTCTTCATTTAAACTCAATTGAATCATCATGATCTTATTTACATACTTTGTAATTGAATCATCATGATTTTGTTTACATACTTTGCAATTGAATCTTCTACCTTTTTAGCTTGACATCAATGACAATTTCCAACAAAGCAATAGTTCCGATGACAAATTAGACGAAGAGGAAGGTCATTTAGTGAGGAAGCTAAAGAAAGAATCCAATAAGTATAAAGGACCAAGGTAAGTTGCTGTTTAAATGCTTGAATTGTGGAAAAGTAGGACACTTTGCTGCTAAATGTCCATATGAAAGTAAAAGTAGTGATGATAATAACATGAATAAAGATGGAAAGCATTATAAAGAGGGTCACAAACATGGCAAATTTGAGAAAAAGAAGAGTTTTTTCAAAAACAAGAAAAACTTCTATTCCAAGGAGGAAAGCAGCTCATCCGAAGAGAGTTTATCCATGATATGTTGGAAAAGTGAAACCCTAGGGCTCACTTAGGATTACTCACCTTTCCAAGCATAATATTTCAATTTAGATCGAACAAGGGGCATGAGATTAACTTACAACCTAGAAGGTGTGTCAACCAATCCTTGGATTTGAATTGTGGGGGTTTTGGGGGGTTTGAAATGGATTTTGATGAATGCAATGATGCAACTAGCTAACAATGAAAATGCATTATTCTAATATGAAACAGACAACAAATTTGTGTGCACCTGTGATTTGAATTTGGAGTTGATTTGTCTGGACAAGTCCGCCCAGGGTGCCCTTGTTTGGATGACTAAAAGTAGAGTCTTCTTTCATAATCCACAGGTCCCTAGTCTGAAGCTTCTTCCTTCTGGATCTCGTTGTTGGATCTTCATTTGTTGCTGAGATATTGTAGTTTCTGTATCTTGTCAAGTTGTAGGGCTTAAATGCATGAATGATGAATTATCTTCAAATCTTCTTTCAATCCTCTTTAGATTTGTACTTGCACATTCAAAAGGAGAGGAAGGGTTGTGCCATATAGGGGCTTGCCTCGATCAAACCACGTGTTGGTGTTTCCACCTCCACAATGGCAAAATTGATGATAAAGAGAGCTTATCCTTTTGAGGGATAGAGGCTAAATGATAATGAAAGTAGTGAATTATCAACTCGTTACAACTCACCACTCAAATTTGATCTCCTTGAAGGGTTGAAGTCATGCATATCTCTTCAAGGCTTGATTGCAATTTGGCTTGAAGACCTACAAGTATTAGTCCTCACAAACAAAATGTATGCTTAAACATGAACAAACTCACATAAAACTTGACATGATGCTTTGACAATGGAATGCTGCAATAATTCTGCTCTTGATTGCTCTTGTAATATCCACCCCAATTTTTTTGATTTTTGCAATTGGCAGTGTTAGCAAAATAACAATGATAAGCAACTGAAATAAACTGCCTTCCACTTTCTGATCACCTAGATCTCGATGCAGGCAAGGTGAGAGTTGAGTGTGACAAGGTTTACATTGCAAATGATAACATAATTAGCAAAGATAATCAACTGTAATCAATTACCTTCCACTTTCTGATCACCCAGATCCCGATGTGAGCAAGGTGAGAGCATACAGTGGCAAGGTTTACATTGCAATGCTAGAAGAAACCACTTGTTCAATGGGGTGAGTAGAGCAACTTGTTGGTGTTTCAATTCGCACCTCTGGTATGTGAATTAGAAACATACAACTATTGTTGAAATATGGTAGCTTTGGTCAGATATAGATATCGATGTTTACTTATTTGATCGAACTACTATTCTGAGTATATTATTGATCTGCATTTAGAGGTTATTACTTGCAGATCATTGGTGTTTCATGTTTCATTTAGGATCCTGATCGAGCATCATTATCGGTGATCATTTTCCAGATTGGATATTATTTATCTGTGCAAGATAAATTCAGATCGAACTTAGTAAGCATTTATGTTTATTAAGTAACATAACCCGATTAAAGATCAGGTGCTTAGTTAAGGTGAAAAGGCACATCCCATGAACGGACATGCCTCCACTTTGTGGAGACATGTCTGCTCATGGGACGTGTCACCCTCTTACATATTTGATAGAGATCCGATCTACAAGGAGAGACATGGAAATTAATAAATGTTCTACTCTTGTAAGATTAGATTCCATGGGGAGTTCATTATCTTGTGCGTTGCATTTTGATTGCTTTCTGTTTTGATATATCTGATCATTCAGATGTTAACAACTATGCACAAATAAACTGCTCTTCAAATTAGGAGGGGAAGCTCGCTCTTTGCCGATGTTGCTTAAGAAATTAAATTAAAACTAATTTGCCTATCTTTTTGTTCAGCTAAAAGCACAAGGTTATAAAATTCAAGTGCCGTAGCTGAGGTTTTCTTTTTTAGAAGTTCAACTACGACTAAGCCTACACTAATGGCGTTTCTAACTACTCAAGTAAATGCAGAGCATGTTAGTTAGAAATGAACAAGGAATGATTCTTTGACACAAATACTTAAACAAACATTCTCCCAACGCACAGCTACTGAAATTTTAATGCAAGCTGAAATAAAGATCATGTAAGCATAACATATAAAACGGAAATCTGAGACATTATATCAGGGCAACAAAGTAGGCACAAGACTTTATTTCTCAAATCTCAGGAACAAAATATTACACTCCTGGGACAGTTGGATTGTAGCAAAATGGGCATACAGTTTAGCGATAAACTAGAACACATTGACACAAGTAACACATGGATTGAACAATAACTTGCAGCTAAAGAGGCATACAAGCTTGCTCTTACACTAAGTGAACATGAAATTGAACAACAACTTGTAGACAAAATAGGCTCAGCAATTTGTTATCACAATAACCGTTCTTGAACAACACTGAATAACAATTGGAAGGCAGTAGTAGGCTCACTGTTTTGTTATCACGAGCATCACTGAAATTAAATGGGCAAGGTTGCCCTTATTTATACACAAGCAAAGGAGTAGGGAACCCTAAGATCTCCTTGCTTTTACAACTAAGACTTGCCGACATGCAAGCTTTATTTCTAAAACTAAAACAAGATAAACATCTAACAACCTATGAAAACCTAAAAACAAGGAAAGTGCCAACTATTACATTTTGATTTTCTTCTTCTTCAAAGAATGGGTAAGAATTGAGACAAGAATAGAAAGAAAGCGAGAAGAAAGTTGAGAGAAAACTGTCTCTTCAAATCACAACCACATCCGCCAAAAAGTTGGAAACTTCCTCTTTATCAGGTGCGTTGATAGTTGATACTATCTATAGCAAAATTCCGCTTTTCTAGGATTTCTTGGCCTTTTGCAATCGAACTTAGAAAATCCTTGACATCTTTGACTGCTTTATCAAATCTTGCTAATCTCGGTGGCTCTGCAATATATCCTCTTACTTCAACACATCTTTTTCCTTGTGTGTGTCACCATCTTTTGACATTCCTTCGTTTCTTCTGCAACTTTTATACTTCTGACACTTCTCTTGATTTTTCAATAGAAGATTATTGTACGATGAAAATCTTGACACAACACTGGCTTGGTTCTGAATTTGATGGGATAGTACTCTATGCTGAAAAACTTGAAGATTGACTGTAAACTTGACTATGCTTGGACAAGCTCAATACAAATACTAAAAATAGCTTACTAATTTTCTTCTTCAAAATGAAAGATTTTTCAAAAATAACCAGAGATATGGGTTTTGTGTAGAATCTCGTTGCAAAGAGACCCAGATCGTCCCTTTTGAAAAATGTTGATGGCTGGTAAAAAAAGCAGCAAACCCTAACTTTTTAGGATTTCCTCGAAAAAGCTGAGAGCTGGGTTTTGTCGAGAATTACATTTGAGAAGGACCTAGATGATCAGATTATGAAAATACTGAAGATTTCTTGGACATGTGTGGAAAAAGCAGTTTCTTGAAAACTTGAAATTTTTCTGAAGTTGTAGAGAATTGAAAACCAAGCTGACTGAGATTATTGAAATTGGAAAATATTGACCCCCTTCTTCCGAAAATTGATGCTCTGAAAATTTGAAGCATGAAAAAGCGAGCCTCTGTGTGAGTTGATCTGGAAAATATGAATAACTCTGAAAAAGCAACTCCTTTTAGCCTTTGAATCTTGAAATGAATAAAATTTTATGTCTCCTCCTCTCTTGCTCTTGGATGCCAACTTGCAAAAAGTGAATAATGAAATCCAAATCCTTCTTAAATAAGTTTTGAGGATAAATAAAACGCTTTATTCTCTGTTTTAAAACTTTCGAAGCCAATCCTGAGCAGGTTCGTTGAATGGGGACACTTTTTCAAATGATGAATGATGAAAATTGAAATTTTTTCTAAGGCATTGAGCCTTGGGCGCCCTTCTTAGCTTGGGGTGCTTTTCCCTAGTAGACTTAGTCAAATTTATGGAAATTTCAACTTTTGCTTGATTTTATCCTTTGTTTGACTTCGATTTCTGGATGCTCGGAGAATCCCGTGATCTGGCCAAATGATCCATCAGAGAGCTTGAGTGAATCTGACGGAGTTGTCTTGAAGGCTGCTTGCTTCTGAGAAAAACATCATCTTGCCCCTCAAAATCATGGGCGCTTATCTCCTCTTGGGGCGCCCAACAAAATCAGTGTTAGCCATTTTCACATTTTCCATTTTCTTGCTTGTTTTCCCCTCCTTCAGATGATTTTATGATTCCGAGAGTTAGATTGACCCGATTGATTGGTTGACTATTCCGCTGAGTAGCTTGTGTGAATCTGAGAAGACCTTTCTAGAGATGCCAAGCCTTAATTACTGAATCTGAGGTTTCAAATGTTTGGGCACCTATCTCCAAGGGCGCCTAAAATTCCAGACTTATAAATTTTCTTGAGATCATTTTGCTTTTGGTTTCATCCCTTCATTTTGTCTTCAATATCCGGTGACTACCAACTCCGATGAATTTGTTGATGGTTGCGTTGGAGAGTTGCTTCGACATTGAAGAAGACACGTTGGAGACTGCAACTACAAATTTGATGCTCTAGACCTTCACATCCTTGGGCGCCTATTTCCTTTTGGGGCGCCTAGAATTCCGGACTTAGCCATTTTTGGCTCTTTTTCAACCTTCATTCTTGAAAACCTCATGTTATGGCCCCTGTTTGATCTGAATTTTCTGTCAGCTGAATGATCTGATGGTTTTGTTGAGATATCCATTGCGAAGCTGGCAGGATTGTGAAGTGATTGACTGATTTGGCAAACCCTAACTGTTGGATTTGAGCCTCCAAAACCCTAGGTGCCTATCTGTTCTTAGGGTACCCAAAATGCCAGACTTAGAATATTTTCTGATGATTTCTATGATTTGCACTCTGCCTCTCGGTTGAGGCCTCTCCATTCGATCTTCAATTCTGGATGACTCATTGATCTGATGACTGCGTGGATGGATTCACTGCGGAGCCGAGAAGATTCTAAGCAACATTGTCTGGGATGAGCAAACCCTAATTCCACCATTTGGCCTCTTGAAAAGCTGGGTGCCTATCTCCTTCTGGGGCGCCCATGACTGGTAGTGTTAGTTTTTTATTTTGCAAATTTTGACTTTTCCCTTCATTCCTCATGTCTGTCGTTGCCATTGCTTTGACTGTTGGAGATGAAAATCTTCTAAGGGATGAGCATCTAGGCGCTTAAACTGAGTAGGGGCGCTTGGTTTTCCAGAGGTAGGTAAAATTCTGCAATTTTCATGATTCTTCATCTTCCATTCTCCATTCCTCGTCCCTCGATCATCTGTAACAACTTCTTGATCTGAGTAGTGCTTCAGACTCTGAATCTGACACCTGGCAGTTGAATGACCTCCATTAATGACCTCAAAGCTCCTAAAAAAACAAAATAGACCCACTAGGGCAAAACTGATCTTTTGTTGATTTTGACTGGACCAACCTGACGAGGAAGTATTTTTGACCAATCAAAATTAGTTATCAGTGCCCATTTCAAAAGAAACCCAAAAAAACTCAGAAAAAAGGTTCTATTTTTTAAATTTCCTAAAATTTAAGGCTGAAAAATTGAGATCTGAGTTTTGTAGAATTGGTCACTTTGAGCAGACCCAGATCGTCAGATTTTGAAAATTTTGAGTTTTTGACCCTCATGCAAGACATGCAAATCCCCAATTTTGACCTTTTTGACAATTTTAACAAGACTTTGACTCATTTATTAAAAATGCCTAAGTGTAGCGAAATTTTTAATTTGGGGTACAACACAACTTAAAATAAGAAGTCTTCCGCTTTTCAGTAGTGAGTGTAACAAAGACCACTTTGCAGTGGGGCAAGCACTAGCAGCCACTTCTTTAGTGGAATATGAAATTCCAACACTTATTCAGTGGGACAAATAGAGATGCCACTTATTTAGTGGGGTTAGTATCAAACCAAATAAGAGCTAATTCATCGAATGGTACTACTAAATTAGTGTTACAATGATGAGCTCAGTACAAATGATACTAACAGTGACAAAATCAGCTATGTAGCTGCAAAGTATTGCTGAAAAATGAAATAATCAATTTTATATGACAACCCACTGAGCAAATAGTCTAACCCTGCAACATGTTAGCAAGTATACATCACAAAACATGAGGAAATAAAGATTTATTAGGACTGATATGTTGTCGCAGCAGTCTGATATGAAGTTGCAGGTCTGATAACACTGCTGCAGAAGTCTGATGCACCAGACCAGCAAGCATAACACTGGCACAACTCCCTAGGATGCCTCCCAAATCAGTCAAGAACACCATAGAACCATCAGCAAGAGTCTAGTAGGTCTTAGGCACCATCAAAGAGTCAACCCAAGGCTTCAACCATGAGCTGATTAACTTCTGAAACCCTCACAATTACCAACCAGCAATGGTACGGCCTAGGAGGAGGGGCAATCTGCCTCTAAAAATCCAAAAACAACAGCAAAAAATCTGCAAACTTGCAGACCTAGTCGCCCAGCCATGATAGAGAGAATGAATCAATACCCAGAAGCCAAAAATCCATGCTTCAATCTACAACTACAATAGGGTGGTACGGCCTAGGGATAAAATGGTACTGTCAGCAATTTATGGAACCAAGAAATCCACTCCAAAATCTTGCAACTCCAAACAACTCAAGTGCATATCTAGAAAACATAAAAACACTCCATAACTAAAGGCAAACTGGAAATCTTTCACCAATAACTCTAATGGTGACTCCTGCATTGAAGCCACTCCAATGTCCAGCTAGGGAGTATCTCTCAACTCCGAAACTAGAGCAACTTTGAAGGTTTTTGTCTCCAAAGCCCTTGAAGGATTCAATCCTCACTTCGAGAGCACTTCGTTATCATCAATTAGCATGAACCAAATGAGAGCACAAGGTGACCTTAAATAGAAATTAGGGCTCACAAATTCAAATGCCTTTCCCCTCCAAAAGGGATTTGCCCATCTCCCAAAAATAATTTTTATTTGAAATATAATTTTCTTTTTGCCTCTCATCTAGGCATCCACCTTAAGAAATGCAAGTCCCCTTTTTAAAAACAACTTAAGTTGCCATGTCTAGGCTTTGAGCACAAGGGGGGGTCATATTTGAACTTTTAACTTAAGTCACAACGTCACCTTTTCGAAGACTTAAGAAATGGGCGAATGCAAATTATGCCAAAAGCATCAGAACTCACCATAGTTGAAACTGCCAAAACTGGAAACCTTGCATTGTACTGCTGCCAAGACCAGGTGCTCAAAATAACACTTACTAAAATAGCAAATTGCTAAAAATAGTGAGTCCAAACTCCAAACTGGCCCAAACTGAGTCACATTGAAACTTACTAAAAATAGTAAGTTGCTAAAAGGAGCAATATTGCCCTCCAAGGCCCAAAAAACCCCAAAAAAACCCACAAAATCTTACTGGCAAATGAAATGGTAATTGATTGATTCTAAAACAAAAACAATCGAGAACGAAAACAATAAAAAAAAAGTTACTAAAACTAACTAAACAATTGCCATGACCATTACAAGCTAAATATAACAATATTAGTTTAATACCCTCCCTTAATGGTCATTCTACTAACTACACCAAGTTTGCCCCTAAATTTTACAAATTTGTTCGGACTAAGGGACTTGGTGAGAATGTCTGCAGTGTGATCCTCAGTTAGAACATGCTACAACTTCACTGATCCATCTTCAACAAGCTGTTGTATGAAGTGACAATGAAGCTCTACATGTTTTGTGCCTTTCACTTGTTACCTCTATTATGTGGCGAATTATTATCCCAAGTCCATATTATTATAGGTACATCATGAAAAATAATATATTAATTATCTTTCATTTTCAACATGACTGTTTCTTTCAAAATTTGGAAAACTTTTTGTGTGCATTTAAAATTTCAATTCATTATCAGTTTCAAAATCTCAAAGAAAATGAACTGCTCATTATTGGAAATGCAAAGGTCTGGGAACTCAAACACATCAATGCATTTTGCCCTTCTCAAATTATCAGATTTCAATATCATGAACACAATGTTTTTGTATCTTTAAATAATTACTTTGTGTTCAAGGACATTTTGGATGCAAGGTACTTCTTGCAATGTGACACAATTTGATTATTTACTTACCTTGATCTTTGGCAGATCACAAAAATATGGAAAATCAAATAAAGGAGCGTGATGAAAAATATGCAGAACTTGATTTGAAGTTTGGGCGTTTGCAAAAAAGAGCAAAGCAGCGGATACAAGAACTTCAAAAGGTAAAGCTTGTATTCAGATGTTTTTGTGCATTTGGATTGTTAAAATGTATTTGCATGTTTTTCTCTTTTTATTACAATTTGTGCTCTAGCAGTTTGTCTCTCCCATCTTTGTGTGACTGGATGTGTTATCTATTCAGGAAAAAGACGATATTGAGGCTCAGCTTTCCATTGCAAGGGATAAAGCTTCACAAGCTATGATGCAGCAATCTGAAATAAAACAAGAACTTGAGCAGGTTCGACATGAAACAGGTGAAGCTCTGCGGTCCATGGATGGGGAGAAAAAGCGACTACACAGTGCTAATAGTAGGAAAGTGTTTTCTACCTTTTCATCTTACTAGTTCAAATCTTAATAATTATTCAAAGTTTATTTTATTTTTTCTGAAATTATTACATTTTCTTTGTAGCAATGTGTAGTGGTTATGTTCACCATTATCGAGGATGTAAGTAATAGTTGAATTCTGAAACTTTGTTACCAGAGAACCATAAAAATGTTGTTTCTAAAATCTATTAATTTAATCATTCTTTCTCTAAGCACTTGTCAATCAGGTAATATTTGTGATTATGATCAACTATACAATGCAAATTAAAACCAGAAAAATTGATTCTAATTTACATGAAAAATGTATGGAACAAGATGATTCTATAGTCGATTTCTTATACAGATACCTGATTTTAGTTGAATCTTTGACACTGTAATATAAAATAACCTATTGTTTGTATTGGAAGCATACTTTTGTCATGAGTTCTGAGTGACTTGAGATAATTCCTCTATACAGGCAAAAAGAAATCATAGATGATTTACATCGTGCATTGGAATCTAAGGAGCATACTTTAGAAGAATTGAAGCAATCTCTCTCTGAGAAAGATCAGGTTTGGGAAGCATGCGCTATTTTAAAAAGTTCAAATACAGGGATAGAAAGTAATGATCAAATAAAGAAAAGAGTACAATGAGTATTTTCCCTCATGCAGTATTTTTATTATCGTCAGTTAATATTTATATTTTCTCTCTCAATTATTCAGATGTGAAGGAAAGTATAAATTTTACTATTAAATAAAGATCAAAATAGAATTGAAGTGGGAAAGAATTGTGATAGTTTTCTTGTTCACAATGGAAAGTAAAGACAGAAGCAAACAATGGCTTCTATTTATGGTATAATGCACTGCAATTTCTATTTCTTTAGTCATTTGTTGGTCTGCTTTTGTCCTGTTTGAAATTTCCTTACTTCTTTATATTACCAATGTATGGAAATGAATAAATAAAAGTGAAAGAAAGCAGTATATTGTTTCAATATCTACAAATGATAGAAATAAATAAATAAAGATAAATGGTTATGTTTTAGTTTGACCTTATCGAGGATACTAATAGATGGGATTGTTATATGAGTTGTCTGTGTAGGGCATGATTGATACTTTTTTGCATTATGAAAATGGCATTTCTTACCAACTATGACTCAACCTCTATTCAACAGTACAATGACTGTAGCATGCCAACTTTGCCTATGGTCGTCGTTCTATACTAAAAAAGTTGTCAAATGTATGAAACAAGATAATCCTTGTGTAATGTCCCCTTTTTGGGATAACCCTAAATCTGCCCTAATTTATCAATTCCAAGTGATCACCTTGGTTTTGGGGATGTGAGTAGGCTCCTGCAAAACAGAGTTAGAGGATATTTACAAGATAATATTAATTGGAATACATATAAGGAAATTAAAAGAGAACATGGTTAGGGATACAACTACTTGTTTAGACCTGCAAATATGTTAGTAGAATTTTATGAATAGAGACAATATCATAATAAAATATATTGAATTTCTTTAGATGTTCTAGTTCATTCTTCCTTGGACATAATAGCCTGATAGGGTGCCCAAGAAACCCTCTACCCTAGGCCCAAGAGGAGTACACCCCTCTTGGTCCCATGTGGCACTTGCCATCCATATGGGGTGGTGTGCCTAGTGAGGCGTCCTATCACCGTTCCCCTTATCAGAACCATTATTGTTCAATTATGTTGGGATGTTGAGGGTGCAACTACAGTAGGGTGTCTTGAGTAGTCACTTCCTCTAAGCCCAAGAGCAGTACACCCCTCTTGGCCCATGTGGCCCTTGCCGTCCATATGGGTGGTGTACTTAGAGGGTGACCCTGTGATGTATCGACACTCTGCTGATCTGTTTCCACTGTGTTTCATAGGTCTGATTTTGTTTCAGTTTAATTTCTTTCTTCTTGTTTTCGAGTTTGTTTGCCAATAATGCTAGAAAGGGACTAAAGAGCATATGCATATAATGGGAAACTTCAAATAAACTAAGCTACTGAAATTACTTGAGTACATTGCTCATTACAGTGTCCAAATATAATTTCTTCATTACATAATAAGATGCTTACAACATATTACTTACATCAGATTCGAAACTAGCTATATCATAGACCATACTTTAACTTACAACCAAACATCACTGTGAATAGTGACTTGCTATAGTACCCGCCCCTAATAAAATGCTGATTGCTCTTGAAGGATGAGCTTCTCCCACCAAAGTCTCACATGGCAAGCTTCCTAAGACCAAGGCGCCCCTTTTAGGAGTGATTTCAGCCACCAAAGAGAGGCGTTTTATTTTCCTTTGCTGTTACAAACCCTCAAGAAAAAGCAGCTGGCTGTAGCTTTCAAAAACAGCTCCGAAACTCCACGAAAAGCAAGCAGCTCTCGTACTAACGTGATTGAAGACTATGGCAGTCAAAAACCACTCAAAAATATGCTTGAAATAACTGCAAACAGCAACTTGTGTCTCCAAAATGAAGCAACCACAAATTGATCAGCAACCTTAAGGTGGTGTTTCACACCCTCAAGCAGCTCCAAACGAAGAACTGATTCCCACTAGGCTCACCCACTACAAGAAATCAGGAAACCCTAGCCTCCTTCTTCGTCCAAAGCCACACTCCAAAGTTTCTTCAAGCAAAATGATCATCTAATGAGAAGGGTCGAACTTTCTCTCTTGATATTTATAATTTAACATTGAAATCACTATTCATTAAATTGAGCACTATTCACTTAAGTTATTTCTTTTTTCACTGTAGGCATGAATAGTAACTGAAAAATATAAAGTGACCCCTTCCATTTGAAGACACATGGTCCCTAGGCCAAGGATGGTGAAATTAAAGGTGAGTATCATAAATTTAAGCACAAGTATCATGCCAAACTCCACAATTCACCCTGCCACCATACTCCGGAGATTCACACTGCAAATTCACGACCAAGTGCCCGTCCGAGAAACCCTCTATCCATAACTATTAGCCTACGAGGGTCAGGAAAATAGGCTAATCTCCCAACTCTGATGCTCGTGAAAAAGGGGACATTACAGTCCGCCCTCCCTGAAATTGCTTGTCCCCAAGCAATCTCTACTGCAAAGAAACCTCACTCCTCGGAAGGCCGAAAAGAAGATCTGTAAAATGTCCCATGCATCACTGACTAATTTCAGAATCACCAACATAAACGCAGTTGCGCCAAATATCCTTGGATCCCAACACCAGAACGAAAGTCTGCCATGTTTGATAACATCTGACTTCCTCCGCGTAAATCTGATCTCAACTTCACCAAGCTGACAATTGGTGAAGCAACCTGTCGGAACCCATCCAACTGCAGTGCCAGTCCTATCACCATCTAGATCTCTGTACAACTTGAACTCACATCCATTTGTCATGAAGAGACAAAAATATCTGGAAGCATCCACAACACATCTCTCTACAGTCTCTCCAAAGTACCCATGGAAGTGACAACCAGTCAAACCATCATATTTGTTGACACCGTAATCACCCTGTAACCATGTATCCGTATGAAATCCCTGTGGTATTAAAGTAGCAAACCCTGTCAGATACATATCAGCACGATGGATAATTGACTGTTGTCCCTGCAAGTAATCCCCTGCAAACAACTGAGTCAAGTACTTGCAGCCTCTAGTCCCATCTTCTGAAGATGGTAACTCTAGACACAGTAAGGAGTCACTCCCCTTGACTGCACCAAGGAAAACACCTTGTGCACAAGGATTGTGCATTGAATACGAGTCATGTACTGGTGGATCAAAGGTCAAATTGTAAGCATTCCTCACCTTGTACAAACTATTAAACTCCTCTGTGAGCCCTGTTTGGAATCCCGATGCACTAGGACTATCCCAAAACCTGCGATTATCGCTCAACCTTGAACTAGCATCAGGAGTATGATTGACTTCCAGCTCGAAGAGTGGATTATCATAGATCAAACCACAATCAAACTCAAATAGGGGATTATTCACAAACTGCGCAAATACTCCATGCGGATCTGAATCATCCAACTCTGAGTCCCTGGAACAATACACTGAATTGTACTCCAGAATTGGCTCATCAAGCTGCCAATCATAATCAATTGTATGGAATGAAATGACTGATTTGCTTCTAGGAGAGGGAAACAAATCGACATAGTAATCAATCTCCCAACTAGATGTTGCTCTGCATATCTCCTGTGAAGTGGATGAAGTAGTGTCGTGAGTTGACACATAACTTCTTGGTGAGTCAACTTCCATGTCACAAGAGCTATCGATGATTTGTTCTGCATCACCTATCATGGGACTAAACTCAGGAGAACCTGGTGCCACACATGGCTCTCTGCAACTCTCAACCGATGCACTCATCCCATTTATATCAAGTGCATCTGTAACCGTGATGGATGTAGTAACCACATCCTCAATCTGCTCACAACCACAATCTGTGGACATATGTTCATCACCCACTACTTCCATGGAAACCTGAACTATATCGGAAGAGGGTGAAGACTGTGCCAAACTCGATACCATGGTAAGCTCTGCGTCCAATGACTGTGACTCTTGAAGGGCCAATTGAGTGCTCTTCAAAGAATCCATAGTCGTCTCTAGCTCATAAGTGAGCTCATCAACCTCCTCTTCTTTTCCCTTCAATGCCTTATGACCTAAGTTACCGGTTCGGGTTCGGGGACGGGTTCGGGTACGAGAACCCGGTACGTGGGTACGTGAAAATTTTTTTTAGGGGTTTGGGTACGTATGGGTACGTGTATATATATATATATAAAAATATATATATATATGTATTATATATACAAAAAAAAAAGAGAAATATACAGAATTGTAAAACTAAATCATTTCATAGTATGATACTTGATCATTGATCAATGCCAAATGCCAAAGATAAATATTAAATGTCAATTGATAGTTGTATTTGACTGATTTGAAAGCAAATTGGGTACAAAATGGCATCCTCATGTGGAATGCGTTGATGTTGATATTCTTAAACAAAATGAAAATAGAAAATTGTTTTTGTAAAACTGAAAGTAAATACTATATTAATATATTTTACAAATTTACATCTTCCTCTTTCCCATAAAAATGAGGTGCGGCATGGAGTTTTGTATGGTTTCAAAAGCCTTAAATGCGATATTATAGATGAAGACTTGTAGGAAAACTATGGAAACTTGGACTTGGAGAGTACCAATTAAATTCAATGGGAGTTTGAGGGCAATGTCTCCAATGGGGTTGAGGGGCAGTGCCCCTTGTGGGGGTCTGGGGGCAACGCCCCCAGCCAATTAATTAAATAATAAATAAACACATGCATTCCAATTAAGATAATTACATTAAGCATAAGAGATAACTTTCAAATTCATTAATCTATTATAAACAATAAGATTACAACTCTCATTCGGGAGGGTCCGGGGGCAGCGCCCCTGGCGCGCTCCCTGTCGCGGTACAGGGCGGGGTCGAGGGGCAGCGCCCCCGCCGCTAGCACCAATTTAAGGCTTTTGAAACCATACAAAACTCCATGGCGCACCTCATATTAATAATAATAATTAAAAAAAAAATGTTTTTATAAGTTCTGGGCCGTGGGTTCTTCGAGGTAC